>CM076577.1:1110203418-1110340425 GCA_034641835.2 Pinus albicaulis
GTGATGTCTTTATGACTCACCTTTTGTTTTGAAATAAAGAAGCCCGCGAAGCAAGTTGCGGTGGGATGACGCACAATGTTTGGATGGCACTAGTAGATGGAGTTCTCCCTAGTTGAGAGGAAGTGTTAATTTTGGGCAACTAGGTCCAAACTCCATGTTGTGATGCTCAGATGACGATGCCAATATTTTTAATGGATTCCTCTTTCGGAGAGGTGCAAGATCGATCTAAAGATCATCTTGATCGGATAAGCAGAACATGTATTTTGAATTTATTCCACATGTGCAAGGTTGCCCTCATTTATCCCACATACATAAGAGATGTGTCACACACCCCCACAGATGCCTATATATTGGAAAGACTTGGAGTTCATTTTACACACACATTTGGTGGAGGCATTTTCTTCTCTCTTGGATGGTGATGGAGCAGCGTTCTTGATTCTGCGTTTAGAGCTTCTTGGTGCAGTGTCTTGGTGGAGTATTCTTCAGGAGACATCTTGGGGTTGTGTGACACGTGGGAGGTTGACCTTATGAAGACTTTGCCGGTTGAAGCATCCTATTGATCGTCGTAACGCCACCACTCTTTATCTCTGTTTTGGTTTGTCTTCCATCGATCTATTGGTATGTTCTATCTGCATCTTACTTTCATTGAGCCCCAGAGGTTTAAAGTAAATTTGCATCTAGCATAGAACATCTTCAGAAATTAACACTTATCTTCTTGTAACTTTGCATACCTTATCTCTGTTTTCACTTGTTATTCATACCTCTGTCTAGAAGTCAACTCATATCACTACTCATTATTGTAAAGAGGAAACTCACATTTCTGTAACTCATAATTATGCCTCCTCATAACCACAGAACATAGTATTGTGGTAAAGGATTTCAGCATGATCCACAGTAAGGGAATCATTGCAATATTTTTTATGCTCATTTTCATATTACTGCATCCCAAGAAATCACTTTCATCCTCAGTCTAGTAACTTAAAGGAATTCGCATTAATCCACAGAAAGGATATCACAATAACTCGCCTTGACCCAGACATTTGATTCCATAGAAATTCATATTAGTCCAACAGTATACCTCCACAGAAGATTCGTATTTTGTCCACAGAAGATCCACCAAATTTCTTTAGGGATATGCCAACAGCCCTTTCACCACCTTAGCTCACATACCATGTTGAGAAATCGAGTTGCTTGGTGGATTTCTCTTACTTGATAATTTCTTGTGAATTTTGTTGGCTTCTTATTAGTTTTATTATGTTTTTATTCATCAAACAATTACCAAAACATACAAGAAGATCACAAAGAAACAACAGAACACAAGATGTAAGCTCCACGCTAGGGGAAAACACAATCAAACCAAGTCAGCCCTCCATTCTCTGTCATGACTCATCTTTAATAAGATCAACCAGTCTATCACCTTGTCCCATAGTGATACTTCGTCCTTCATGTACCTCCTATTATAGTCCTCTTCTGTCTTTCATAAAACAATCATTACCTTCCTTCTTCAGCTTGTAAAACACCACAGAAACTCGCATACAGTTGCATACTTCTAGCTTCAGAAAACTTGCACACATCTTGCTTCATAGCTTCAATGAGATCACTTGAAAACCTCAACGAATTTGTCACAGAAACTCGCACTTTTTGCCACAGAAAACTTAACGAACGTCTCTCATTTTTGGTGGAGGATTCACCCCAATATATAGTTGTTCGTCACTGTGAAGAGTCACATCTGTTGAGCAGGCCGACCTGACCATCTGGATGGCCGACTCGGCGACTTGGTCTTATGGAGGTCTTTTGACTCTTTTTAACAAAAATTATTTTTCTTACAAGGAGTCCAAATGGACTTTGACTCAAATTCAATTCTTTGACTTCAACAAATTTCAAAACCTAGAAGCATGAAGAACATGCTTAACTAAAGAAATAATAACAATATAAATATTTTTCTTCTTAATTATTTTATTACAAGTACAAAGATCAATATGAAGACCGAACCTAGTTACTTTTCCAACATGATGATGCAGAGAAACCAAATCTGGGAGGTCAAACACCTTCCCCGCCATCCCCCACTCCCCGCCTTGCCTCACACACAAAGGCTCTACACCCACGTGGGTTTGACCCTAGGCTGTTTGCATAGTGGCACCCCATCTCAACCTCTAAGAGAGAGCCCTATCATCATTAAATGTAAGTCATTAGAGAATATAAATGTTTTTTTTTATAAATATAAGGACTCAGGATTAGCAATTGCTTAAAATGATCCGACACATTTTCTGCGTAAACAATTCAAAGAAATGCAACTTTAAAAACTTATCCTAAATCCTCTCTTCTTGTCTCCTTGAGTTCCTAAACTGTGCGTGCTCTGAAGAGCTTGACTTCTCCCCTTGATCACATCAAATGCTCAAAGAATGAAGAATGAGGCAAAGAACTATGTAGAATGGCTAACAAATTCTTCTATATCTCAAAATTATGCAGTGAGAGGAAAAAAAATTATGTTGCTAGTCCCCTTAGAGCAACACGAATTTCCTACTTTCTAACATAGAAAGCATGTATAGAAAGACCTCAAGAGAACCAAAAAGTAAACATAGGTTTTTGTATTGCAAAGTTCAATTATTAGTCATTTACATTCTCATAAAAGCAAGCCAAGCTACTTTGCAGATCCAGACCCATGTCACATCTCTTTTTGCACCTAGCAAGAACATTACTCTCCATAAAAGTTGAAGTCCCGATTCATATCTCAAAATTATGCAGTGTGAGGCAAAAAAACTACCTTGCTAATCCCCATGCAGCAACACGAATTTTCTTACTTTTTAACATAGGAAGCATATATAGAAAGACTTCAAGAGAACCGAAAAGTAATTAGATTCTTTGTATTACAAGTTCAACTATTAGTCTATTGCATTCTAATAAAAGCAAGTCGATCTACTTTGCAGATCCAGACCCATGTAACATGTCTTTTTGCACCTACCAGGAACATTTTTATCCATAAAAGTTGAGCTCCCAACTCCAAAACCAACAACACACTTCAAATTTTCCTCTTTTTGCAGTGCCATGGGTTTTCAAAGAAACTAAAATCGACCTGCAAGTGTATTGAGACACAATGCTAGGCATCCAACATACCTTTCTCCAAAGACATTTGCCCTGATGCAGAAATCAGGTTGAAACTGAAATGGACCTGCAAGTGTATTCAGACAACGCTAGGCATGCAACATACCTTTCTCCAAAGACATTTGTCTTGATGCAGAGATCAAGTTGCATGAACTGTCACATTAAGGAAAAGTAAAACGCTAGATAAATATGGAGATTATACAAAAAATAAGAATAGAAGAAATATAATGCACATTTGTATAAAGATAGCTAAAATGACCCTGACAATTTGATACTAGGCAGTGTGCTACCACTTCCTGTTTTCAAATAGCGCGACCACCTTGTTGAATCTGGTTGAAGTCCTCCGGAGTTTCAGCTTCCTTTTTGCTGCTCATTGTCAAACAAAATTATTTATTTCTTGCTTGTCCACAGGACAAGGATGGGTTCTAAGGACTTCATCTGCCTCAGGGACTAACCATGATGTGGCTGTGTTTTCCAATGAATAAGTAATACACAAGGAACTGACTTATCGAAGTGCAGCCAATGTGAATTCCATCAGAGTAGTTAAATGTTTCCATGAGAAGAAACATTTCATATGCCAAATAAAATCATTTCTTGAGAGGATACAAACGAGTAGCTGTGGCTCCTCTGTAAAGACTCTCTGCACATAGAAAATACAGATGCTGCTTTAGTTTTGCAAATGCCTCAAACAGTAACAAGCTCATTTACTACTATATTTTCCAAAATATAACATACTCATATCTATTAACATATGTTTACAGACATCTTTGTTTTCACTGGTTTGTTGTTGAGTTATTTAATACCGCCTGTGCTACTCACTGTTTTGTTATCAAGTATTTAAAACCGCCTGTAGTCTCACCTTAACCCTTACTCCCAATTTATGTACTTTAGTTTAAAATTTATATTTTACTTCAACATGCTATTCAAGAAATAGTCTTAGAGTTCGGGACATTTTCATTTGTTCCAAGTCACACAAATAGATCCCATCCATTATACCTTTGCTTCTCATAAACACTTGAATAGATTTCTAAATATGTAACCACAGCTCCTGAATTTCTAAACAAAACACAATGGACATCCCTTTGTAAATGGTAACTTAAAGAACCAAGAACTACTTTCTTCCAACAAATGCCAGGCTATATTCAATTCAAGTCCATGGGACAAACAAAATTCTTTAGATCATTAAAACTAAATTAATCAGGTGAGCTAAGGCAATGCATTTGTAACCACAATAATCAGAACCTGAATTGGAACCATCGGTTGGAATGGTATGGAACTGGTCTACTGAAATAAGTATATATATATAAAAGCCCCGATGGTTAGCTCAAGCAGTCACGATCCAAATATGAGATCTCTTCCCT
The DNA here is from genome assembly GCA_034641835.2 of Pinus albicaulis. Lineage (NCBI taxonomy): Eukaryota > Viridiplantae > Streptophyta > Pinopsida > Pinales > Pinaceae > Pinus > Pinus albicaulis. The sequence continues at coordinate 1,110,207,882 of CM076577.1, forward strand.
AAAGCTGGGGAGTTCAACGGTTCAACTCTATTGATCCCCATGGGGTTAGGCTCCATAATCAAAGCCAGCAGTTTACACCACTTACCACCCATGGAACATGGAGAAGTACTTGGAGGGTTTCTACAACATTTTCACTTTGCTTCTTTGTTTCCCTCTTCTTCTTCACTTGCAGACTAAGTGTCCTCTGTCTCTCTGTGCAATTGGGTTAGAGTGTCACTTTTCCTTCTCTCTTGTCCTAGCTTCATAATTTTGCGTTGATGAATAAGTCTCCACAACCCTAATCTCTCATTGAGATCAATGGTTCAAATTAAATCCCAATCTCACTAGAGATCAATAGTGGAGATTTATCTAGTCAAGTCCCACTAGCACAACCGGTTGAGGATGGGCCTGGTCAGCAAGGCAACCCAAGATCAAACCTCACGGGGGGTGGTTGTGCCCTGTGCTAGGGGGAGGCGACATGCTAAATAATCTATTCAGCTAAGGGCTGGTGTGGCCTAGGCCGGGTGCGACTTTCAAGTGGCTTTGACGGCTTAGATGCCCCTAGGTCACGGCTCTTCAAGCCACAGGTCAAGCCTGGAGGATCACAAACAACTTGACAAACAAACAAAAAACAGTGGAGATTTATCTAAATAACTAGTTTACTTAAATTACACTTAGTTTTCATAACTTAAAATTAAAAATATCTTCACCTTAATAAAGTGAATTACGAAATAGAAAAGACTTAAACAAGTTCCCGCATGTTTGACATAATACCTATCGGAAAGTTTTTATCCAAGCTACAAACATCGACACTCCCTTCTAGTGAGGAAGGAGTTCTACACCAATCCAAGTTTATCTTTGAAGACCTCAACCTTCCCTTTGGTTGATGGCTTGGTCAGAATATCCACAACATGTTGATCTGTGGAGACATATTGGAGCTTCACTGCTCCCTTCCAAATCCTGTCTTGAATGAAGTGGTACTTGATCTCTATGTGCTTGGACCTGTCATGGAACATTGGATTCTCAGAGAGTTTAATATGACTCCAATTATCACAGTAGTGTTGCCACACATTCTAGCAGGGGTCCTAGAAGGGTTATCTATCGAACCTACTAGACCAAATGACAATAATGGTACAAAGACCCGCTATCACCTCAATCAATGTACCCTGCTCTTTATGTACTTTCAACGATGGGAGGAGTCCCAATATGAAGGAAATCACAAATAATGATGGGATCAATGATAAGGTATGAAGTAATTCCCAAGGCCCATTCAAGGAGAGGCTCAATTAGAGCTCAATGCTACAAGAGAAGCTAAGGGCTCCCCAAGAAAGACCTGGGAGGGAAGGACTAGACATAGAGTTAAAGATATTCAATGATGATGAGTATGCCTAAGGTCAATACTTCCACTGTGACATAAGACCTGTTGCCACACAATATAGCAGGGATCCTAGGAGTAGTACCTAAGCGACAACTATAAGACCAAATGACAACAATGGGACAAAGACTCATTGCCACCTCAATTAGTGTCCCTTGCTCTTTACGGACTTTCACCGATGGGAGGAGTCCCGGTATGAGGCAAATCACTATTAATGATAGAATCAATGACTAAGTATGATGTGATTTCCAAGGCCCGTTCAAAGGAGAGGCTCAAAACAAAGGCTCAATCCTTCAAGAATACTTAAAGGCTCTCCAAGAACAATATATGTGGAGACCTATACCCAGGGTTAATGATCTTTAATCATAATGAAGACAACAAGGCCTAAGATCAAGGCTCCAAAAATTATTAGGACCTCTTAAGAAGCTTTGTATGATGATTATATGCTTTTAAATAGGCTTTCGCTTTTTTTTGAGAGACCTATAGTGGGACCACACGAGACCTAGGGTTTATGAATAACTGTGGGTGGAGACCAACCAAGGCGCTGACTAGGTCAAGTAGTGTAGAGAAATGGTTTTAAATGATTTATTCCACCGAATACTATGTGCAAAAACCTTAAAGAAAACCTCCTACCAAGATATTCAAGATGATTTCCAGGAACACAACTAGGGCTTGAGTTTTCTCACAATCCAACATTGGGAATTGCCTCAAATTTGGAGGATCACTAGAGGAAACACCAGCACAGTAGCCTATCTAAGCGGTTTTGCAAGAGCTCCTCTCCAATGCAATTCGCAAGAGGCGCTATTTGGTTGTCTAGGGAAGGGGCCGAAAAGTTTTGGAAAGAGGAAAAGAGTGAGGGTAAAGGGGGTGATCACCAAATTTACTTGGATCAATGACTTATCCGTGGGCTATGGAGTCTGTGATTCGAAATTTGGCCAAAATTGTCTTCAAGGAGGCTAAAAAGTGATGCCCTAGCAAGCACTCTTTAACATTTACCCACCCAATATCTATGGACTTTCATGAAAGAAAAACAAGTTTTACTCCACTAGGAGCATTCATCTACTTGTTATCAATGAGCAACATTCACAAATTTGCAAACTAACAATCTTTTACAATAATATTCAATAATTATGGCACAAACGGAAAAATCTAGTTACGAAATTTCCACACATTAGACATTTTTCATGCAAAAATCTACAACAAGATTACTTACAAGATAACAAGAGATGTATCCAATCAAAGATCAAGAAGATGGCTCCAAGAAAGAACAAAATTTCAACTACAAAAATATTGAAATGCATCAAGAGATCTCCAATAGACAACCAAGAGAAAAGTGTGAAATCCCTAAAGAGAATTATCTCCAAGTGCGATGATGATGTTTGATACAAATGAGGTCTCACTTTATTTATATGAGCCTCTAAGAGTTCGAATCAGCCTAAGATGCCCCAAAATTTACTTTAATGTGCAAAATAACAATAGCTTTAGTGACAAGCCCACCAAATAGCCATAACGTGTAAGATAAGCCATCAAAAATGAAGCTGAAAATGATGCGGCAATGGTGTAGGAGGGCCATTGGAAGGCCTAATTGAGTCCTCAAGGAGGCTAAAAAGTGATGCCCTAGCAAGCGCTCTTTAACATTTACCCACCCAATATCTATAGATTTTCATGAAAGAAAAACAAGTTTTACTCCACTAGGAACATTCATCTACTTGTTATCAATGAGCAACATTCACAAATTTGCAATCTAACAATCTTTTACAATAATATTCAATAATTAGGGCACAAAGGGAAAAAGCTAGATACGAAATTTCCACACATTAGACATTTGTCATGTAAAAATCTACAACATGATTACATACAAGATAACAAGAGATATATCCAATCAAAGATCAAGAAGATGGCTCCAAGAAAGAACAAAATTTCAACTACAAAAATATTGATCTGTATCAAGAGATCTCCAATAGACAACCAAGAGAAAAGTGTGAAATTCATGAAGAGAATTATATCCAAGTGCGATGATGATGTTTGATACAAATGAGGTCTCACTTTATTTATATGAGCCTCTAAGAGTTCAAATCAGCCTAAGATGCCCCAAAATTTACTTTAATGTGCAAAATAACAATAACTTTAGTGACAAGCCCACCAAATAGCCATACCGTGTAAGATAAGCCATCAAAAATGAAGTTGAAAATGATGTGGCAATGTTGTAGGATGGCCATTGGAAGGCCTAATTGAGTCCTCAAGTGCCATGATGAAGAAGAGGGCTCCATGAATGATGGTCAAAGGGGGTGGTCCCTTGATCTCCAAGTAAAACATCATGTGGTGCTCCAAAGTGGCTCTGGGGCACGAAGAATGGTCTCATGGGTCACCTAATGAAGAATAAGTTTGTATACTACTCCAAATGATAGCACAAAAGATGGTGCTTTCCCTCACATGTCTCAATGATGAGACAAAAGTCCTATGGGCCTCGAATCAACTGCCAAACCCTGTATACAATGCTAAGCTCATTGGGGGCTCTATTGGTCCAAGTACATCATCTCTCATATAATGCGGGCAATGAACAAGTTGTTGAATGTGCTAAGGTTTCCCATGGCATGAGATAATGCTTTGTCACATGATGGAAACCCATGGCTATCAAAACTTCCCCTACAAGGGTCAATATGATCCTCTGATGGGCTTGGGCCCCAGTTAAGTTGCCCAGCCCATGATGAAACCACTTTTCAATACAAGATCCAATGCGTCTCCTCACCTTCAAATACAATAATTCATTAGTGCAATTGAGTGAATAAGCTCGTTAATCGAGGGCATAAATGAGACTTCATAGTGGCTTTCTCATACAAATTTGGGGCTTTGAGCATGTAATGGTGTTACCTCGCTAGGTAGGAGTGGTCAATAAACAACCCTATTAGGTGCTCCCAACCCCTAAAGGGAAGGACATGTCCAAGGCACATCCTTCAAGTAGTAGGTATTATGTGGATAATGATGAGGCAGGTTAGGACATAGGGATCTCAAGGCCAAATGACATAGGCTTAAGGGTGGTAGTGATGAGGGATGTCCAAATATTTGGGTGTATGAATGTAGGAGGGAGCAATCGTGGTACATGAGTTACCCCAACCTCTATTTTTCGACCCTTTTTCATTTGCCTTTTTCCTTTCATTGATTTTCTTTTATTTTATTGCTCGAGGCTCCAAGGGATGAGAGGATGATATGTATGATATAGCAATGATTACCCCCTTAAGGTGGGGCAGTTCATCACCCACCAAGGATTGGAACATACCTGGGTTCCTTAATGATTCAGGGGGCACTCATATGGGCCCTAAGAACCAAGGTGATGGCCATAATGATAAGGGGTAGAGCTCAAGTTTGGCTTTTTCCCATGTGCTAAATTTTATTGTCCTGACCATCTTTTGCATTTTGTGGTACTATTTCCTTTTGTATATGCCCATATTACGCTTTTATCCTTTTTTTTTAAGTTGCATCAACCTCCAAGGCATCGTTCCAGGCACGACCTAGACATGTGGACAAGGGGAGGGGGTACCAGAGCCTTGTCGACCTAGCGGTCACGTGGACCTAAAGAAGGAAGATGATGAAATAGGGCATGCAATGTGCAGAGGGGAGTGAAAATTGTGGAACAGGAAAATGGGGCCATGTTACCAAAATCAAGGTTTCCCAAGTAGTGCCCATCCCATCCAGTAGGGGAGATCCCACGGGACTGAGGTTGAGGATTAACCCCCTAGTTAAGGTAAGGAAAAAATACTATAGTTAAAACCCTTCCTCCTTCCAAGTCACCCAATAATCCATACCCAAGTGTGCCCCAGAAAAACAAGCATAAGCACTCGACTACATAATGAAAAATCATAACTTTAGGGTTGGATGGCTCACTTTCAAATATATGATCTCGACAAATGGGCGAGGGGACATACGACTAGCTCAACGAGCAAAGATATCTGGCATAACATCAGCTACACTGGTGGTTGTCAAGAGTTGTTGGTTGTTGATTGAAGACAAATCTAGGAGAATTTTTTCTTATGGGGTCACCGACTAATGGTGGTTAACAAGAACCCTTAAGAAGCTAATCAAGAAGGTTTACTTCTTGAAATAGGCTCTTGATATACTTGGGAGAGACCCAAAAAGATGTTGAAATGTGTAACTAGGTTCGGTCTTCATAATATCTTATGCACTCTTGATTTTATATATTTGATGTAAAAGGGAAAGAAAATTATTATTATCATTTTATAAAGCATGAGGTTTCATGGTCAAAGTCAATTTGTTTTAGGTCAAAGTTCCCATTATGTGCTTCTAGGTTTTGTTATCTTTGTATAGATTCAAAAGAGTCATGGTCATATGTGAAAGACCCCATTGGGCATCTTGTAACAAGTCAAAGAAACTATTTTTGAGATAAATGTGTCAAAGTACCCCTCCAAGATCAATTCAGCCTTGATATGATGAAGTCGGCCTCATTAGGGCAGTTCTTACTCCAAGGACAACTATATATAAGTGCCAATCAGATTCATTTGAGACACCATCAAGCAAGCTAAATCACAAGAACAAGAAGGAGACCTAAAAGATATCGAGCAAAAAGAAAAGAACTCAAGGAAGGAAAGTTGATATTGGTAGTCTGATATTTGATACTCTCTCCTCCACACGTGCGACGAACTAGGACATCATTCTTGTCACAGCAAGATCAAATTGCAATCATCTTAAGGAGCCGAAATTGTTATCATAAAGGGTCAAGTTTGGAAGCCTCACTCCCAAAAGAAAGAAGCACCCTAAGCAAGGAAGAAGCAGACCGCTCCCACCATATTTGTCCCACACGTGCGAAGTTGCAGCTATTGCAGGAGAGCCGAATATTGCAAGATTGAAGAGGATGAAAAAGTGTGGCAAGGGTCGAAGTTGAGGATTTGGAGAAGTTTGACTATAATTGACTTTGTTGAGTTGAAGTACATTGAAAGAAAGGTTGACTTGGTCTTGGAGGGGTCTTGGTATTGAGTCTAAAAGGTCCTGGAATTTGTCGTTTGAAGTTTCTATAAGAAGAGAAGAATTTCTTGTGGGTTTTCCTCTCAAGGAGAGGTTTTGGCCCTGGCTAGTAGCCTACATCTTGTGTCCATTTGTTCTATTGATCTTCATGTTTTGGTAGTTGTTTGATGATAAGAACACCATAATAATAAAGATAAGAAGAAGCAAATTATAAGTACATCAAGTTTAAGTAAAAGAACATCACAAGTAGTTATCAAAGTAAAGAGAAATCACACCTAACCTAGCTCCTGTAGATTTCTCAACATGGTATCAGAGCTAAGGTGACAAGGTCTTGATGATAACTCATGTAACCACATGTGACCCATTCCCAAGTATATACAAAACGATATTAGCATGTGAACGATATAGGCATTTGATAGCTACACTTGCCTATACCGCCCACATCGCACTAGTACACCTACCTACTAATATCAAGATTTCATAGATTGGGAACTTAATATTAAGATTTCAGATTTATATTAAGTTCAACTAAGTATAAAATTTTATGAAAAGAGGTAATAAAAGAAATGAAATAATAAAGTTAAATCTTTAAGTTAAAAATGAGTATGCAATATTAAAGATTTATATTTCAAGTACTTAAATAAAGTCCCAAGCTCTATAAATAAAATAACTATATAATCCCACCTTCATAAATGTGTATTCGTACTCACATTAATGTGGATCACCCACCATAACAACATTTAATATGAACATAAGGATGGATAAGGCCTCGGGAGGTTAGAGGCGGTGGAGGAAGATTGTTTAGATTATATTCCTATCCAAATATAATGAAAAGTATACCACCATAAATACATAAAATATCACCATTAATAATGATAAGACCTCGGGAAGTAAGAGGCGGTGGAAGGAGATTATTTAAAGGAGGTGATATGGAGGAGAAGGGGGGGATGTGTTGGAGGAAAAGAAACGAATTCTGCTTAAGTGAGAAGGAAATGTCAGCTTGAATGGTTTGGGAAGGAGTCTTTTGTTCTTGGAAATCTGGGCACGGGGGCAAAGGAGACATCCTCTGGGTCTGGGATTGTTCCCGGATTTGGCTGGGAGGATTTGATTGTCCCGGTAATCTGTTCTGTTCACGACTTCACTAGGTGCTCAACTAATCTTCAGCCGCTTCAGGATTTGTAAATTTGTGTTGATTTTCAGGTATTCCTCTATGTATAGATTAATCATGCAAGCTGAAATTTCAATTTTAACTGTTACATTGTTTTATTAGATCTATTTTTACTTAAACTTAAGTTCAGATAGGTAAAATCTTAGAAATCAGGGAACAGAGACGTTACATTTGGTATCAGAGGGTAGTTTCAAACCCTTTTCGACCTTAGAGGCCCTGCAATTTCTGTAAATTTTCTGACTGTAGCATGAAAATTATCAAATCTGGGTTATTATTACTTTTATTCCAGTAATATTAAGCACATTCTTTATACATGATCGTATACAGAACTCGTTGTATATATTATGTTTAGTACTTACAATGCTTAATAAATGGGCTGTAGCAAATAAGAGATTTCATAATCATAAGAAACATCTCTGAAAATTAACACACAGGGTTCCTACATATGAAGGGAAACATTAATGTCATGATAAGGCTATTCATTGGAGGATCATTAGAAAAGTCGTAATGTCGCTTCCTTGGTGATAGACCCACCTGCAAAACCAGAGGCTAGACACCAGTGATCAAAATCACTCTTAAACCCTTAACGCCAACTGCCAAAAAAAAAAAAAAAATTAATTCTTATTTAAATGTTAAGGGAATTTAGATTATGGTTCAGGACTTGAAACTTTTCAATTAATGGCAAGCAATTAGACCACTTCCAGACTCATGGCTAGACCAGAATTGAACACTATAATCTATTGTAAGATTTTATTGAGTTATTATGGTGAAAACTCTTTTAGAATATGCTCAGAATTCTGAAAATAAAAAAAAATAAAAAACAGCCCCTTATGCAGTGAAAGAAAAAAAAAGTCCTCTTGGATGTTTCTTTCTTCATGAAATCATCAAGAATGTACCAGATCCTAAAAACATAACAGTTGCCACAAAGTTGCCAAGAAATGACCCTCCAGATTCCAATATATATATATATTTTTTGTTTTGCACTAATTCGGAAGACTATAAATCTGCTCACAGTTTAGGGAGAAATTGGCTCCAAAACTTTCACAATTTAATGATGAGCCAATTAAATATTTGATATCCTCCAAATTGATGTTAAAACCTTCAAAATTTCAAGTCTGTAATGTCAAGACCAGTTGTGAAATGTCAAAATCCATCTCAAATCTTATACGAAATTTCTGCAAACACAAGCAAGGGTTAGAAATCAATTTATGCAAAGGAAATGAAGCTTTTAATGTCCGCGACTTTAATAAAATAAGCTCAAGGCCCTTACGGCTATATCTAAAAAAAAATAAAAAAAAAAAGGAATAGCTATGTCTCTGGCCTAATCTTTTATTTTGTTTGCATGTTCTTTGGAATCTTTCTTAGCAGAGCTGCATAATATACGAATCTGGATAGCAGATAAGTATGCCTTCTTGTTTTTGCTTCTTTCAGTTAGGCAAACGCAGGATTAGGTATGGTACCATGTAGAATTAATTTGGTATGTACTCCTGAGAAATTTAGGATGCACTACAAATATTTTCAAACACAAGCACAGAGAGATAAATAAATGAAAGTAATTGCACCAAAAGCAGGGAGGTGCTGTTACAGTCGGTGCAAGAGATCTCCATGTCCATAGGTATTGCTAAAAAAAAAAAGAAAAAAAAAGAAAAAAAAAAACAGACTTTCTAACTTATTTTAATTAACTATCATAACATAATAAACCATTGTAAATCTATCCTAACCCTGGCTGTTTTAAGTGATAAGAGATTGAGCCTTTTATTACAAAGAGGAATTATTCCCCTTTTTCCAAACAAAGGCATTCCACACCAGCCACTTGCAGAGAAGCAGCATGCCGCAACAGTTCAGCTATGCCAGAAGAGATAGAACCTGGAGTATCACCTTTCAGAGCCCGTAAATAGGATCTAAAAGTGAAAATATTTACAAAGCATTATAAAGAATTTTGATCTTTGATGGCCTCAATATCAAGGTCATTAAGGCTCAGAGCGTCCAAACACTATGGAATACAAGTAACTGCTTCAGCAGAAGAAAGCACTCCAGCTATGAAAGAATCTAGAAAAGCATTAGGAAGACCAACAGCATTCAGAACAGAAAAGCAAGTAGGGTCTTGGAGAATAAGATTACCCATCACAAATAGAGGTAGCAAATCCTCCAAGCTGAGAATTGTATTCGACACTGGCCAGGACACCTGACGCGGCAGCATCTTTCGGCCAGAAAGACATCATGCCCACACGTATACTGCCTTTATGTGGTAAACTGATATAAGAATGTTGCTATATAGTAATCATACATTTGGTAATCAATTGGTGTGTACGTGCATAATGTATTAAATAAATGGGTGAATAAAATTTAGTTTGTTATGTCTATCGTATTTGAACTCAGGACTTCAGCTTTACACTTCCTAAATATAAACCTCAATTGTAATGCAATTAAATTTATTTCTGAGATGGGTTTTGGTGAGGCCAACCAAATGGTAAATGTGTCGACATAAACAAGATTCCTTACTACCAGGTTTGAGGAGTGGTGTACTTACGGCGAATCCATATTATATAGGTACTTAAAACAATAGGTGCAACTTAATGTAAAATAAGTCAAATACAATTATAATAATAAGAGTGTGACTTAATGTATTTATAATAAAGGTGCGACTTATTGAGGGAAACTTCAATCATGATAATATAGTCCTTGTAAAAAAAAAAATATATATATATATATATATAAAATGGAAAGGATCATCTTTAATGGGATATGATATAAAGTACCATTGTAATATTTATATATCTTAAATCAAGAAAGTTATAACAAAATTGGGTTAAAAATTAGGTAAAAGTAATAAAGTTTATTCTAAGTAAAAGTAAGTGTCAACATTAAAATAGGAACATCAATACGAGGACGTTCTACTCTACTCATCCATTTTCTTTTCTTCTCGCTCTAAAAGTTACTTTTCGATATATGATATATGAGAGCTTATTATGAGATATATGACATGAGAGACACTTATAGATATAGGTGCGCATTTATACCTGATATAGAAGATATTTAAATTTAAATATATGTTTATATTTCGGTATGATATAAGAAATACTTAAGATTTAAAAAAATTCAAATATTAACATTTGTAAGATATGAAAAGATAAAATTTATTTAGATATGGGTATTAGTATAAATTTTATTTTGCTTGTTTTACCATGTTTTAAGGGTGTCTTGAGGAGATAAAACAAACCCCACTCATTTTGTTGCTCAATGAATTATCTCCTACCGGAGTTGATTTTCTGCCACCTGAAGACAAGTTGACACCCGGGTCCTTGAATTCAAAGTGTTAAGTTGAGTGCATCAGTTGAACGTGACCAGATTTATTTCCTTGACCGAATCTCCAGTTCTGAGCTAGCCACAAGTTGTGAAAGTGACAACAAGGGAGTCGTACACCACTCTAAAACTAATTTTGAACCGAGTTTGCTTTCTGAGGTTGCGTGTTACCTCAGAAATAAATTTTGGGCAGATTGCTAGTGAAAAGAAGTCGAGTTTGAAGAGATTTGAAGAGATAGACGGGCTACAAGTTAAACTAAGCAATTAGGGTCCGATATTTTATCCACCTTATTTGGCCTCTATTAGGAAGCAAACGACCTATGTACTTTTGTTTGTTGACTATATATATATATATATATATATATATATATATATATATTATGGGTCCCACTGTTGTATCTATCAGCATATATCAACATTCTTACTTACCTTGTGTAACCTCTACACTGAATTAATTATCTGGATTCTTCCTCTACATAATTTACACACAAGAAACCAAATGACAATGCAATGGTAACCGAATCGCCATCTCCAAAGGGCTCTCTCTCCCTGTAACAAGTAGTTCCCAAAACTTATATGCATATGTTATTGATTTGTTATTCCAAGCAACATTAGGTCTCCAACTTAGTATGATGTCGAGTGCTCTTTTCACCAATAGGGATCTCGGTGGAGTTACGATAATTGAATCTCTGTTGTTGATGCAATCTGAATGCAAAGTTCATTGTCTTCATAATGCCATAATGCCCTTATCTTGAGTGTAACCTGCAATTTTTACTTCTTTACTAATATTCTTCAACATGCATAAAAGACTCCATTTTAATTAGGATTTCAATTTTGGGTTACTGGCTGGCATTGTCAAAAGCAATAGCTTAAGCAAAGAAATAGGTGCACTTTGCAACACAATATAACAAAATAAAACAGCAAGCCTTCTTAGATGCTTTAAAAAAAAAAAAAAAAGAGAGAGAAAAGGAGGCAAAACGATGGGTCTCTTTATTCTGGACAATGCATCTCAAATGGTGTGTTGTGTTAAAATTTACTACAGCCAAATTAGTGTTGAACTTCTATTGCGATTTCGAGAATCACATAGAACATCCAAATACTTCAACATTAAATGTTTGCTTGTTTAAAGATAACAACTGTATGTTAGAAGCAATCATCTGCAACAATTCATGTATATGATATATTGTTTACTGAACCTATATTTACAATTATGCCCATTCCCATAAATAGAGATTTGGCTAGTAAAATATCCCATGAAAGTGGGGATGGTAGTGACAAGCAAAGGATCAAGTGAAGTATTACATACACCAGCCCAGCGGAAAACTAACTCAGGTTATCCATTCAATTTGAGCTTCAAGATCAATGGTTGTCATAGGGTGACTGTTCCAGTCTCTTTAGTTTATTTCCAATTTCTACTCCCTTGTAATAAATGGTTAGAATTTCTCTTATTTCAGCTAAGAGTCTTGGCTTTGTTTATAAGCAATGTTTTCATTACTAGAATGGAGCACTCATAGGCCGTAGGAGGTTATGTAACTGTTACACAGACGAGGAAGGATCGACTTGTATGCAAGGGATCAATTAATCAATAAGGCCAAATTTAATTGTTTAATTGTTAGAGTTCAACATTTTCCTTGAGAATATTGGGAACAGTTGAAAGGTGTATAAATTAAAACATAGAGAACCCAAATATATAGATATAGATATATATAATCAATTACAATAAGGAACTGCAAAGATATAGCAACATTAATCCACACAACAGACAATAATAAATCACTCGACAATCGATCACAATGAACTTAGATAGTTTACCCTAGAAAACCCAAACTAAAATACTAGTGTTCAATAGTTGCTCAGTTTTCTTGTTCTAACAAATTTTATGTGTATATAACTACTCTATTTTGGACATCTATTTTGGACATTTGAGAAATGAATTTATGAATACCATAAAGGTATGATGTTTATTTGACTCTGTTGATAGATAATATATGTTGTTTGTTTAAATTTACTGGTGCATGGATACCGATATGCAAATATGTCATTTAAATTAACATTGCAAGAATATGAATTCATAGATTAAACGTTATAAATGAAACTATCTATCGATTCATTTCATTACATTTCAAATATGATTGAAGGAAAGGAAATAGAAGAATAACTATATTTTAAATAGGAAAATGAAACATATTGGTATATAGATTGAAAATGGTTAAAACAATGCATCATAGATAGGACATGTATGAACTAAACAAAAGCAGTATCTAAACGAGAAATTGTATTGGACATATTGATACATATGTGGACAAGTGTTTTAACCAAGTAGGTTATATAAATTCTAGGATCAATGTCATAGATAGCAATATATTTGGAATGTTTAGAAATTGTTATATGGGTAACAATTGGTTATGAACAATATAGATGCATATGCTGTAATATGTGTACGAGTGTTTACATTGCAGATTATGTACCAATGAGTATCATGCAGAAAAACAGATTATCGAAACAATCTACGTGATGACAGATTTCCAAGAACAGTTGAGACTCCATGTGATCCCACGATAGGGTGTTGACCCTGGTCCTACTGGGAGGAGTGGAGGTGTTGCCCACTGTTTATCCTCCAATACCTGGAGTCATGGGAGGACTGTGCGAGTCACGCTCCCCTAGACGTGTGATGATGACTGCCGGATGCCTACAAGCATGTCAGGTCAAGGTAATTGACACTGATATCATTTGAGGTCTACGAATGGATCAGTAAAACTGATGCCATGGCATATTCCTGTAGAGGACGGATAGGATGGGAGTGGAAGAGATTAGAAAGGATGGGATGATTTTAGAATAGTTTGGAGGTACGGTGAAGATGGGAAGTAACACTTAAATTACAAATACATACTTATTTAAACGAAAATTCAATCTTAAAATACATACATTCTACAATCACTCTAATCTCTAAAACACAATATTGATATGAGTATATAAAACCATAAACTTCGGGACGAAGTTTTTTGAAGGGAGGAAGTATGTAACGACCCATTCCCAAGTATATACAAAACGATATTAGCATGTGAACGATAGAGGCATGTGATAGCTACACCTGCCTATACCGCCCACATCGCACTAGAACACCTAACTACTAATATCAAGCTTACCTAAGTTAGAAATTAATGATAAGGTTTCAGACTAAAATTCATATGGGTTTAGCATAAAGTATATAAAAAGGATTAATGAAAATAAAATAAAATTTTAAATAATTAAAATACATACATATACTCAAAGTTGAGTTAAATATTATAACATAAGCCTTAATCTTAAATATCCTTCAAAGTCAAGCCATATACTTCTTAACAGATTAAATAAACATAAATATCACACCTCCTCTTAAATGCCACTGACATCTCCTTAAATGCTAATCGTACCATCCTTTAAGAAGACCTTATCTAGATGGAGAAGAGGCGGTGAAGAGGTTGAATGGCGGTGGGGAAAAATTTATATAAGGAGGTTTTGAGGGAAAGAACGGGGGGCGGTGAAAGGGAGATTGAATGGTCAGATTTAACTGTTGGAGGAGGAGTCTCTGGTTCTTGGAAATCTGGGCACGGGGGCAGAGGAGACATCCTCTGGGTCTGGGATTGTTCCCGGATTTGGCTGGGAGGATTGGATTGTCCCGGTAATTTGTTCTGTTCACGACAGCATCAGCATCACTGGGAGGAGGGCTATCTTCACAATCCTCAAAATCATCAATTGCGTTCCAGGTATTTTTTTTAGGTATAGAATTGTTTCTCCATTTAATTTCACTGCAAATTTTCATTGAAATACATCACTTCTGAATATATTTTGTCTGCAATTAAATCTCTGTGTGTGGAACGAACTTTACATTTCATTGAAATACGTTACTGCTGGATATACACTTAGATTAATTATGTGTCTCAAATGTAATTTCGTACTTAGATTAATATTTGCCCGAAATGAAATCCCAACGTTACTAACCTTACATGTCGTCACATGCTATTGAATGATAAATAACTTGCTCGATGCTATAAGGCACAAACTCAAACCACTATCCAAAACCCATGGCAATATGGTCATATAACCCCTGACTGGGGGAGTAATCCAGGCCTTGATGCTGCTGGGCCAATCTCCCCTGCCATATTACATGGCTTCCCAGTCGATACCCATGACCTAAGGGAGATTATCTGCCCCTTGATACTACAACATCAACACTCCCTTTAACCATGGGAATCATTCTTAATCACTCCAAGCTTGTCCTAGAAGTATGCCAACTTCATCCAGGGATAGAAGCTTTGTGAGAATGTCAACAACCAACTTGATTATAGAAATACATAGGAGCCTCACTGCTCCTTTTGTACCATGAGCTTTAACATGTCATCACGGTTGTCTCTTGCACTTGATCAAACAATTCTGCAAGTAGCTTCCTAAGCAACACTCCTTCATGACTTTCCAAACAAACTGCAATATACTCTGCTTCAATAGTGCTATTAGCTTCCTGCTCATCATAGTAGACCCCAAGTTGAATCATCATCCTAATGTACTTTTCTCGTCTTCTGCATTCCCAGCCCAATCTGAATCCGTGAATCCTTGTAGTTGTACGAGACATCTTAATCCATATCCAATTGTACCATGCAGTGTACCTCAATACATGTGCCACATGCCTTGGCCCAACCATAAAATGACCAGCTTGAATCCATCACCACAACTGCTTTTCGGTCACCCTAACTAGGTGCTCCCTCTAACGTTGAAACAAATTCTGCTGAGACAATCCAGGCTGCTTCCTCTGCCACTTAGCTCATTAGATTGGATACCACAGGAATGGCCATGGACTTGTTGTCCATCATCTAATCATCCAAAATCTCTAAAGGATCATAATAATACACTTCCCTTTGATCAAGGAAGATCTCACTTAGCTTCTGCCACACTTCTAGTCCCAAGCAATGTTATCAGAACCGGTGGAATCGGTTGGTCTGATCGTTTTTGGCCCAAAACCGGTCCGAATTGGAATAGGCCGGTTCGGTACTGAACCGACCGATTTTGTAATGGAATTGGCCGATTCAGTACCGAGCTGACCTATTCCACCGAACTGGTCGGTTCAGAATTGGTCCTGTGCAGTTTGTACCTTCCTAGGTCAATGTAGAAAAATTGATTTTTCTTTTTATTTTTTGATTTTTTGATTTGGTTAGCCTGTTTCTAATTCTCCCCTAGGCCAAACTAATATTCAATCCTATGGTCCTCAGACTAATATTCAAGCCTATGATCCTATTATTGTTATGCATTTCATGGTAATGTTATATTCTTAATGTAAAAGTGACATTCTCCTTAATCTTTCATTTCCATCCTTTTACTTAAATTTTTAACATTACCATGAAATGACTCGGGATGTTTGAGAATGGTTCCAACCTCATTGGATTTCATACGGAGAAAGTAGAATTTTATATTTCACTCAAAATCCAGCAGACTTGACAATTTTTTAGGATATCAGGATTGCAGGGATTGCAATTTTTCCATTGGATTTTGTCATGTACGAGGGTAAGGAACTAGTATTTAATAAAGAGCACCAATCCCTCTATGTACTTTGATATAGTGGCAATGGTTGTTGAACTCCTCTATCATGACTCTACTAAAAATGTACCCATCACTCAAACAAGATCTTAACTTGACATCGTACACTTTTTCTATCTTATTTTAATGCTTAGAGGGTTATATTGATGACGAAGATCCCAATATAGGTAATGATTGCAAACTTGGATGCTACTCATTCTTCAAACGAGGATGAGGATGATCAGGATGATGATGACATTGACAATTAACACTTGTAGGCTGTGGCTGTAGTATCATACTATCATGTTATTTTGGACTATAAAGGCCTTTTAGAGCTCGCTTCTTGATGTTTTTTGGTTCAACGATGTTTTGCACTAAGTGCAATTTTGCATAAATGATTTGGATTCATACGGATGCACATGAATATATATGTTTTTCTTTAAAATATGAATATTTTATGTGTTTTTTGTTTTTTATTTTGTATTTTTTGTTTTTGTTTTTGTTTTTATTGGTTTTTGTTTTTTTTATCCAGGATTTTTACCGATTCCCAGTCCACAAGGTTTTTTGGTTCGATCACCAGTTTAGTTATGATATCATTGGTCCCAATAAGTAATATATCCAACCAAGATCCTTCATATCGATCCTAGAGATAAACTCCCTTTGTCATGATTGCTCCATTTATCACGAAAGCAAATATTCCCGCCGCCGCTGCTCCATTTGACAAGTGAGTCCTAACCCTCTCTCATCAGAAACAAGATCAACCAAGATTTTTTAGATATCCATACCAAGCTCGAGGTTCTTACAAAGCTTTCTCCAACCTGCAAACATGAGATCCCCTCTCATGTACCTGACAATTGGAGCAAATGTCTCCTCATAGTCCTCTCCCTCTTCTTGGGAGAATCCTCGCTTTGTAGTTCTCTATGCTGACATCTACCAAATGCTTGATCTTGTAAGTCCACATAGAGTTCATCACTGAATTTCCACAAATCTCGGCACGATGACATCCTTCAAACTTGTTGGCCTGCCTACTGTTAGAGAATCAGAAAGGCAAAACGATCCTCTTGTTCTTGATTATTTACTTGTGATATTCTTTAGTACTTATTATGTTCTTCTTATCTTTCTTCTTATTAGTTCATCAAGCAAATATCAAAGCAAATACACATAGATCAAGGACACCAGATGTAGGCCAGCAACCAGGGCAAAACCCCACTCTTGGGGAAAACCTAGTCAGTGATTCTTCCTTCAATAGTGATTCTTGAGACTCTAGACCTTGACCCGAACTTCCTCCACACCTAGTCAACCTTCCTTGTGATCCTACCTGAATTTGGCAACAGTAGCAGCACAATGATGTAGTTTGTTTGATCTGGAACTTCGACTTTGCTTCTTGAGACTTTGATCTAGCTTCAAAGACTTTGATTTAGGTCCAATACAACTTCTCCAAGCAACAACATTCAACAAAACAAACTTCGACTTCCTCTTCTCTCGGCAACAACACCTTGGCAGCACCTAATGTAGCAACTGTTGCAGTAAAACTTTGAGAACTTCGATCTCCCAAACTATAGCTCGAAATGTAGAGAGTGGTGCCATAATTTCGATTTTCTTCAACTCTATAAGTTTACCAAAAAACGAATCTAGAAAGTCCTTTTGCTTCACTTCGCAAATTTCTCTTGTTGTAGATTCCAGATCGAATTTCTGTGTTGCAGTAAGATGGTTCCAAGTGAGTTCGATTCCACTGTATATATAGTCTTGAGATGAGCTCGAATTCCTGGGTTTGAGGCTGACTTGGTGTGGAGGCTTCATAAATCATATTTTACTCAATACTTGACCTATTTGCATGATTCAAAAGCCCAATATGGATCAATTTAAATCTGCAATAATCGTATAGAATCAAAATAAAACCTAGAAGTCCAAAATAGGGACTTTGACCTAAAATAAATATGACCCAAGCATGAAACCCATGGTATAATAAGTCATTTAATAATAACATAAAATTCTTTTCTTTATTCTTTTGACAAGTAGAATAAGTATTGACTCAAGTACAATTTATGAAGAACGAACCTAGTTACATTCTTCAACACTCCGTCTTAACTAGGGAGTTATTCATAACTCAATAGTACAAGGTAGATCTCAACTATATGAACTATGAAGAATATTTAGACACTTAAATGTCATGGACTAGATTCTTGACCGGGGAGCTCTATCCATTGGTCACTCAACAGTTTAGGCACCGCAATGCCATGGACTAAATTCTTGACCAAGGCAATCTATCCAAGTGGGACTAAGATGGACTAAATCTTTTAGCCTATATAGGTACCATCGGGCTTACTTACTAACCATCAACCCAGGCAACTAGGTGCACATCCACTCGATGCCACCCTCCCAACCAGACATCAACACAAAGTGCTGACCCGTCGTCTTTCCAGGCAATGCTTCACTCACAAAACCTCATCACACCTTGATCCAACATATCAAGAATAAACAATCTCTCCCAATCAAACTGATTGGTAACCAACATGCTATCAAAACCTTCAAGAGATTCACCTGTACAAATACAACCCCAATCAACAATACTTATTCGAGTATATAATCAAAGCAAACCTATGGGGTTTCAATGTTGCTCTTAAACTATTTTCGGTAAGACTATTAGTTGAATCTTTGAGAGAAGATTCCTCATACACTTTCCTTTCCTACTTTTCATGTAGCAACATATTATTCAATCGGATCCTGCTTTCCTTCTTATAGCAGTACCAAAGAATTCTCCAATCACGACTATGGTTCTTACTCATGGTCTTCACTAAGACTTACGATTGTTAGTCGTGGTCTAGTGCATGACACATGAGGTAGAGAACCATAACCATTTCTTCTTTTATCTAGGCTCCCTCATAATCTAGGGAGATCGATTTCTTCTTTTAGGTGTTGGAGAATATATCATGGCTTCCATCCTTCTCATCATACTTATCAACTTCTCATCTTTATGATGTACCTGCATAGCTTTAGACAACAAGCACAACCAAAACTATAGAAGCATAAAGTTAGCCATATCAAAATCATAAAAGCTTTTTCAACTTTATACATATTGGATACCCAAACAGGAGACATATACTCTTCAACATTTTTACTAGGGACTTTTATCATTACCCTAGACTACTTCACAATATCTTTCATTCTATCTAGGGTTTCAATGTTTCTTTCAAAGGTATAATATACCTTGCGACAACATTTAGTAAACCCTAGAACCAATATAGATTTACAAGATATCTAACAACCTTTAGAATTCACATGTTAGACTTTCTGCTAGGGATTCATACAAATCCTAGATTTCATACAAAAGTGTCAATCAAGATTGATTACAGCTCAGACATTGTCTTTCACTGGAGTTAGTTGCATACCTTAGATTTCAAATCAATTATCGAAACATATCATGAAGAGCTTCTTCTAGAGTTTAATTTAAATCCTAGAATTCAGTTAACACATCGTGAGTAACTTCTACCAGGGTTTGATGTAAACCCTAGATTTTTTATTTATAAATTCTCAGCATACATTATATAGATTCAAATGAACATACATACTAGAGAATTTAATCAATACAAGGATCTATTTATAGACCCAAGACTTTTCAATCATCATCCTAGATCTTTCAAACTTTGACTAAGGTTTGTTTCCAAACCCTAGATTCTTAGGACCATTAGAAAATAGGTCAACACACATATCTAGGAGATTACCATTATAAGCACATCATATGTTAGTCAACATTAATACATTAGACATATATGTATTGTCCTAGACTAGGCTAGGGATTCAATCAAGAGAACATATACCTAGGGTTTCATTCCTATGACTTTTCATAACAAGGATTTTACCTGTTAGACCTAATCAAAACCTAGGGTTTCAGTTCATTGTCAAAGCAAACCCTTATTATATCAGACTTCAGAGGTTCGAGATTTCGAACAACATCATTTTAACTCAAGCAAGTCTAGAGCTTCCATGATCATATCAAAATCCCAAACTCGACAATATCAAATAGCAACTTCTTCATAAATATCCCTAAATAGGTTCAGGGTTTCACACATTATCAACATACCCTTAGGTTAGGGTTTTCTACAAAACTCGCTTAAGGTTCTATTTATATAAGCGATAAGAGGTGTATAAGGTGGGTAGATTCATTAAGTGATGAATCATCCCAAATAAGAATCCTTTTAGGATTCAATAGAGCTAGACATATCAATAGTTAGTAACATAGAGATGGATATTTCAAAGAGAGTAACAAGACTTTATATTTTAATACATACCTTTAATTCTTTGACAAACCTTTTGACTTGTGTGGCCTTCATATTTGATCCTTGAAGCCTTCTCCATGATTCTTGAACATCTAACAAATTGATTCCTAGACAAGGAATAAAAGTAGACAAGTGATTAGTATTTAATATAATCAAAATCTTAATTAAGTATATGAAGACAAATAGAGGGAATGAGATACTTATCTTGAAGAGTTGTTGTGGGCTACCTCCCAAGCTCAAGGGAAAACCTAAAACTTATAAAACAAAGAAATATATTTCCAAGAAGATGTTAAACCTATACTACATGAAATATACAAATGAAATATAAGAGAGAAGGGGCTTAATAGTGCAAGTCCCTTAAATCTTCTTCGGGCTTTGCTTTCTTTGGGGATGATGTTTCTTCAACCATGTTAGCATGATCTCTGTCTCTTTTCTTGCTCCTAGGGTTGTCAGGGCAATCACTCCTATAGTGTCCCATCTTGTGACAATGATAACACTCAATTTTGGACAAATCAACCTTCTTCTTTGGTGCCTCCTTTTTGAATCTTCCTTTATGTTGAGCAACATAAGCATTTGAAACTTCTTCATTGTTGGTTACCATGGAGACTCTTAATTCTTCTTGACTGCATGCTGTTCATAGTTCCTCAAAGGTGGTTGTTTCTTTCCAGCTGTTGAGAACTGAAGCAAAGGAACCCCAAGAAGGTGGTAGTCCCAGAATGTCTGTAATCACTAGTTCTTTATCTGGTACTATTTCATCAATGGCAAGAAGCTCATCCCTTATTCTTGCTATCCTCACAAAGAAAGAGGAAACAATCTCCTCCTTTGTCATCTTAGTAGTTCTTAGTTCTTTCTTCAGACTTGCCACTTTTGCAATGTTCTTGATAGTGAATAGTTTTGACAAAGCCTCATACATTTCCTGAGCATGATCAATATTTGCTATGAAGGGGACAAAATTATCCTTTATGCCTTCAACCATCAAAGCAATAGCTATTAATTCCAATTCTCTATACTTCACCCTATCAACATCACTTGATTCTTTTGTAGGCCTTTTCATATTTCCTTTGACTAAATCTAAGACCTTGTTCTTTTCAAGGATAATGTCAATCCTTTTCTTCCAAGATCTATAATTTGTAGCTCCTTCAAGTTTGTTCTCTCCCTTGATAGTGTTAGACATCTTTCTTGAAGATAGTGAATGCTTCTTTCCTCTAGTGAATTTCTTATAATTTCCTTGATCAAGTCCTTGAGATTGCCTTTTTCCTCCTTCTTTCACCAAAGCACTGAAACCATGTTAGAGAATCAGAAAGTTAGAAATATCCTCTTGTTCTTGATTATTTACTTGTGATATTCTTTAGTTCTTATTATGTTCTTCTTATCTTTCTTCTTATTAGTTCATCAAGTAAATATCAAAGCAAATACACATAGATCAAGGACACCAGATGTAGGGCAGTAACCAGGGCAAAAGCCCACTCTTAGGAAAACCCAGTCAGTAATTCTTCCTTCAATATTGATTCTTGAGACTCTAGACCTTGACCCAGACTTCCTCCACACTAAGTCAGCTTTCCTTGTGATCCTTCCTGAATTTGGCAGCAGTAGCAACACTATGATGTAGTTTCTTTGACCTGGAACTTCAACCTTGCTTCTTGAGACTTCGATCTTGAGGTAGAGACTTCGATCTAGCTTCAAAGACTTCGATTTAGGCCCAATACAACTTCTCCAAGCAACAACATTTAACAAAACAAACTTCGAATTCCTCTTCTCTTGGCAGCACCTAATGCAACAACTATTGCAGTAAAACTTTGAGAACTTCGATCTCCCAAACTATAGCTCGAAATGTAGAGAGAGTGATGCTAAATTTCGATTTTCTTCAACTCTATAAGTGTACCCAAAACCGAATCCAGAAAGTCCTTCTCCTTCACTTCGCATATTTCTCTTGTTGCAGCTTCCAGATCGAATTTATGTGTTGCAGTAAGATGGTTCCAAGTGAGTTCGATTCCACTGTATATATAGTCTTGAGATGAGCTCGAATTCCTGGGCTTGAGGCCAACTTGATCACCTTAAGGCCGACTTGGTGTGGAGGCTTCATAAATCATATTTTACTCGATACTTGACCTATTTGCATGCTTCAAAAGCCCAATATGGATCAATTTAAATCTGCAATAATCCTATAGATTCAGAATAAAACCTAGAAGTCCATAATAGGGACTTTGAGCTAAGATAAATATAACCCAAACATTAAACCCATGCTTTAATAAGTCATTTAATAATAATATAAAATTATTTTCTTTATTCTTTTGACAAGTACAATAAGTATTGACTCAAGTAGAATTTATGAAGACCGAACCTAGTTACATTCTTCAACACCTACTCCCTTTGAACTAGGAGCTTTTTCAGTTACCAGGGATGATTATAGATGTCACTACAATTTTGTTGGAAATGCTAAGAGGGAGTGAATCAATATTTCTTTTCAATTGTTATTTTTTACCAGTTAGATTCTTCACAATTAAAACAAAGTGTATAATAATAATATTATTAAGGATCAAGTAGAACTTCAATCCTTTTTCAAATAATTGAGTGCAATAATTATGTGAGGGCACCAACCCTTTATGCTTCAGGCACCAACTTGTTGCCAAGCACCAACTTGGACTTTGATGAGGCTCCGACCTCTAGGGCTTCGACCCTATCTTCTCAAGGCACCAACCTTGTGTTTAGGAGTTCCTACTCCAAGGACACCAATCCTTTTTTGCTTTATTATTGGATGATTGATTCAAAGATGCTCCATTGCACCAATCTGCACTATCAATTCTATATTAATTATGTGCCAAAGTTTGTACCAGGACTTCTGTGCTGCACCAAAACTTCAACTCCAAATTGTTCCAAGACAACTCCTTCACAACTGCTCCAAGACAACTCCTTCAAAGCTACTCCAAGACAACTCCTTCAAAGTTCTGCACTGTATAGCACTAATCCTTTCATCAATTCTGCAACTGCTCAAAGTATTATCACCAAGAAGGTTTGAGCCACTCCAGATCCACATATTACAGGTCCGAAAGACAAGGTAAGGATACAAGTTTGAATGAGGTTGATAACACCCTTACAGCAACAACACAGGTTTGAAGATACAGGTCCAAAACACTTTTGCTGCACACAGGTCCTGAAGAGATGAACCACAGTCTGAAACAACAACACCGAGACAAGATGTAAGATTTAGGCTCTAAACAGGTCCTGAGTTAATATGTTCTGATCTGAAATATTGTTACCACAGATTCACTGAAGTTTCACCACCTTTATCACCCTGCCTCGCTGTATATATTATGAAATGAGGTCCGCAAAAACGAGTGCAACAATCCGAGTAGGATAGGATATGTATTTAATTTTTGTTTTAATGTTCTCCTTCCTGAAGGTTGACGAGTTGTGAACTTGTTCTCCACCTCTTTGTGTATCTTCAGCGAAGTTGCTTGAGGGAAAATGAGTTTTAAGGCCTTTATTAATACGCATTGGATGTGAGACGTGAGCTTTATGAGGGAGGCCGACATTAGGGATAGGGCATAGGTCGGCTCAATAAATGAATATATACTTCTTGATAAAAAAATTCAATTTCTCCCTAACCATCGAAAATTTTGAGGCATGTGAGGGCTCGTTGGAAAAGTAAAATTCTGTTCTAGATGATGGTAAATGTTTCATAGAGAAATTTTGCCTCCAAGATAGAGAAAAATAATTCATAATGTGATTGGTCATTTATTTGCGCAGAAATGGAGGTAGGACAAAATGTCTTGGGATACTTTATGGTTTGATTCTTCATCATGCCATAGTGATATATGTGTTCATGTAGTCTTCCATCATCCATCATCTAGTCCTTCAACAAGTATGTATATTCATTCATCCTATTGCCATCAATGACAACTTGAATTAACAATTTCCCCCTGTGTCATTGGATGGCAATATTTTTCTTCTCTCCCCCTTTGACATCAATGGCAATGGGGTGCTAATGTGCTCCCCTGTCATGCTGTTCCCCCTATCATTCTGTTCCTCCTGAGATGCTACTTGATTTAATGTGATGCAAGAGCAATGAACCCCATCTTTTGGCGAAGATACTCAAATGCTTCTCGTGGAAGGGGTTTTGTAAAGATATCTGCAATTTGCTCTTTTGTATTGACTTATTCCAACTTGATATTTTGTTCAGCAACTTGTTCATGGAGAAAATGGTATTTGATTGAAATATGTTTGGTCTTTGAGTGCATCACCGGTTTTTTTGAAAGATTGATGGCGTTAGTGTTGTCACAAAAATTAGTAATGGGTTGCTTAGTTTCTATGTTGACATCTTTCAAGGCTTCCTTTATCCATAGAATTTGTGTACAACAATCAGCAGCAGCTATATATTCGGCTTCAGGTATAGAAAGAGATATAGATGATTGCTTTTTGCTGAGCCAAGATACAAGACAATCTCCCATAAAGAATACATTTCCACTGGTACTTTTTCGATCATCCACGCTTCCGACCCAATCAGCATCAGAGTAAGCTGTCACAATAAGAGTTGAATTCGTAGGATACCAAAGACTGAAGTAAGTAGTTCCTTTCAGATATCTGAGAATTCTCTTCACAACTGCTAGATGGGATTGTTTAGGACTTGACTGAAATCTTGCTACCATTCCCATTGATCGCATAATATCAGGTCTTGTAGCAGTTAAGTAGAGGAGAGCTCCAATTATTGACCTGTAAAGAGTCGCATCTATGAGAGGGGTATCATCATCTTTACTTAATTTACAATCTGTGGTCATCGGTGTGCTCATAGGTGCACAATCTTCCATCCCATATCTTTTGAGCATGTCTTTAAGGTATTTTGCTTGAGATATAAACATGCCTGTAGAGGTTTGAGATATTTGTAGCCCAAGAAAGTAAGACAGCTCACCAATCATTGACATTTCGAACCTTTTGGACATATTTAGAGCAAATTCATGGCTCATCTCATCTTCATTGCTAGCTAAAATTAGATCATCAACGTATACAAGAGTGATCAGAAGTTTTTTCTTGTCCATCTTCATTTAGAGATTGCTACCTGCTACTCCCTTTTTGAAGCCTTCTCGTTGCAAATAGTGATCCAACTTTGCATACCATGCTCTAGGGGTTTGTTTTAATCCATACAAGGCCTTTTTCAGCTTGCATACAAAGTCTTTCCCTTCGGTAAGATCAAATCCTTCTGGTTGCTCCATGTAAAATTCTTCCTTGAGATCTCCATTCAGAAATGTTGATTTTACATCCATTTGATAAACCTTGAATCCTTTTGAGCAAGTAAATGCCAAAAACATTCTTATGGCTTCCAATTGAGCTACTGGTGCAAAGGTTTCTTCAAAGTCAATTCCTTCAATTTGTGAGTATCATTTACAAACAAGTGTAGCTTTATTTATGATAATTTGTCCATCCTCATTCATCTTGTTTTTGAATACCCATTTTGTTCCAATTATATTTTTATCTTGTGGGCGAGGTACCAATGCCCAAGTCTCATTCTTTTCGATTTGAGACATTTCTTCTTCCATGACCTTTATCCAATGAGGACCTTTACTTGCTTGAGAAAAATTTTCAAGTTCTATTAATGATGAGAGAGCAACATCATCTTTTCTTGGAGTGTTTGTCATCCTTCTTCGAGTTTGGATTCCTTCATCTATATTCCCAATGATCTGTTCTTCCGGATGATGTTTTTGAAGGAATTTGATCTTAGAAGGAGTTTGTGAAGGTTCACTTTGTGACTCTTCATCTTTTTCAGGTTCTTCTTCACTTTCTTCAAGGAAGGGCTTAGCGTCATGATCCTCAATTTTCTTTTCTAGAATGCCTTCATCAATCTTCACATCAATGCTTTCCACTATTTTCTGTAGACGATTGTTGTAACATTTGTAAGCTTTGCTCCTTGTGGAATACCCAAGAAATATTGCTTCGTCAACCCGAGAATCAAATGTTCCTGGTGAATCATCATTGATTTTTATGAAGCATTTGCTTCCAAAAATCCTAAAATATTTTACTGAAGCATGTCTTCCTTTCCATAATTCATAAGGAGTCTTATCATTATTTGGTCTTAGTTGGGTTCGATTAAGGTATAAACTGCCGTCCCAACTGCTTCTCTCCAAAAATTTGGTTGCAAGTCAGCTGCTAGTAGCATTGTTCTTGCCATTTCTTGAACGATTTGATTTCTTCTTTCAACTACTCCATTTTGCTTGGGAGTCCTAGCAATGAAGAGTTCTCTTTCGATTCCATGTTCTTTACAGAATTCATCAAATTCTTTTGAGGTGAATTCTCCTCCCCTATCTGTTCTAAGACATTTTTCTTTCTCATTTTCAATGAGAGCTTTAAGGTTCTTAAAACATTCAAATGCTTCAGATTAATATTTTATGAAATATACCCACATCATTCTAGTATAGTCATCAACAAGTAAAGCAAAGTACCTTTCACCTTGAAGAGCTGGAGTTCTAGTTGGCCCACCTAGATTTGCATGAATGATCTCTAGAGGTTTTTATGTTGAAAACTCCTTAGTTTTGTGGCTGGTTCTAGTTTGCTTTCCATGCTGGCATGGGCCACATACAACTTGATCTAGCTTGAACATCTTAGGAATGTCCCTTACTGCATTAATCTTGCTGATATTGATCAAGTTGTCAAAACTTGTATGCCCCAATCGCTTGTGCCACAACCAACTTCCATCTGTTTGGCTCAAGTAACATTTATCTCCTTGGATTTTTCTTAGAATGTAAACGTTATATGGTGTTCTTACTCCTTTTGCCCCAAGTTGTCCCAAGGATGAGTCTCTTATTTCACAACTTTTAGTACTAAAGACAACATTATGTCCTTGGTCACAAATTTGGCTAACACTTAAGAGATTGTGTTTGAGCCCCTCAACTAGCAAGGTATTTTCAGCTTTTCCTTATCCATTAATGAGAGTAGCTGTTCCTTTTCCAGTGATCTTAGCAGATCCACTTCCAAAAGATACATTTCCGTTCTTTTTGTTTAATGAGACAAACTTATTTTGGTCAACTGTCATATGTCTTGAGAATCCACTATCTACGAACCAATGATTCTCATCACTATGAGCACATAGAGCTAGGCCACATTTATATGTATTGAGATTCACCTTTTTAGCTTCCTCCTTTTTGAGTGGGCAATTTTGCTCATTATGACCATGATTATTGCATGATGAACAAGTTGGATCAAACTTAGCCAAAGGATCAAAAGAATTGTAAGTCTTGATTTGTCCTTGCTCTTTAGGATCACGTAGTTTGTTTGTTTGATCTTTCAATCTTGGTGCTTCATTTTTATGAGCCTTGCAATGCTTAGCTTGATGACCAAAGTTTTTACAATAGAAACAATACCCAAGAAAGATAGTTTGGTACCTGTTGTAAGAGCCATAACTTGAATCAACATTCTTCCTTGGAGTTGCTCTTCCTTCATTTCTTGTGTTGGAGATGTGCCTTTGTTCTTAGCGAGATATCTTTCCCTCTTTTGGATGGCAAGAAATTACGCCGGCATAACTCCTTGTATTATCCCTAGTACTTGATGATTCTCCTTTGAAACCAATCCCATATTTGTCATATTGAGGTTTTTGACTATTAAGGATGTTATCAAGTGTTTGAGAGCTTTGCCAACTCCTTTTGACTTGCTCCAACTCCTTCCTTAGAGATACTATTTCAGCTTCACGTTTTTCATAAATATCTTCTTTTTCTTTTAACTTATTGTTCAAGAAGTCTTCCCTTCTTTTTGCTTCCTCTTTTTCTATTTTGAGTGAAACGATCTTCTTTCGTAAAACTCATTCTCTTCAATGGCACTTATCATTAATTCATCCATAGTTCCTTCGCCTTCTAGTTCTGAATCTTCATCATTTGTGAATGCCATGAATAACACTTCTTTAATTCCAACATAGTCATTTTCTTCATCTGATGAATCATCTCCTCTACTGTGATGAGGGAAATTTCAGATGATTTCTTCTTGATGACTACAAATTCATTTTCATCGGACTCATCTTGTTTGGAAGAATTTTTTCTTATTAAACTCTTTCTTTTTGTATGCCATCCTTTTAGAATCCTCTTCATCATCACTATCATGTGTATGAGGACATTTTGTAGCATAATGACCTATTCTTCCACATTTGAAACAAATAAGAGGGTACTTACCTTTTAGCTTAGATCCCTTCTTTAGTCTTCGTACAAATTGAGCTAATTCGGTTTCAGTATTTGAGTCATCACTGTTGTTATTCCACCTTTTTCCTTTTTTGTTGTTGATTTTGAAGCTTTGAATGCCGTTTCTTTGGAATTTGGAATTCCTTTCCTCATTTCATAAGCAATGAGGATTCCATGAAGTTCATCCATCTCGAGTGTATCTAGATCCTTCATTTCTTCTATGGCACTTACTTTGGAGTCAAATCTGTTAGGAAGAGACCTTAGGATTTTTTGAACAATAGTGCTTTCTTCAATATTTTCTCCTAGCCCTTTAAGAGAGTTAACCACTTCAGCTACTCGGAGGAAGTATGATGCAATATCTTCTTCATCATCCATTTTCAGACTCTCGAATTGTCTTCTATAGGTTTGAAGCTTTGCCTTCTTAACTTTGGAGTCCCCATCATATAGGGCAACCGGCTTATCCCATACTTCTTTGGCCGAGTCACAATTCATGACTTTTGTGAATTTGGAATCAGTGATTCCACTAGTGATGGAATTTAAAGCTTTGGCATTAGCAATGTAAGCTTTTCTTTCGTCTGGATCAGTTAGAAGAGTGGAAGGGGCTTTGTACCCATTCAAAACAGAGTGCCACACTTCAGGATCAAGGGACATTAAATAGTTGGACATCCTTTTCTTCCAAAAACCAAAATTTGTACCATCGAAGATAGGCAACTTCCCTGTTGCTTCTGTGTTCTTCATTGTGTCTAAGAATCCTTCTTCCAACTGTTAGGCTGATAATGAAGAAGCTGGCTCTGATTCCAATTGTTGGAAATACTGAGAGGGGGGTGAATCAATATTTCTTTTCAATTGTTATTTTTTACCAGTTAGATTCTTCACAATTAAAATAAAGAAGTGTATAATAATATTATTATTAACGATCAAGTAGAGCTTCAATCCTTTTTCAAATAATTGAGTACAATAATTATGTGAGGGCACCAACCCTTTATGCTTCAGGCACCAACCTGTTGCCAAGCACCAACTTGGACTTTGATGAGGCTCCGACCTCTAGGGCTTCGACCCTATTTTCTCAAGGCACCAACCTTGTGTTTAGGAGCTCCTACTCCAAGGACACCAATCCTTCTTTGCTTTGTTATTGGATGATTGATTCAAAGATGCTCCATTGCACCAATCTGCACTAGCAATTCTATATTAATTTTGTGCCAAAGTTTGTAACAGGACTTCTGCGCTGCACCAAAACTTCAACTCCAAATTGTTCCAAGACAACTCCTTCTCAGCTTCTCCAAGACAACTCCTTCAAAGCTACTCCAAGACAACTCCTTCAAAGTTCTGCACCGTATAGCACTAATCCTTTCATCAATTCTGCATCAATTCTAGGTTTGAGCCACTCCGGATCCACAGATTATAGGTCCGAAAGACAAGGTAAGGATACAAGTTTGAATGAGGTTGATAACACCCTTACAGCAACAACACAGGTTTGAAGATACAGGTCCGAAACACTTTTGCTGCACACAGGTCCTAAAGAGATGAACCACAGTCCCAAGCAACAACACCGAGACAAGATGTAAGATTTAGGCTCTAAACAGGTCTTGAGTTAATATGTTCTGATCTGAAATATTGTTGCCATAGATTCACTAAAGTTTCACCATCTTTATCACCCTGCCTCGCTGTATATATTCTGAAATGAAGTCCGCAAAAACAAGTGCCGCAATCCGAGCAGGATAGGATATGTCTTTAATTTTTGTTTTAATGTTCTCCTTCCTGAAGGTTGACGAGTTGTGAACCTGTTCTCCACCTCCTTGTGTATATTCACCGAAGTTGCTTGAGGGAAAATGAGTTTTAAGGCCTTTATTAATACGCATTGGATGTGAGACGTGACCTTTATGAGGGAGACCGACATTAGGGATAGGGCATAGGTCGGCTCAATAAATGAATATATACCTCTTGACTTAAAAATTCAATTTCCCCCTAATCGCTGGGAATTTTGAGGCATGTGAGTGCTCGTTGGAAAGGCAAAATTATGCTCTAGATGATGGTAAATGTTTCATAGAGAAATTCTGCCTCCAAGATAGAGAAAAATAATTCTTAATGTGATTGATCATTTATTTGTGCAGAAATGGAGGTAGGACATAATGTCTTGGGATTATTTATGGTTTGATTCTTCATCATGCCATAAAGATATATGTCTTCATGTAGTCTTCCATCATCCATCATCTAGTCCTTCAACAAGTATTTTCATTCATCATCCTATTGCCATCAATGACAACTTGGATTAACAAATTTCTCCTCCACAAATCACTGACCTTGGGAGAATCGTCTTGCCACAAATTTTGCTTCGTTCTTCCAATACTTCTACCTGCTGCCAGAGCCTTGGCAACCTTCACGATGTACTTGCAGTCCTCACTAGGAGGCCCATGGAAGAACGGTTATAACCCAAAAAAAGAAACAAAGACAAGAGGCTAACTAATAGCAAAACAATAATAATTAAGGAAGAGAGATATCAAGTACTTATCTTTTGAGGATTGTAGAGAATCTCTCTCTTGATTGTTGCTTTCCTGCATCCATCTGCAAACTCATCATCCTTGTCCTCATTATCAACTATGTTATTTTCCTTTTCTTCCTTGAGCTAGGGTTTCTTATTTCAACAGAATCATCGACTTTCAATATTTTGAGTCTAGCTTTAGTGTTTTGTTCACAAACCCTTGGGGATTTCCAAGAAGGGCTCATAGTAGTAGTGTTGTGACTTCTTTTAATCTATTTGTGAGAGCCTTTCTTTCTCAGCTCTTTCTTGAATCAAATCAAATTCATCATATCCCATATGCTTAACAACAACTAGAATTAGGCAATGGCACCCTAGTACCAACAACATACCTCACCCAGTGCAATCATGATCACATTAGTACAATGCAAGGCATCTTCTGCGTACTTGACAAGAGCCTTTATTCAGTCATACAAGATACTTCCATAGAAGTAGAGGGTATATGGCATTAGTATTATAGAGGCTTAGCTCTCTGCAACAACATCCTGCTACAGGTCTGTACAGGAACTTCAATCAACATATCACTCTTTAGGATGCCATACTATCCCGTCACAAGTGTATGGAACACACTTGGTCCATCCTCCTTAGAAGGCCTTATTTTTCCTTTAGGTCTTATTGAACTTTGAACCATAGTCCAAATTCAAAACTGAGATGTTGTCATTACTGCAAGACTACAAAACAACAACTGTACATACATTGATTGTGAGGGAATGATCTTACAACATCTTCCTGGGTAGCAGTGTGCAACGTCCTTATTCATGACATACCTTTTAGATATTCTAAGGTTGACAAACCCTAAGTCATCAAATCTGTCATGTGCAAATTTTCTTGCTTAAGTCAATATAGATGGAACAATTCATCCAAACCTTAAGACGACATCAATGTGTTATGGAGTCCCATGCCACTAGATCAACATCACATTTGAGGGATCACTAATTTTATATCCATGGAGAACTATTTGACCCTTGTAAGGTATGACCTTTAAAACCATTATGAGCTTATACTTATGAATATCCTTGGCCTGCTTAAAGCTACAATAGTGATAGGACAAATTCTAGTTCTACAAATGATTCCGTCTTTACAAGGGAACTTTGGTCTCCAAACTTGATGAGGAACTCAACCTCTTGTTTAAGAATTCCCTTTCAACTATTATGATCTGTGCATGATCAACATCAAAACATGAGACAACAATGTATATAGCCAATGCTCCATGCTTCTCCTTCTTTAAATAATGATAGGTGTTAATCTGAGAATTAGGAACTAATGATTAGCTCCCTTTGGAATCTTGAATAAAACAAACTTCCAATCCATTATGGTAGAAATTAATGACACCTTAGTGGTACAATTTATTTTCAAGGTATTAGTGAATTGCTCTTTTCTGTGACTTCTTCATAGGTTTGAAGTATTTGATATTCTTCTGCCCTCCGAATTGAGGTTACCTTGATCTTTAGCCCTCTTGCAATTAGGGTTGAGGCTATCAACATAATCTCGACTACAAACTTCAAAATTGCTCTTAAACCTTTGAGGCCTTTCGGACTGAGGCCCTTTTTGGCTAAGAACTTTGGGGCATATCTTGAACTTCGGTTTAGCAGATACATCCTTAAACATACAGATCTCAGGTACTTCAACTATTCATAGGACAAAATCTTGGTTCCTTTAGGGCTTCTGCCCCGCCACAAAAGGTAAGAGCAAGGTCTTGGACTTTCTAGTGCTTCTTCCCTAACACAAAAGATAAAACAAACAACAAACTTGAGGCCTTTTGACCTCCTCAAAACAAATAAATTTGTGCTTCAAATTTTACTTCAGAGCAAGCATGAGTCGTCCTTCAAATTCTGCCTGAGATGGTTTCGTTACTCGCACTTGTGAACGGATAGATGGTGATTTGTACCATAGTAATCACAATCAAAGTTTGGACTAGGGCTTCCTCTAGGGTTGATCTTCTAATTTTTGGTAACAAGCTGGCTTCTTCAAGGGTGCTACTTCACCATCTCTGTTTTAAAAAACGGCCTGGCCGAAACCGACCAGGCCTGGTCGACCGAGCCGGTTGGGCGGCCGGTTCGACCAGTCACATAACCAGCCAGGCTGGCCGGTTTATTACCGAGCCGGCCGGTTTTTGTAATGACTCGGCCGGCTCGGTAATAAACCGGCCGACCAGGCCGAGCCCGATTCAACCAGGCCTGGTCATAACAGCCGGCCGGTGGGCCCATTTTTTGCGATTTTGCGGACTTGAAAATGGAATTTAATTCGCTGTTAGGGTTTTTTATGCTTGTCTAAGCCCTCCCAATGCTATATAACTAACTCACCCCCTCTATTGAGCTCACATCTTTCTCATGCAATTTGTTTGAGCATTTGTGAGTGTTTGTTGAAGATTGTGGAGTTCGTTTTGGAGCAGCAGTGAGGAGCTTCTTGGGCAAGTTTTGGAGCAGCAGTGAGGAGCAAATTGGCAAGCTTTGGAGCAGCATTGAGCTAGAGGAAGCTAGAGGCTAGAGGTATTTATTTTTTCTATACTAAATCTGCCTTTGTTTGTTTTATTTATTTAGCAAATCTAGCATTTGCCATTTGCATTTGCATAGTTTTTGGCATTTGCCATTTGGTGAAAGAAATGAAGTTTGAACATAGAATGAATAGTTTTTTTTTGTTTTCATGTTCAGATTTAAACATTTTATTTCCAAGTCAAAAACTCAGTCCAAAATGGCCCCTAGAGTAAAAGACTCTGCTTGGGCATATGCTGAAATGGTTGGGGATCAAATGTATTGCAAATTTTGCAAGAAAAAAATTAAGGAGGGTGGAGGGGGCATTCATAGACTGAAACTACATTTGGCTGGTGTTAAAGGCCAAATCACTGCATGTGAAGCAGAAAAAATTGGGGAAATTAGGAAGCAGTTGAAAGAAAAGTTTGACAAGTTTGAGCAAGACAAAAATAGGCAGAAAGAAATACAGGCTGAAATTGGGAGGAAGAGGAATATACAACATATGATGGCTGGCAACTCAAGTTTTGAATCTTTTAATTGTCAGGATTCCTCATCTATCCCTTCCACTGATGCATCAAAAAACCCCTTTCGCTATGTTCCTCCCTCTAGGGAGTCTATTTCTGACAAGGGTAAGGGTGCAATGAGAAATAAGGGTACTATTAAAAGTTTTTTTGTGCCCTCATCTCCTTCTGATAGTGCAACTGCATATGGTCCTAGTCCTCCAACTGTGCAGCCCAATTTAGATGCTCATTGGAAAAAAGAATTGAGAGATAATGCTTGTGAGTACATTGCTAGATGGTGGTATGATGTTGATATTCCCTTCAATGCTACTCATTCACCATATTATGAACCTATTATTGATGCCATATATGCTGCTGGAAAGGGCTTCAAACCTCCTACTCTGCATGAGTTAAGAGGATCTTTTTTGCAAAGAGAGATTTCAAACATTAATGATTATTTGAAAGAGTTCAAAAACTAATGGGCACGTACAGGATGTACCATCATGTCAAATGGATGGACTGATCAGAGGAACCGTACCATCATAAACTTTCTTGTCTTTTGCCCAAGGGGAACCATGTTTCTAAAATCAGTTGATGCATCTGATAGGGTGAAAGATGCACAGTTGTTGTTACAGCTTTTGGATGAGGTTGTTGAAGATGTGGGGGTGAAAAATGTTGTTCAAATCATCACAGATAATGCCTCTAACTATGTTCTTGCTGGTAAATTGTTAGAGGAAAAACACCCAACCATTTTTTGGACCCCATGTGTTGCACATTG
Source organism: Pinus albicaulis (assembly GCA_034641835.2). Lineage (NCBI taxonomy): Eukaryota > Viridiplantae > Streptophyta > Pinopsida > Pinales > Pinaceae > Pinus > Pinus albicaulis. Next base: position 1,110,242,946 of record CM076577.1, read on the forward strand.
CATAGACCTCATGCTTGAGGATATTGGCAAAATAGACTGGATCAAGAACGCTGTAGAGCATGCCAAATGCATCACAAATTATATTTACAATCACTCATGGATTCTGAGTCTGATGAGGAAATACACAGGGGGCAAGGAACTTATTAGGCCTGCCATCACTAGATTTGCAACACATTTTTTGACATTGCAATCTATGGGTGCCCAACAAAGAAACTTGCAAAAGATGTTTTCTAGTGATGAATGGAATGAAAGTCAGTTCTCTCGCAAACAAGATGGCAAAGACATGAAAAGGAAAGTTGTTGAAGAAATATTTTGGAAAAAGGCAGCAAACATTGTGAAACTTGCTGAGCCATTGGTTAAGGTGTTGCGCTTGGTGGATGGGGAAAGATTGGCTATGGGCTTCATTTATGAGGCTATGGATCAAGCAAAGGAGCAGACAAGGGCAGCATGCAAGGACAGAGTGGCTAAGTATGGGCCCATTTGGGAAATCATTGATCAGAGATGGAACAATCAACTCCATCGCCCGATACATGCAGCTGGGTATTTTCTGAACCCAAGGTATCATTATAAAGCTCAGGAAACAGGAGCTTTGACTGGGGAGGATAGAGATGGATTGATTGACTGCATTGATCGCATGATCCCCACAGAGAGTGAGCAGTTGAAGATACACAAGCAGATCACTATGTTCAACCATGCCACTGGTACCTTTGGCAAGAACCTTGCAAGGATTGCAAGGGAATCAGATGAGGCAGGTAAACAAAGAATTTCAATTTTCAAATTTATATTTTATAATTTATTATTTTGTATAATTGTTTATAAAATTATAATTTCAATTTCAAAGTTGGATATAAATTGTTGAGCTAACTGAAACTCATTTTTCGCAGCACAATGGTGGGAGGCATTTGGTAGCCACTGTCCTGAATTACAGAGGTTTGCAATCCGCATTTTGAGTCAAACTTGCAGTGCTTCTGGGTGTGAGCGCAATTGGTTTGTCTTTGAGAGGATTCACACACACAAGAGAAACCGTTTGGAGCAAAAACGGTTAAATGATCTAGTGTTTGTCCAGTACAACCTTCGACTAAGACGGAACCAATTGCTGAACAAAAGACCTGATTCAGATCCCATTGTGTTGGAGGATATTGATTCAACATCAGATTGGGTAGTGGAGTCTTGTCCACCAGAGTTTGACAGGGAGAGTTCACTTGACTTCGATTTAGATATGCAGGCGACTATGCTCAATGTAGATCCATTAGTAGCAGACCCAGTCCCAGGCCATCCAGTTGCAGCCGCTGCAGGTACAGGCACTTCCTCTAGTCAGCCACGACGGAGACACATATCTCGTCTATTTGATTCTCAAGGTGGTAAGGGCAAGGGTATAGTTCCAGTCGAGGATGTTGATTCAGAGGAGGAGGCGGAGCGAGCGTCTTCCCCCCATGGTTCAGAGTTTGAGGGAGAGGACATTGGCTTGTCAGATTCAGATGACTAGCAGTAGTTACTAGTTACTAGTGACTATTCATGTTTTGTTGTAGAGGCCATTTAGAGCCTCCTTAGTTATGTTTTTTGTTTTGATCATGTATTGGTCCTTGGACAGTGCACTGCGTGCAATTTTGATATAATGGATATATTCATGAGCCTACTTTTATCATATGTTCTCTTTTGTCTATATTGTAATGCTTTGTGTTTGGAAACATGAATAAAAATCTTTAAATTTATGTTTTTGTACAAAAAAATTAATATTTAATGTATTTTTAACAAAAACCGAGTCATGACCGAGTCATTGAAACCTGGTCGACCGAGTCATTACCGATTCCGAGTCATTACCGAGTCATTACCTCGACCTGGTAGCTGACCGATTCTGTTTTTTAAAACATTGTTCACCATAGCTCTGATACCATGTTGATTTTTCATGCTTTTTTAGACTGATAATTACTTCCAATGATTTCTTTATTAGTTTATCTTGTGTCACCTTCATCACTAAGCAATTATACATAGAAAACCTTCAACAATAAAAACAATGATGATAATAGGATCATGAAGTGATAGCCAAACAAAAGAGGGACAATTTTTTACCTTGGGAAAATCGTATTCTAGGGAAAAACCCAACAACCTTTTCTTAGAGAAATTTATCCAATTCAGCTAGAGATACAATCTGAACTTTCCAGTCAAAATAAAGTCAAACTGACTTGTAACCAAACCCAGGTCAAACCTAGTCAAATTGCCCACAAGTAGCCTCAATCAGTTGAGGTCAAACTACTCAAGAATAGGCTGAATTTGGGCTTCCTACTCCTCCATAGAATTCAGTCTGCTGCTCAAAAAATTGCACAGAAGAACTTCGGCTTCCTTCCACATGTGCGAAGTCAAACAAAGGCTCGGTGAATGCTGAATAGTTTGGTCAAACTTCAGACTTCTTCTTTTGTCTCATTTGTATAAATGAATGGAAGAACAAATGATATTGTGATTTGAATTGATGCCTTGAGGAGGAGGATGAGTAGCCTTTATATAGTGATTGAAGGTGTCCCAAGTGGTGTGTCTATTTGATTGCGTCGACTTGACCTTGTGGAGACAATTAATTCAATTTTCAAAAACTGAATTTCCCTCTTTTGAAGCCGACTTGAATTTTACATTTGTATTTATCATCAAGACCGACCATAGCTAAAAAAATTCAACAATCATCTATCGGGCATACATTCATAACAATTGGGTTTCCCTACTTTTGATCGTAATCCATAGGATGACCTTCTATCATGGCACTTCATGCAATTGCAGGATGGCCTCTTATTATGAACACATTATGCAATTGCAAGATGTGGCCTCATTGTTTTCCTTGACTACATTCGACATTGTTGGATTTATGGCCTCAAGAACCCCTTTGGCCAATCATGGGTTTTGTCTCACCATTTGTGGATTGAGATGAACCATCACATGTGATGCTCTAAGAGTATTTTACCAACTGTACCATCTCAAGGAGATGGAGTCTGAAGAACCTTTTTTCGGATGTTCTATCTACTATGAGATTCGAGGGGAGGTTCTACTGCTTGTTTAAGGACTTAGGAGATTCCCTTGTGATTTTCTTTTGCTACCCTGACTAGAGATGCCTTGCATTTTACATCCACAAGGCAACCATCCATACAGGGATCTGCAAACTTAGTACCATCATACTCATCACTTTGTTTTTCTAGCAATCAGATTTTTATGGTTTTTAATATTTTTAGTATCATTTTCTATAGGAGTCTTTGCATTGATTAGACTTGAGTTGGCATTTCGAATCATTGTGAATGTTGGTTAATTTTGAGGACAATCTGTAGAGTTTTTAGGAATTGCCATATTCTACTTATCAACACATGAACTTAAGTAATTGGAGCAACGCTCTCTAATATGGGAGAATGACATTTTCATCTTTACTAGTTGTTGGCTCTAATTCCACAATTTTTTGATGTTGGATTGACGAAGCCCAACTCCTACTTATCTCTAATCCTTTGTACTTGTTTAAGTTCTTGATATGTTTTTATTATCTCGTTAACTCTCTACAACGTTGTTTTGATTACTGGTCTACTTCTGCAATAACCTCAATATCTTTAAGGAAAATGTGGTTTTTATCTTGTCAGAATGTTCTACTTGAGATGAAGTGCAAACCCTATTATGTTGACAGTTGGATTCATATCCATAATATTTGCTTAGATGGAGTGCTCTGACTCTCCAATGTAAAGTTTGCCACAAGGACATGATATCTTGTAAACACCTTTATGTTGATGAGGCTCTGATGGAGTGAAAATATTCTCATTGTTCCTAAATGAAAAGTTAATAAGAGAATGAAAACAACAGGCACAAAAATGAGTAGCAACCCCCAATGGAGGTTGTTACAATTCAATTCAACATTTTGGTCATTTGGGTTTGATTGTGTCATATAATATATTTGCAGACTTTCTTTAGATAGAGTGTATCATTGGATGAACTGCATTGCTGACATTGATCTCAAGGAAAGAAGTGTAGGGACAACTAGCTCATGAACAACTAACCGTTCTATTTATAGTCATTAGCGCCTCTTAAAAATATCTAAGAAATTCATTTAGTTACTCTAATGAATCAAAACAACCAGTTACGAATTGAACCTCTAGTTGGCATTCTGTGAAATACTCATCTCATGAGGTGCTCCCAAACACATCATAACCAAAATATGTACTGATGAATAACCGTCCTACAATGAATAGAGAAGGTATAACAATGCTATGGGTAACACAACATCTAATACCAATAATAATGTTAGTGAAAGAACATTTTCCTGTATTCTCAAACATGCTTAACTCTCTCTATCTCCCTTTTGTTCTCAATTGTATTTTTCCTTTTTTTGCTAGTTTTTTAGCACTTATGATTGTTATGGACACTCCCATAGTTTGTTGACGACTGATTGTACTCTCTAGTCATTTTCTTGGTCATTTGTACAACATAAGAATCAAAGTTAGTGCCATGCAATGAACACATTTTGGGTTACATGTTATGAGCTCATGCTCAGGGAATCTCTTCCATTAACAATACTCAATAGCAATAGAATATGCCTGGTGACAACAAGGAAGCCAATGGATGTTGTAGGACCCCATTTGGATATGGCTACCAACTGTAGGACTTTGGGAGTCAATAGCACGAGCCAATATCCTAAATGTAGCAAAGGCAAGACGAATTAATGTGGTACCTATCATAAATTCATGTATAATAAAGCAAGCAATCTTCTCTATAAGATTCTGGGCATATCCTTATGCTTGATAATTTTTCTTGCCAATACCCCTATGCACTTTTTATTTTCTTGGAAATAATTCCCCAAAAATGATGGTAACTAATGTAAAGTGGGGAGCATAGACTTAGTGTGCTTGACCCTCTGGGAATTGACCAAGTGAGTTGCACAGTCTGTTGGATCAGTGACAATGTTGTGGCAACAACGACGCCAACTGATTGAGCTAATTCTATGGGCTTCCCCCTATGCACTCTATTAAACTATTGTACACACCAAAAGTACTGTATATGCTTAATACGATTCTAAGAATATCATTTGAAGTATCTGATATTAGGTCTCATGGATGTTGTTATTCCTTTGGAATCACAGAAAATTAAACCTTGCTTCATTTTAGTTTTTTAGTGAGCTTCAATGACGAAGGAACTGTACTGGCAATGCAACTCAGCGGTGTTGTCTATGATTATTATCTTTGGCATACCAACTCTCTGGTTGTCTCATTAGAGCCATTCCCCTTGTTGTGGACAATTTTGTCACCCCCTAGAGACAGTCTAGAGTTGCCATAGACCAGTGCCTAGGACATCTTAATATAGCAAGGAGCTCATCATATAGCTTGGGTTGTCAATCCAAAAGCTCTCTTACTATCTCTTGTTGAACAAGGAAATTAGTTTAAGTGGGACCAATCTCTCTCATAAGCTGATACAAAGATAAGAATAGTGTAGGAACATCATGCAAAACTCCAATACAAAGGCATCAGACAGTTAAGAGACAACTTACTGTAAAGAGGGCCAGTTCAAATAATATGCCACAGAAATCAAATATCAGAAAGTGGATGCAGTGAAGAAACATGAAGAAGATATTAGTTAACATGAGACTGATACCCAGATACACAACAGAATCACATATGGGCTTATCCAACTAAGAATCCATACATGACAATGGCGTTTTAAAAGCACCCTCCTCAAGTAACTAATATAGCAGAAAATGTGGATGAAATGAACATGGAACAGTATATCATGACTAGGCCTATTTAAAGCGCTTGACTAACCCCAGTATGGGCATCAACTAGGATGAATCCTTACTCAAGATTAGTGAGCCACTCGCATTCTAGAGCATGATACAAGAAGATAAATAGCATGAAATGAGATATTGTATTAACACATATGAGAAAATTACATACTGTGAGATACCAAAGACCAGAATCCTCATTACAGTGATAACTCCTCCTCACTGAGACCCTACGGGCTCTGAACCTCCATACAAAAGTGTTACAAAATGTATACAAAAGCCTTTTCACTGCACAGTCTGCTTATAGAAATATGGAACCCCTCTAATGTCTTATTTCTGGGTTTTTATAGAAAAGATAGAGAGTTCTAGAGGAGGAGGTAGATGGAGCACATTTAATGACTTGATTTGAACAAAATGGCGGAAAACATTCGCGCCCACACTGTGAATGACTAAATATAAATGACTGTACTTTCCAATTTACCTCCAGAAATAAATGTTGAGGATGAAAATCTCCTCATGAACAAGACACAAATAATAAAATATACAATGTTCTGCCATTCGCTGAGGGGAAAAATCCGCTGCCGTAAGACCTTGAGATTGTTTGTTTTTATGCATAGTACTCTCGACCCTTTAACTTTGAATTAAAATCCCAGATTTTTAATGCAGGGTGCTGCATTTCTCTGTCCTCCACTGATTTTCGTAGGCTACCGCATTAATTCTTCATCTACCCGAATCTGCCTTTTGATTTTCTCTGGAGGGTTCTATAGATTCAAAGCCTTGCTTTCTTTAATGGTGGTCACATCACAGTGACTCCCGGATCACTGCTTCATCGTTCTGCGCCTGCTGAATGTACCCCTGATATGCATTCAACCTTTGTAATGTAATCCGCGAGATATGATGGTTCTTCAGCAACGAACACCTGCAAAAGTCCACAAACTCATCAACAGACACCAGACTCAGGAATGGACATACAGTGAGGGTGATCGCACGACAAAATGTGGTGGCAACAAGGGTGACAGTGAAAACACAGGGTGGTGATGAAAACGCAAAGGAACTGTGAAGAACGGACAAATGGGAGCTTTAAACATAAAACGCTTAAATGTATAGTGGGTGAATGAAATATGTGGCGGGAGGAGACAAGACGATGTGGACACGTGGACGCTATGACGTGGAGATGCAGGAGGACTTGGTCAACAGTGTGAAAATAATCCTGGGCCATACGATTATTGCACCACATCGACGGCTAAGACATGACTAGAGGACAATGGGATGGCGGGCCCGGGGCACTTTACGCGGAGACTGAAGTTCGAGCGACTTTGGAGGATGATAGCCATCGGATGGGGGCTTGTGGATCTAACGGCTTATATGAATTCCGCTGTGCGGTGATTGATGGAACGATAGCGCGCGAAATGGTGGTTTTGGACACCGTACTCAGGGACGCGTCACGCGATTTGTGGAATCGCTGGCGTTTAATTGGAAGCCGCCGACCTGGTGGAGGCGGTGCGGAATGGAACCAGCGGTTTCTCGCGACGGGATACGGACGCGGGGACCACCACATAGAACAACCTCCGCTCCGTCGATTGGCTTTGGATCTGACGGTTACAGTTGCGCCCAAAACGTAAAGCGACAAGCTCCCTTTTGACTTAGCGTATGGTTTCGAGCTCGAGTCATATGGGAACCAAAGCAGGGAGGGCTAAGATCTTAGGACTAGGCTCGATAAACTTTAAATCATGGGTTTTAACCTTGGCACAGTGTATTTTATGAGCGGAAAAGGTAACCATAGACAAAATATGGAGGTCTGTGGCTGCGAAAGATGTTTTAAACAGATCCAAAGGGACTCGGTGGCCAAAATTTAAATAGGGGGGGCTGATATGCACAACACCCCTTCAGATAATTATGATATCTTCTTTTGTGAGCAAATCTATTTAGATATCAGCCCATGGTGCCTTTACAATTCAACCTTAATTAGGCATATTTAGGAAGAAACTTGGACTTGTACTTGGGTCCAAGAACTTAAGTAGTTTGAACCATTTTTTTTACATGCCTACCCACATGTGTGCAACAATTACTCAGTTGTTGACAAATGTCCCTAAATACTGTGGATAATCCAGGAAACTCTTCAATAACTGACAACCACAGGAGCTTAAAAACCAAAATTACTCAATGTTTTCAAATTCATACAGTCTATGGAATAGAAATCAAGACCTTTCCTTTCTACGTTCACATCTAGAACTCTTAATTCATGGTTAAATAATTCGTGATAGAATGAAGGTCATACCAGTAAAGCAAAAGTGTTAAAATTTGACACCTCAGGGATGAATTTTTCCTAGAAGAAATCATATCTTTCAGTTCTGTTTGAACTTTGAACCGCTTTTAATAAAATTTCATTTCTAACAATTTTAATATGACTTTCCAAAAATAACAAGTCACATCTCAGTTTGGAAATGACTTTCCAAAATAAGAAAGTCGTGTCTAAATGATCAAGGATGATCTCGACATATGGAGTCCATTTTAAAATCAAATCAATCATGATTATACAAGTCAAGAATTAATATCTTTATTCTTACTAGTAGTATTATTATTATGATACTATTATTTATAAAATAGTCTAAAGTTATTCACCTTTAATGGATTAATAAAAACGAATTCTCTCATGAAATAAGTAAATTAAATTGAGAATCTCTTACTTGGAAAATTGAATCTCTCTCTTGGAATAAAATAGTAACTCCACACTTAAGAGAATGTAACTCTCCCTCACAAATTCAATGTATGACAAAAGTGTAACTCCTCATTAAATGCACTTGTAACTCCTTCGTTCAATTCGATTTGTAACTATCACCAAATATTCTCTCATGTCTAAGTGTAACTCTCTTTCTCCTTAATTCAAATTGTAACTCCTCAAGACATTTGTACCTCTCTCTCTATTCTTGGGCTGAGTTATACTTCTCCTCAAGTAACTCCTCCCTCATGGATTTCGATTCTCCTGTTATTGGCTGAAGGCATGAATTCATTTTGTAACTCCTCTCCTTTCTAATCTATTTAAGCAAGAGCAAGTGAGAGTTGATGTAGCATGTTCATTGTGAAGAAGGAGAGCTAGTCTTGAGTGTGTGCAAGAGAAGTGTGAGTTCAAGTGAAGAGTAAGAGCAAGGGAAGAGCTAAATCAAGTGTGAAGGACAAGATCTAATTAAGAGAAGAAGAAGATCTTCAAGCAAATAGTAAGAAAACATCAGCTGCAAGTTGATCAAACATTGATGACTTTAGTCATTCTCATTCTCTCTCTCTTTTTGTACTATACTGAACAATTGAAGAAATCTAATAGAATAAGAATCATTTGGGTTTTCTCCTTGTGGGTTTTGCCCTGGTCATTGGACCTAACTCTCAGTGTCTCATATTTGTGCTTGACTGTCTTCATATGATCCTTAAGTTTATGTTCTATCTATAATTGCTGATCTAAAAAGTTGTGAAGAAAAAATTTGCATTCTAAGTAACTGTAACAATATAGTACATTTAGTTTTCTGCAAAGTACATTCAATTTTCTGCAAAGTATATTCAACTTTTTGAAAGTACATTCAACTTTCTGCAAAGTACATTCAACTTTATTTCAAATACATTCAATTCCATTCAGTTTTCTGCAAAGTACATTCAATTTTTTGCAAGTACATTCAATTTTCTGCATAGAACTTTCAAGTTTCTGCAAATAATTTTTAAATTTCTGTGTAGAACTTTCAGATTTTAACATGGTATTAGAGATTTGGTGAAGACAAGTCCAAGGAGATCAGAGATCACCTGAAGAGACCCCACTTGCTGCCAAAGTTTTCTGATTAAGATGACTTCATCCTACTTCAAAATAGAGGAGAAGCTGAATGATGCTTCAAACTTTGGTCCATGGAAAGCAAGGGTAGATATCACTCTTGAAGAATACGAAGTTTTGGAGTATGTTGAAAACACAATAGCTGATCCACCAGAGAATGCAAGTGTTGCTGTCAAATCCAAATATAAAAATAGTGAAATCAAAGCTAGAAAAATTATCCTTGATTCTCTTAGTGATCATCTCATTACTTATGTTTCTGGTTTTGAAGAAAGCTAAATAAATGTGTGACAAACTAATTGGCATGTTTTGCAATTAGTAACTTGAACTATATTATTGCCTTGAAGAATCATCTGAAGAACATCAAGATGAATAGATGAGAGCGGTTCAAGCATACTTCTTGAGAATGACTAAAATCAGGAATCAACTATCAAAAGTTGGTGAAGTTGTACCTGTCAAATAAATGTTGTTGATTGCGTTTGGAGGCCTTTCTTCTGTTTGGGATACTTTTATCACTACCATCAACAATATCAACACTATTCCCACATTTGATAAGCTGTTGGGAAAATGTATTGAAGAGGAGTCCAGAATGATCTCCAGGGGGAGAATTTCACATCATGAAGAAGGAGAATCTACTGCGTTTTCAGCCTATGACAAGAGAAAGAAAGGTAAGACAAAGAAATCTGCTTTCAAATCAAATAAAGGGAATCTAGACATGTCAAAAATTAGATGCTTTAGCTGTAAAAAACATGGTCACTATGCTCGTGATTGTAAAGAAAGAAGAAGAACACCTAGATTCAAAAACAAATCAGATTATAGAAAAGACTCTTCTGAAAATCAAAGAAAAGGGCATCATAAGAAAACAAGAAATCCAAGACATAAAAATAATGCAATAGAAACTCAATCAAAATATTTTATTGTTTCTGCTCTTTCCAGTTCTTCTTCTGCAGATTCATTTGATAGCTGGTTAGTTGATAGTGGTGCTTCCAAACATTTTACTGGTTACAAAGGAACACTCTCTAATCTAGTTGAGAGGGAGACTAATTTAAATGTTATCCTTGAAGATATTTTTACTTACCAAGTTAAAGGTTATGGTTCAATTTCATTTCAGTTAGATGATGACAAATCTATTTTCTGCATGAAGTTTTGTATGTACCTGGTTTGAAAACGAACCTTGTATCCATATCTGCTCTAGAAGATAAAGGAAGGAAAATTGCTTTTATTAATGGAAAAGTTCTAACTTGGCCTTTGAACTCAAATATGAGAGAAGCCTTCACTCTTGGATCAAGATATGAAGGGATTTACAAAGTCAATGGTAAATCCATTCATGCATTGGTCCATGATACCGATTTTCAGTGTGAGCTATGGCACAAAAGATTTTCTTACTTATACTACAAAGCCTTACCTCATGTAAGGAAGATGGTTTCTGGAATGCTTGAGATCAAAATGGATCATTAAGGAGTTTTCCCAGGATGTGCAAGTGGAAAGCATATAAAAGGACCATTCCCTTCAAGCAGAACAAAAACTAGTCAGGTACTTCAGCTTATACATTCTGATTTATGTGGACCTATGCCTGTTACTTCTCTTGGTGACTACTTGTATTTCATGATTTTTGTTGATGATTTTTCTCACAAGACATAGATATTATTTTTGAAAAAGAAAGGGGAAGCATTTGACATGTTCAAAGATTTCAAGGTTTTGATTGAAAATCAAACTGGAAAGTTGATCAAAGCTTTCAGATCTGATAATGGGGGAGAGTTCACCTCCAATGATTTTAATGATTTTTGCAAAGATGTCGGAATAAATAAAGAAACCACTGTGCCATACAATCCACAATAAAATGGTGTGGTTGAGAGGAAGAATAGAACCATTATGGAAGCGATCAGAGCCATGCTGCATGATCAAAAGATACCAAAGTTTTTGTGGGGAAAAGCTACAAATTCTGCTGTTTATGTGCAAAATAGAACCCCTCATTAGGCCTTAAACAATAAGACTCCTGAAGAAGTCTTCACTGGTAAAAGGTCTGAGGTGAGTGATTTGAGAATCTTTGGTTGTCATGTATACTTCTATGTGCCAAAAGAGAAAAAGAACAAACTTGAAGCTTCAGGTAAGAAATGTACGTTTGTTGGTTATTGTGATGATTCAAAAGCTTATAGAATTTATGTACCTGGTCAAAGAACTATAGAGTTTAGCAAAGATGTAATATTTGATGAAGATACAACTATTAGAAAAGCAAGAGTCTCTCCTCCTCCTGCCATTTCTGAAAGACAAGCGGTTAATGAAAAAGAGGCTACATTTGAGTCTGAACCGAAACCTGAGAATGAGCTTGCTGATAATCCAATGGGTTCCATGGATCCTCTAGATCCTCCACCACATGATCCTCCTACCAGAAAGAGACCATTATGGCTGCAAGATACCTTGCAAGATGTTGAACAACATGCTTCCCCAAGAGGAATGTTCAGAGAAAGTAAGAAGCCAAGTCGGTTTCAAGGGTATGTTGTTGCCATGAGCAACATCATTCAGGCAGAACCATGCACCTTTGAAGAAGCTACAAAAGAACAAGTTTGGAAAGATGCAATGACTGAAGAATATGAGTCTATCATCCAAAATGATGTCTGGGAAGTGGTTCCTAGACCTCAAGGTAAATCTGTTGTCACTTCCAAATGGCTGTTTAATATTAAACATGGTGCAGAGGGTAGTATTGCAAAATATAAGGCTAGATTTGTAGTTATAGGATTCTCTCAGAAAGAGGGAATAGACTATGATGAGATTTTTGCACCTGTAGCTCGATATACTACTATTCGATCTGTTGTTGCCTTAGCTGCTAGCCAGGGATGGGATCTTCACCAATGGACGTGAAAACTGCTTTCTTGCATTGCTTCCTCAAGGAAGAGGTATTTGTGGAACAACAGGAAGGCTTTGAAGAGCATGACAGTGAAACTCATGCATGCATACTGAATAAAGCCTTATATGAGCTGAAGCAAGCTCCAAGAGCTTGGTATGCTAGCATTGTTAGTGACATGATAAAACTTGGTTTCACAGGAAGCAGTGCAGAACCAAACCTCTACTTCAAGGCAATCCAAGGTATACCTTTGATTTTGGTATTGTATGTTGATGATTTATTCTTGATAGGAGGAGAACCTCTTATCCTCTAGTGTAAGAGGGAGTTAGCTTCTGAATTTGAAATGAAAGACCTTGGTTTGATGCATTACTTTTTGGATCTAGAGGTCTAACAAAGACCTGGTGAAATTTATCTTTCTCAAGGAAAATATGTTGTTAAGCTTCTTGAAAGATTTGCTATGGTAGAATGTAAGTCCATGCATACTCCTATGGAAATGAACTTTAAGAAATTATTTGGCCTAGTCTAGTAAATCCCACAGAGTATAGACGACTCATTGGTGCATTGATGTTTTTGGTAACCAATAGCCCTGATATATGCTTTGCTGTAAACACTTTAAGTTAGCATATGATTGATCCATTTCATGCCCACTAGATTGCTGCAAAACATGTACTTATATACTTGCATGGAACTATAAATCTAGGATTGAAATATACTGCTAAAAATGTAAGACTTCATGGATATATTGATGCTGATTGTGCAACTAACTCTGCTGATAGAAAGAGCACTTCAGGGTGCTGCTTCAACTTGGGATCTACCATGATCTCTTGGATGAGTAGACGCAGAAGTCTGTTGTACCGAGTACAACTGAAGTTGAGTTCATTGCTGCTAGCATGGCTAGCTATGAGGAAGTTTGGCTGAGAAAGCTTTTTGGGGAACTCTTTGAGCAAGTTCCAAACACAACAATTATATATTGTGACAATAAGAACGGGATTCCTCTTGCAGAAAATCCTGTGTTTCATGACAAGTCCAAGCATATTGAGATCAAGTATCACTATATCTAGGATATGGTGCAGAGAGGAGCGGTGAGGCTCCATCACATCTCCATTGATGATCAAATAGCTGACATTCTTACCAAGCCTTTACCGAAAGGAAAGTTCTTGGTTTTTAGAGAGCAACTTGGATTTATGGATGTGACCCTTCTGGGAAGTGGTCACAACTAATCGAGAACACTGAGCTGCCTTTCCCCCTTGTCAGAGATCACAGGATTAGGGAATGGTGCCAGAAAGCTCCTGAGGATGAGGGATCTCTCGTGTAGTGTGTGCCACAAGAGTAGGTCTCAGTATGCATCCGACCCACAGTCTGGGACGTGGGAAGAGCCACCTATCTGGTCAATAGGTGTAGTGAGACTTGTCTAGGATGCAGGTGTTCCACCACTGGACACTTGGTTGTGTTTGATTATGTGTGACTTGTTTGAGTCTTGTCTATGTGATGCCTGTGTTTTGAGATGAAAATTGGTTGAATGTAATCCTTGTCTATGCAACATGTGATGATCCTTTCGAAATTTGTGTCAAGTGCATGATTCTTCTTTAGATTGCGACTTCATTGTTACAAATGTCATAGAGAAGAGTTGAACTGAGATGAATCAAAGAGATCAGAGGAAGCAAAGATCTTTGATGCAGAAAGAAATTCCTCCCTGGCCGAGAGGGAGTGTTAAAATTTGATAGCTCAGGGATGAATTTCTCCTAGAAGAAATCACATCTTTCAGTTTTGTTTGAACCACCTATAATAAAATTTAATTTCTAACAATTCTAATATGACTTTTAAAAAATAGTAAGTCACATCACAATTTGGAAGTGACTTTCCAAAAATAGAAACTAATGTCTAAATGATCAAGAATGATCTCGACATATGGAATCCACTTTAAAATCAAATCAATCATGATTATACAAGTCAACAATTAATATTTTTATCCTTACTAGTATTATCATTATTATGATACTATTATTTATAAAATAATCCAAAGTCATTTACCTTTAATGGATTAATAAAAACAAATTCTCTCATGAAATAAGTAAAATAAATTTAGAATCTCTTACTTGGAAAATTGAACCTCTCTCTTGAAATAAAATAGTAACTCCACACTTAAGAGAATGTAACTCTCTCTCACAAATTCAATGTATGGCAAAAGTGTAACTTCTCATTAAATGCACTTGTAACTCCCTCATTCAATTTGATTTGTAACTCTCACCAAATATTCTCTCATGTGTAAGTGTAACTCTCTCTCTCTCCTTAATTCAAATTGTAACTCCTCAAAGCCGTTGAGAAATTAGGGCGTTTAATTCAAATTTCTCTACTTGATAATTACTTGTGATTTCGTTATGCTTCTTTCACTTAGATCTTATCTTAGTTAGCTTATTATGTCTTTCATCAAGTCAATTATCAAAACACAAGAGTCACAAAGTTTAGCCTCTTACTTGATGAAAACATGAAAACAACCTGCTCATTAAGAACTCCTTCCTTCAATGTCATGAATTTCTTTGTTGTTGAGGAGTCTTCATCTTTGGGATCTCTACTTAGGGCACAAATCATCCATCACTTTCATCCAAGAGTCATGTCTTCTATCAGAAAGTGATCCATCAATTTTCTTATCTGGTCTAGCTTCATGCCATGTTGCTTTCCTTCGAACCATACTTCTTCTAAGGATCTTTCATCCTGCCATATGGTTGGCAACCTGTGGAAGACACATACTTCCCTTTGGCAGCCCTGCATAAGCTCATCAGATATTAATTAATTGTAAATATGAACTTTAAATCAAAAGTTACCTTAGTGATTATCTTTCACCATGACATCTTCTTGTAGGCATCGACATCCTTTGTCTATAGATTGACACATCTCTTAAAGATATGTATTGTCAAGGGTCTCCATCTTTTCCAGACTTCTATCAAAGTCTACATACCTTCCTAGGAGATTTTCTAGTCAAGTCTTCTTGGCTTCCTTGGATGTTGACTGCTTCTTTCCATGGTTGTACTTCTCACGATCTCTTCCGTTTTGTTTCTCTACACAATTTTATTTCATTTCCAGGAACTTCCACTGTGCAGTTCCTTGATCATGTACAATCACCTCATATTCCATATGAGGAAATGTTATGTTGATTTCATCATGCCTTTTGGCAACCTGTGCATCAAAAGAGTTTCTGTTTTTTTTTTTTTTTTAATCATACTTCTGAAGATAGAAGTATACTACATGCAACCATGTGACATGACTTCATAGTATCCAGTTTAGCATATATATACATGTACCTCATTCTTTTCCTTTTCTAAATTTCCTCGATCATGTACAATCACCTCATATTCCATATGAGGACATATTATGTTGATTTCATCATGCCTTTTGGCAACCTGTGCATCGAAAGAGTTTCTGCTTTTTATTTTGATCATACTTCTGAAGATAGCAGTACTATACCTGCAACCATGTGACACGACTTCATAGCATCCAGTGTAGCATATATATACATGTACCTCATTCTTTTCCTTTTAAGTAATTCTGTAGCAAGTTTACTTAGAACGAAGAGTTTCATTCCCTTGAATTGCTTCATCAATATGTCATCATATCTTAATCCCAGGATTCTCCAAGTTAGAATTCTCGATGAAACCTTTTGCCTTACTTTCTAATTAGTGAATCCAAAGAGGATTCCATTAGAAAATGTCAGCACCTGTTTCCATATTGATTATTGAATGATGACCCCTGATTTTGATGACTGCTTTCTATGAATGTTGTTTTTAGTGAGGTTCCCAGGAGTCACTTTTATAGATGTCACATAAATGTTTTCAGATATCCTCCCATGACAAGTACTCCTACTTTAATGCTTCCATAATGGTGCCAATTCTAAAGTGATGTATCTATCTAATATATAATGCTTCCTACCGTAATATTTTACAACCGACATATACCTCTTAAAGTAGAAGATGATCACAATCATAATAGAGATCTTTCACTTCTTCTTTCTTAGGTTTCTTTGAATCTGGGTCTTTCATTTCTCTGGCGACATGGGCTTCTTCCTTTTTCCTCTTGTCCTCGTTAGATTTAGGACAATTCTTCTTATAGTGCCCAAGTTCATTATATCCACAACATCGTATTTAATCCAAGTTTCTTCTTTTCTTTTGAGGACCAAACTTACCAAATCTTCCCTTTCTTCTTGACATGGCAACATAGGCTTGATTCTCTTTTGTTAAAATTG
Organism: Pinus albicaulis; assembly: GCA_034641835.2. NCBI lineage: Eukaryota > Viridiplantae > Streptophyta > Pinopsida > Pinales > Pinaceae > Pinus > Pinus albicaulis. Next base: position 1,110,259,564 of record CM076577.1, read on the forward strand.
GACAACTAGGTCCAAACTCCAAGTTGTGATGCTCAGATGAAGATACCAATATTTTTATTGAGTTCCTCTTTTGGAGAGGTGTAAGATCGATCTAAAATTGATCTTAATCCGATGAGCAGAACATTTATTTTGAATTTATTTTTAATAATTTCAAATATGTGCAGGTCGGCCTTAAGGTTTTACACCCCCAACAAATGTGTCACACACCTCAGTGATTGATATAAATAGAGTCAACGTTGGAGGACATTTCAATCATCTCGTCCTCACACATCATCTCTCCTCTTCTGATTGGTTCGAGCTCCTTGGAGGCAGTTTCAGTTCACACGTGGGAAAGAAGGAATGACATTGTGTGTGTTAACAGATTCTAACCGTTGTTCTTTCGGGTGTTGTTGCGGGTGGGGCAGCGTTGACTTTCAGGGTTGACTTTGAGTTGTGCCTTAGTTGTTGTTATTGTGACACATGTTTGGGTTGGGCGAAGTGACAAGGAGACTTTCTTTAGTTGAAGCATCTGACGTATGTGCCGCACCACCACATTTTTCTGTTTCTGGTTTGTCTTCTAGATCCACTGGTATGTTCTATCATCATTTTACTTGATTGTTTATGTGATTGCTATGGTGAAAAGTAAAGTTGCATCAAGCATAGAACATCTACATAAATTTACATGGTATCGGAGCTGAGGTGAAGACAAGCCCTAATTTATAGCAATCACCAAAGAAGACAATGGGTTCCACAAACTATGGCATCAAGGAGGATGACAAATTGACTGGAAATGATGACTTCCATGCTTGGAAGATGATATTGGATCTCAAATTGGAAGACCAAGATGTCATGGACTATGTGCAGGGTAAAATCCAAGAACCTCCATCCACTGCTACTGCTGCTGCCAAAACATAGTACAAGAAAGGGGAGATCAAAGCAAAGCTGATGATCAGGGAATCCATTCATAAAAGTCTGGTGGCCTACATCTCTAAGTTGGGCACATCCAAATGTAAATGCAGAAGTGTCCTCAGACACATAACTTTATTGATCAAGCGAAAAGATTACATAGCAAATTACAAGAGTTTACACACGTAAACTCACACTCTCACATTCTCTCATTACACACTGCAATGAAAATAGGAAACTAACCTATTTATAAGCTCTATGTTCTAACTTAATCTAGTTATGGATCACTTGGAAAATAAACAAGTGTCCATTTACAATAAATGAGCTTCTAACCAATCTACTAACTTCACTCCTAACTTAAAGCCTAGGAAACAACTCTTTTCTAGAGTCCTAATTTTTAATAACAAATTTCTAATTCTAAATATCTCAAAGATTTATTAAATATTCTAGAATAATAATTATTAATTTAATATTTTAAATTAATAATTATTTTATTCAAACACTATAACCTATGATAAAATTTATTTTTGGATCATCTAACATTCCCCCCTATGATCCAAAGATACATTGCAACAGATACCAAGTTCATCCTTGAACTTAGTAAACTTTATTCTGCCAAGAGGTTTTGTGAAAATGTCGGAGGTCTGATCTTCTGAAGGGCAAAACACTGGCTTGATGACATCCTTTGCAATGAGAGATCTGATATGATGATACTTGGTGTCCACATGCTTTGTCTTTGAATGGAAAACTGGATTCTTGGCAAGCTTTATTGCTGATTGATTGTCAATGAATAATGAAGTAGCTTTTGCTGGAGGAATTCCCAAGTCCTGTAAAACTCGATGTAACCAAACAATCTCACAAGCTGCTTCCCATGCTGAAATGTACTCTACTTCTGCTGAAGAGGTGGCCACTGTAGTTTGCTTCTTGCAACTCCAGGAAACTGCAGCTGTCCCCATGTTCATTAAGTAGCCTGAGGTTGATGCCCTATCATCAATACTGCCAGGAAAGTCGACATCTGAAAATCCACCAAGTACAAAATTTTTAGTCTTTTTGTAAAGAAGACCAAAATCTTTTGTTCCTTGGATATATCGAAGAACTCTTTTTGCTGCATTCCAGTGGCTGTCTAGTGGTTCCTGCATAAAACGTGAAAGAATACTGACTGCATAAGATAGATCAGGACGAGTGGTTGTCAAATAAATCAAGCTGCCAATCAATTGTCTGTAAGTCGTGCTGTCCACTTTTTCCCCACCTTCAAATTTTGAAAGTTTTAAGTTTTGTTCCATAGGGGTAAGGACAGGCTTACAATCCTGCATTCCAAATCGCTGAAGAATTTCTGCTGCATATTTACTCTAGGAAATGAAGATCTGACGTGGACAAGGACAGGCTTACAATCCTGCATTCCAATTCGCTGAAGAATTTCGACTGCATATTTACTCTGGGAAATGAAGATCTGATGTGGACGTTGGAATACTTCAACTCCAAGATAATAGTGAAGTAGTCCCAAATCTGTCATCTTAAAACCTGCATGTAATTCCTTTTTCACCTGTTCAATGTGATCATCATTTTTGCTTGTGATGATCAAATCATCGACATACATAATGAGAATGACCAGATATTTTCCCTGTTGGGGCACATACAAAGTATCATCAGATTCACTGCGATGAAAACCAACTTTGCGAAGGTATTCATCCATTTCTGCATACCAAGCGTGGGGAGCTTGTTTTAATCCATATAAAGCCTTGATTAATTTGCAGACTTTATGTTCTTGCCCTTCAACTTCAAACCCTGGTGGTTGTGTCATATATACATCTTCCTGTAAGTCCGCGTTGAGAAAAGCGCTTTTGACATCCATTTGATGAACTTTCCACCCTTTCTGAGCTGCTAAGGCAAGTGTGAGGCAGATGGTGTTCCATTTAGCTGTGGGAGCAAAGGTTTCCTCATAATCGATCCCTTCCTGCTGCACAAAACCTTTAACAACAAGGCGTGCTTTATACTTTTCAATATCACCATTTTGCTTGTACTTAATTCGATAAACCCATTTGCATCCTATGGGTTTAACATTTGGAGGACAATCAACCAGTTTCCAAGTGTGGTTATCAATTACTGCTCTATATTCATCAATCATGGCTTGTTGCCATTCTTTATGTTTGACTGCTTCTTTGTATGTGGAAGGTTCAGTAAAATCATGTGCTAGCAAGGCGAAAGTTGCTTCACTTCTGTGTTTCTGTCTTGTTCCTGTTTTATTTTGTTCATCAGGATTTACATCTTTCAATAGTTGAACTGCCCATTTTGGAAGTTGTTGCTCACTTGTTTGTGAATCTGAGAAGTCCCCATCATTGTAAAGGGGATTAATGTAGACTAATGTTCGTCGTTCAGGTGGTGAATCTGGAGAATCACTGTCAGAAGAACTGCTGCTGCTTGGAGATGCTGATGAATTGCTAGAAGACCCAGATGATTTTGTTGAAGTAGATGGACTAGATGACTCATCTTCAGAGGAAGGAAAATCAAGTTCATACCAATTTGATGAAGTTGGTTGACTTTGCATATTTCCTTTCCTTTTACTGCCCTTAGTTTCTAACTTGTGAATAAGACTTTCGATTTCTTCAGCACTCTTACTCTCTGTTTCATCAAAAATGACATCCCTGCTCACAATAAATTTTCCATTGGTCAAAAGACGATACCCTTTCTTTTCATCTGAATAGCCAATCATTGTGCATTTCAAACTTCTTGAATCAAGCTTAGTTCACTTTTCTTTAGGAACTAAGGCATAATAGATGGATCCAAAAACTCGAAGAGGTTTAACTTTAGGTTTGAAACCAAACCAAGCTTCATAAGGGGTGATTCCGTCTAAAGAAGCAGTTGGAGATCTGTTTCTTAGATAGACAATTGTATGGATTGCTTCTGCCCAATATGTTGGACTTAACCCTTTGAAAGTTAACATGGATCTTGCCATGCCTAACAATGTGCGATTCATCCCTTCTACGACTCCATTTTGCTGTGGAGTGTAAACATTTGTAAGATGCCTTCTGATGCCATTTTTATTGCAATAAGTTTTGAATTCATTTGAATTGAATTCTCCCCCATTATTTGTCCTGAGAGTACCTATCTTTTCTTTGACCTCATTTTCAACAAGTTGTTGAAAATTTTTAAATTTCTCAATGCTTCTGACTTGTTTTTCAAGAAGTAAACCCAAGTCATTCTATTGAAATCATCAATAAATAGCAAGAAATATTTGCAACCACCTAATGAAGTTTGTAGTGGACCACACACATCACTGTGAACTAGTTGCAGCAGCCTGTTTGCGCGCCAAGTACTTGTTGGAAAACTTTCTCGACTCTGTTTGCCATAAATGCAGGCTTCACATTTAGCATTTTCCTTGTTGAAAGTTGGAAGTCCTTTAACCATCCCTTGTTTCTGCAATTGAGAAAGACTATCAAAATTCAAATGTCCATATCTTACATGCCATAATCTTATAGGTGAAATTCCTGTAGTAACTACCCCTGCAAAATCAGAATGCCTTGGAATAACTGTCCCTTTCATCCTTAACAGTTTTCTGTCTTCATATCCTGTCATCACTGTTTGGAAGTTCTGTTTAACTGAATTAATCTTAACTAAGCCATCTTCCATAATTATTTGATGTCCTGCTTGTCGAATCATGACCAAAGACAACAAATTTTTCTTAAAGGTGGGTACATACCACACATTGGAAATCAATTTTTCTCCAATGTCAGGGAGAAAAACTTTGACTGCACCTTTTCCATAAGGTGGATGTTTTGTATCATCTGCTAGAAAGATGGAATTAAGATGGCACTCTTGAAAATTCCAAAAGAAATCTCGTCTACAGGTCATGTGCTGAGTTGCTTCTGAATCCAAAATCCAAGCATCTTCATAATCACTCTTAATATAGGAGGAAAGTTGGATTGCTGGTGAAGAAGTGAAGACATATTCTGAGTCATTATCATCTTGATCTTGATTATTTGCAAATTGTGTTGAAGGCTGTTGAAACTTAGAAATTTTATTGATAGATGTGCGGCAATCTGAAGCATCGTGACCAACTCTGTTACATCGCCTGCAAACAATTTGACTCAAATCGATGCCTCTTCCTTGAGACTGTCCTCTGCCTTGAGACTGTCCTCGACCTTTGCTTTGTCCTCTGTTTTGAGATTGTCCTCTCCCTGGATTCTGTCCTGTGCCTCTGTTTTGATTGTTGCCTCTGCCTTGAGAATTGTTTCTTTCTGAATTGGAGCCTCTGTTGGAGTTGTTTCCTTTGTGTTGACTGCGACCACGACCTTGCGCTGCTTGATTTTGATTAAAATTACCTTTTCCTTTGTTTCTGGAATTGTCAGCTGAGGAGTTGCTAGTACTGGCTTCTGTGAGAAAAACATCTTCACCAACTTTCTTTTTCTTCCCAAAAGTTTTATCATGTTGAGTCAACATTTCGCAGAGCTCATCAAACTTTAGCTTTTCTAACTTTCCAGTTAGCTGTAGAGTTTCCAAAAAATGTGTGTAGGAAGAAGGAAGCCCAACAATTAAAATTGTGACCATAAAACTATCATCAACTGCTTGAAAAGCAGCATTAACAATTTCCTGCTTAATATTCTTAAGTCTGGAGATGTATTCAAGAATATCTCCTTCGTCAGTCAATTTTTGATGCAACAATTTTAATTGTAGGTCAACTCTTTTTGATTGAGGCTGAGTATCAAACAACTCTTTAAAAGTTCTCAAAGCAGACCATGCATCTTTAGCATTTTCGATATGGACATACATTTCATCATTGACAGACGATTTAATGAGAGCTAATGCTTTGGCATTTTTAACTTCCCATTTTGCTAGTGCAGCTGCATCTGTAGGTTTATTTGGCTTTACATCTCCATCACAAATATCATGCCATAGTTCATTATAAACGAGAGTGCTTTCGATGAGGCGTTACCATGTTTTGTAAGATTTTGAGCCTTCAAGTTTGTCGGAATCAGAAAAGAAATTAATCAACTTAGACATTGTAGTGTTTAAGACTTCACACCACGAATCAAGCTCCAAAAAAATATCAAGATGCGCAACACAACAGCAACACATGACGCAAAAAAAAAACGAACTATCGGGGCTTGGCCTTGACCCTCGAATAGTCGTTGAAACAGGAGAAAATTCACTGAGCTTTGCACTTGGCTCTAGTCAATTTCTCAAATATTTACAAGGCAACTTTCAAAATTTGACTTTTACAATAGTGTTCTTGCACAATCTGGTAAAAAAAAAGGTTACCCCCCCTCAAAGTAAAATTAGTTTGAGTCACACTATCACTCCATAAACAAATTACAAAGCACAAATCTCCTTATTACTCCAAAAAATTACAATACCCTTATTACTCCAATTACAAAAAATAAAATAAAAAAATTGCAATGTTCTTCAAGTAAAAATAAATATTCTACTTATTTCTCCAATGACAAAAAAAAACTCCAATGTAAAGATATGTTGACAGGTTTGCCCCCTCAAAACACGATAAAATACAAAACAGTTTGGGGGAATTCAGCGCAATTAACAATTGCATCTTTATTTTCATGGAAAAATGCAATCGAATGCTGCTTCAATTGATTCAATCAAACGCTGGACAACTCATTAAAAAACACAACTCATCTGCTGGCGGCCTTGTCAAACATAGCAATCATACAATGCTGCTGGACAATTGATTCAATCGACATATAAAAAACACAACTCATCTGCTGGCTCAACGCTAGTTCATCGCTGGTTGCAAACGCTGTTTCAAAGTCTGGTTCAAACGCTGTTTCAAACGCTGGTTCAAACGCTATTGCAAAGGCTGGTTCAACGCTGGTTCAAAGGCTGTTTCAAACGCTGGTTCAACGCAGCTTCCAATTAAACGCTGGTTGTTAATTGAACGCTGGTTCTTAATGCTGATCGATGCCACAAAACGCTGGTTCTTAATGCTAAATCGATGCCACAAAATGCTGGTTCTTAATGCTGGATTACAATATGCAGAATCGATGGTAAATGCAGAATCGATGGATTACAATATGTAAATGCTTTTAAAATGTAAATGTAGAATCGATGGATTACAATATGTAAATGCAGAATCGATGCCAGAATCGACTCTTTCCTTCAACGCTGATGCGCTATATCAAAAGTGCTTTCCTCTTTCTTCTGGAGATTTTTCTTATAAATGCAGAATTATACAGTGTTTCACATAGATTTTGCAGTTGCTTTTTAAAAAAATGATTTTAGAATTTACAAATCTAAAATCAAATAATCAAATTTCTGTTCAAAAAAAACTTGACAAACTTCATACCAATCTTTTGCTGATCGATTCAATGGAGTTAAGTTTTCCATGACCTGGTAGAGCTGGAATCCTCCTCCACATATGCATTGCAACACACCGTGGCTCTGATACCACATGTAAATGCAGAAGTGTCCTCAGACACATAACTTTATTGATCAAGCAAAAATATTACATAGCAAATTACAGGAGTTTACACACGTAAACTCACACTCTCACATTCTCTCATTACACACTCCAATGAAAATAGGAAACTAACCTATTTATAAGCTCTATGTTCTAACTTAATCTAGTTATGGATCACTTGGAAAATAAACAAGTGTCCATTTACAATAAATGAGCTGCTAACCAATCTACTAACTTTACTCCTAACTTAGAGCCTAGGAAACGACTCTTTTCTAGAGTCCTAATTTTTAATAAAAAATTTCTATTTCTAAATATCTCAAAGATTTATTAAATATTCTAGAATAATAATTATTAATTTAATATCTTAAATTAATAATTATTTTATTCAAACACTATAACCTATGATAAATTTATTTTTGGATCATCTAACACCAAAGAGATGTATGAAAAATTGATTCTCATGTTCAAGGCCAACAATGCGAATCAAGTACTATTCTTCAAGAATCAATTGAAGAATCTGAAGAAAGGCAGGGATGAGTCTGTCCAATCATACTTTCTGAAGCTGACCGAGATTAGGAACAATTTGCTTGCTATTGGGGAGACAATAGCTGATCGAGAGATGGTACTCACCGCACTTGGAGGGCTCCCATCCGAATGGCATGTGTTCAACACTACCATTCTTATTAATAATGTGATACCTGACTTTGACGAGGTACTGTTGAGATGCGTTCAAGAAGAGACAAGAATGAAGGAGTATGAAAATGAAGGGAATGCTGCCTACACTGCTCATTCTAGAAAGAAGAACTTTGGTGGTCCGAAGATCAAAGGAAGAGCAGGAGCACAAGGAAATAAGGGCAAGTGTTACACTTGTCATAGGCCAGGTCACTATGCTAGAGAATCTCCTTTCAAGAAGGATTCTCCTGATGGTGATGACAATCAAAGGAACAACAGGTTCAAGGGAAAGAGGAAGGCTCCCTCTGGCGGAAATGATCAACCTTTCAAAAGGTCAAGAAATTCCAGGATGTACTCTATGTACCTAATTTGAAGAAGAACCTTGTGTCTATATCGGCCATGGAAGACAAAGGTTTCAATGTGGCATTCACTGATGGAAAAGTGCACATGTGGAAGAAGAGCTTCAAGGAAGCTATCACGTTTGGGTCTAGAATTGATACACTCTACCAGGTTGGAGGAAGTCCACTGGGAGCAATGACATGAGATGCTATCCAGCAGATCGATAATGGCACTAAATATGAGACGAACAAGTTCAAGAACTTTTGTAGAGGAGCCAGCATCAAGAGGGAGACTGCAATGTTTGTGAGCTACAGCGAAACTTCGAAGGCCTATAGATTATATGTGCCTGGTCAAAGGGAAGTGGAGATATGCCATGATGTCACCTTTGACGAAGATACTTCCCTGAGGAAAGTAGTCAATCTTCCGAGATCTGAGGAAGACTGCTGGAAGGCACCGGGAACCGAAGAAGAACCGAAGGATGGCAGCAATGCCCGATGTTGAAGGACCATGGACTCGATGATCCACCTCCTTCAACGAAAGAGACCATCATGGCTTAGGGGACACTCTCAGGATTCTGCAGGGACATGCACCCAAAAGGAGACATCTCTGAAGTAAGAGTCGGCAGATACCAAAGGTATTTGTATTGGTAGTGGTAGCATCGACACAATCCGATCCCCGGATCCTTTGAATAGCTTCGGTAGCCATCACCAAGTCCAGGTGATGTTATGCACGAAGAGTACGAGTCCATTATGAAGAATGATGTATGGGATGTGGTTCCAAGACCGAAGGACAAAGCAGTTGTCACCTCGAAATGACTCTACAAGATCAAGCATGGATCTGATGGAAGTGCTGAAAAATTCAAGGCAAGATTCATTGCCCGTGGCTTCTCTCAAAAGGAAGGCATAGATTATGATAACATATTTGCACCTGTGGCCCGATACACCACCATTCGATCTATTATAGCCCTTGTTGCTACGCAAGGATGGAGTCTTCATCAGATGGATGTGAAAACCGCATTTGTGCATGGTGTGATAAAGGTAGAGGTATATGTGGAGCAACCTCTGGGGTTCGAAGTCCAGGATCGTGACACCCATATCTGCAGGTTGAAGAAAGCCCTCTATGGGTTGAAGGAAGCACCCAAAGCTTGGTACGAGAGGATAGATAGCTACTTGATGAAGCTGGGCTTCACTCGGAAGTAATGCTGATCCGAACCTTTACTTCTAGGTTGTCAAAGGGAAGCCTCTCATTCTGGTGTTGTATGTGGATGACCTCTTCCTGATAGGTGCTGACCCTCTCATTCATCAGTGCAAGAGGGAGCTCGCTGCTGAGTTTGAGATGAATTACCTAGGATTGATGCACTATTTCCTAGGCCTGGAGGTTTGGTAGAGACCTAGCAAGATTTTCCTTTCTCAAGGAAAATACATTGTGAAGCTTTTGGAAAGATTTAGTATGGTGGACTGTAAGTCCGGGTTGACACCAATGGAGCTCAACTTTAAGAAGTTGAGTGGCAGCGCTGCTGGGCCCGTGCTAGCAAATTTTACCAAGTATCTTCAACTCGTAGGGCCCTGATGTTCTTAGTGAACACTCGTCCGGATGTATGTTGTGCAGTGAACACTTTGAGTCAACACATGGTTGATCATAACATTCACTGGGTTGGTGCAAAGAAACTTAGAAGATACCCCAGAAGGAGATAGGCTCCATGGGTTGAGTTAGGCCGCCGGAGCATGACACTCCTTGTGATATACCGATGCCACCAATGGGCAGGTGATCAAAGGGTTATCCGGATGTCGTCGCACGCAGATCCGCTTTGGGCAGAACGGTGTCGTAGCCTTGAGCACCGACCGACCGAGGGCCAAATACATTGCAACATGTATGGCCCGACAGAAGTTTCCATTTCTTGCTGTGCTCTTCAATGAGCTATTTGAGCATGTGCTAGATGCCATCGTTATCCTTTGTGATAACCAGAGGGGGATTCGTTTGTCATAGAATCCTGGGTTCCACGATCGATCCAAGAATTTTGATGGCTAGTACCACTTTATCCGAGATATGGTACAACAAGGCGCCATAAGGCTCGATCATATAGGAACTGATGAGCAGGTCGCGGATATTCTCACAATGCCCTTGGGGAAGGTCATGTTCCTAACCTTCGGAGAACTCAAATGCGTGGAACGACTCTATTCGAGGTCTGTTGTTGGACGTGGCGAGGCTCGGGAGTTCTAGGGGACCTTGGGGAGGGTCTCCGACGACACACGGTCACGACGTCACCTAGGCTTACCGAACCTTGTGGTGCTTCTGCCCCACCTTTATGATATTTGAGTAGGTTCACCTCTCATTATCTGTGCCCCGTATGCATCCTACCCATTGAGTTCAGGGCTCATGGGAAGTACCTCTCATTTGGCCAATGAGGTGGGAAAAGCTAGAGACTAGTAGCAACGACTGATGGACGCATCAGAGATTGCCGCAGCCCTATCTGTAGGATGACACGTGTCCAACCACTTGATCTGGGATCAAGTCTAGTGAGGTTTCTGACCTCCTACTGACTTCGGGTCAGATAAACCACTTCGGGTTGGTATGTGACTCTTTGAGTCCATGTGAGATTTCAGACCTCCAACTGACTTCAGGTCAATGAGACTAACTTCGAGTTAGTATATATGACTCTCTTGAGTCCAAGTGAGGTTTTGGACCTCCTACTGACTTCGGGTTAGATAAACCAACTCCGGGTTGGTATGAAACTCTTTGTGAGTCCTATAGAGGTTTCACCTTCCGGGCCGAATCGCCACGGAACACACCTTTTCGGGGATCGACCATTACCGTTCTGGAAACAACAGGCCATCAGCAAGTTACGGCGGATGACGCACGATGTTTAATTTACTGTGTGGATTCAGTTCTCCCTAGTTGAGAGACCGTTAAAATTAGGACAACTAGGTCCAAACTCCATGTTGTGATGCTCAGATGAAGATACCAATATTTTTATTGGGTTCCTCTTTTAGAGAGGTGTAAGATCGATCTAAAATTGATCTTAATCCGATGAGCAGAGCATTTATTTTGAATTTATTTTGAATAATTTCAAATATGTGTAGGTCGGCCTTAAGGTTTTACACCCCCAGCGAATGTGTCACACACCTCAGTGATTGATATAAATAGAGTCAACGTTGGAGGACATTTCACTCATCTCATCCTCACACATCATCTCTCCTCTTTTGATTGGTTTGAGCTCCTTGGAGGCAGTTTCAGTTCACACGTGGGAAAGAAGGACGAAGCCGTTATTGTTGCCGTTGTTGTCGTTGTTGCCGTTATTGTTGCCATTGTTGCCGTTGTTGCTGGTGTTGCTGCCGTTGGGGCAGCGTTGACTTTTCTGGGGTCGACTTTGAGTTGACTGTGTGGCTGTTTTGAGGGCTGTTGTGACACATGCTAGGTTGGCTGACCAAGGAGACTTCGCTGGTTGAAGCATCCTTTTGACTGCTGTAACGCACCACCACATTTTTCTGTTTCTGGTTTGTCTTCTATAGATCCACTGGTATGTTCTATCAACATTTTATTTGATTGTTTATGTGATTGCTATGGTGAAAAGTAAAATTGCATCAAGCATAGAACATCTACATAAATTTACATCTTTATTTGATACTATATTAATTTTAGCTTTTAACCTCGTCTCTTCTATCTTGCATAGAGACCATAGATCCTGGAATGGTGTTGCTTCTTTCTTCCCATAGATACTTGAAGTGAAGATTCCCCATTCCTCCAATAGAGCATTCAGTACCACTGTAGTCATTTCTCTATCAGACATTACTTCTCCCAATTCCTGTAGTTGATCTCGTATTTCAGAAATCTTCATAAACTATGAAGTGATTCCTTCCTTTCTTGACAACTTCAACTTGTATAGTTCTTGTCTCAGAGATATTACTTTCCCTGCAGTACCCATCGAGAACAACTCCACCAATTTGTCATATATTTCTTTTGAAGATTCTAGATTTGATACAAAGGGGATGAGAGAGTCCTTTATGGATTCTATAAGAATCCTCTGGGCTCTTATGTATCCCTTTATGTATTTGGCATAAGCCTAAGAGTCCTCTTTTGAAGGTTTAGTCACTGACCCTTTGATGTAATTCATAACTTCATTTTCAATCAAATTTAGATCTGCCCTTTTCTTCCATGCAAGAAAGATTGTAGTCCCAGAAAATTTGTTGCTTTCCTCGCAAAAAGTCATTTTGATAGATTCAGATAAAGACATTAAGATACTTACTTGAGTATATGTTTTCTTCTTCTATCAATTTCCTTGTTGATGATGGTATAGATGACAGCAGGAGCTCCTTCTTAGATTGGCTTCTTCAAGAGATGTGAAGAGGGCTAGATCACCTTGAATCCTTGATGCTCAAGGATAGCTTGATGATGACTTCAGCAAAATAATAATTTGATGAATTCTTCAATGGTGTTGAACAATGTCTTCAGCAAAATGGTGGCTTGATGATGTCTCCAACAATGTTGAGTAGGCTTCAACACAAAATATCTTTAGAATCTTTGATGGTAAATATTACCTTCTTGATGTGTAGGTTCTTTGAATAAGGTTGTTGATCTTCTTGAGATGGCTTCAGGGTTTCTCCAATTTCCGCAAGCTGCTCTTTGAATGAAGGTCTTCTTCCTTGGATCTAAGGTTTTGATCTTTGAATGTAGATCTCTTTTCTTTGAAGCTTTCCTTGAAAACTAATCTTTGACCTCCTTCCCAAAACTCAATCCTCGTGTCTTCTTGCAAGACTTCCATTTCTTGTCTTCAGCACCTTAGCTCTGATACCATGTTGAGAAATTAGGGCTTTTATTAAAATTTATCTTTCATGATAATTAACTTTCTTATTACCATGTCACCAGATCTTATCTTCATTGTGCCTATTATGTCTTTCATCAAGTCAAATATCAAAACATAAGAGACACAAAGTTTAGGCTCTTCAAGCCAGGGCCAAAACCTCTCCCTTTTGGAAAGGAAAAACTGAAAGTAATTCTTCTTATATACCTTCAATTGACGAGTACCGTGACCATGACATAGACCCTTGATACTAGTATGCCTCCAAGACCCATGTCACTACTCTTCTTGGCTTCACTATCTAATCCTTTCTTTCTGCCCTGTTCAACACCAGCACTTGGAAACTCGGTTCCTATTAGACAAGAAGCTTCTTCCTTCGATCCTAGCTTCGGCCCCCTAGCATCCTTTACCTCTTTCAGTTTCCAGCACTTAGCTTTCCCTTCTTTAGCTCAAGACCGAACTTGATCATATGCTGTAGTAACTCTCGGTCTCACTAAGATATAGGACCTTTAATGCTTGTGGACTTATCCTCCTTCTTGTACACCTTCTTGCCTCTCTTCCTCATTGTATGCTTCTGAGTTATCCGAGATATAGTGACCAAGTAAGAGACCTTGCACTCCTTGCAAGGTCCTTTTACTTCGTTGTTAAGACACCTACTGTAATTCAGATGTCCAAAACAAAGATCCGAGATTATTGACCCAAAATAGAGATTCGAGAGAGTCCCTTTTCCTTTGCTTACTTCCTTGCTATATTGTCTTCTTTTCTTCGCACTAGACCGCAGACTTATCTTCATTTTGTTAGCCCTTAACTCTTCGCTGTATAACTTCCGCACTGTAATCCGTATCTATATTGCAGAGGTGTCCTAGTTGCTTGGTGGTATATGAGGCCGCAGTCTTGGCTATTTATAGGGACTGTTTTCCATCTTTTAGGCTGACATGATCTCATGCTATGAAGTCGACTTGACAAGGAGTATTTTTTAACCATGAATTGAGCCGACTTAAAGGAGCATATAAACAGTATCTTGGAGCATACAAATTACATCAATATTTGTCCTTCATCAGTGCAACACTTCTTCATATACGTGACTCTTAATTATATGTATTTATGACAAGATGACGAACTCCTGAAGACACCAAGAAGAAGTCTTTGACCTATAATAAAACTTCCTTGCTCATGAATACCATGAAGCAAGTATTACAAGATACATTTTATTATCTTTGTCTTTTTCATTACATAAATTCATAATTACAAGTCATTATGAAGACTCTAACCTAGTTACACTTTTCAACAAAAGACAAGTGTACACCTCTCTCTATTCTTGGGATGAGTTACACTTCTCTTCAAGTAACTCCTCCCATATGGAATTCGATTCTCCTATTGTTGGTGCAAGGCATGAATTCATTTTGTAACTCGTCTCCTTTCTCATCTATTTAAGCAAGAGCAAGTGAGAGTTGAGTGTAGCATGTTTATCGTGAAGAAGGAGAAAAAGTGTTGAGTATGTGCAAGAGAAGTGTGAGAGCAAGTGCAGAGCAAGAGCAAGGGAAGAGCTGGAGCAAGTGTGAAGGACTAGATCTGATCAAGAGAAGGAGGAGATATTCAAGCAAAGAGCAAGAACACTTCAGCTGCAAGTTGATCAGACATTGGCATCATAGGCTTATCATTCTTCATTTTATACTCTATCACTGAAGATATCTAATAGAGGAATAATCATTTGGGTTTTCTCCTTGTGGGTTTTTCTTTGGTCATTGGACCTAATTCGCAGTGTCTCATATTTGTGCTTCGCTGTATTCATATGATCCTTAAGTTTATGTTCTATCTACAATTGTTGATCTGAAAAGTTGTGAAGAAGAAATCTGCATTCTAAATATTGTAACAACATAGTACATTTAATTTTTTGCAAAGTACATTTAGTTTTCTGCAAAGTACATTCAACTTTCTACAAAGTACATTCAGTTTTTAGTAAAGTACATTCAATTTTCTGCATAGAAATTTCAAGTTTGTGCAAAGAATTTTTAAATTTCTGCATAGAATTTTCAGATTTTAACAAAAAGAAACATTCACTTGAAGTGTAAGTTGTAACAACATTGTTGTGGCTTCAAAACTGCATTTTTTTTGGATATCTCATTCATCAATATACATTACAGGTTGTATATGTTGATCAACTGTAAGAACAAATTATAAAACCCAAAATCTTACTAACTAAACCTTCTTAAATTATTTGATACCTACACTTACAGCACTTTCAAGGTTGGTGCTAGCAAATTTGGCATCTTCTCAAAATATTTCCTGTAATGTTTATATCAGTGGAAGTCATCTCAATGGTATTTGAAAATGTTCCCTACTGAAGTCGGATGGTGGACAAAACGTAAAACAGGAAAGCAAAATTGGTAAATAGAAAAATATGATTATCTTAAAGCTTTATTAGCCTCCTTATCAATAATTCATAATTGACACATTCTTCTAAAAAATCTTCTGCCATTCTCGCATCCCCCAAAGGAGAATGCCAACTCTTAACCTACCTAAATTATTTCGATGATTTTAGTAAGCCACCCTTATGTCTATCTCATATTAAAGCACAATGTCCATCAATTATAGGTGCAACCTAGCCTCCCCCTAAATAGATGATGCATAGTTTAAGACAAAGGGGGCATTTTTTTTGGCATAATGCACTTTTCAGATTCCTGCAGCTTGTAGATAAAGTGAAGCTTGTAGCGAATATTGATGGAGATTGAGAATGAGAATGGGTTAACCTTGTTGGTAGTGCATATTGAAAATAATGCCTTAGATGTAGTGAAGATGTGATTAAACAATATTTGGTAGTGCATACCTGAAAAATGCCTTAGCCATACCATTTTGCTACTAAACAGCTAGGATAAAGCATACTCATCCCAAGAGAAGAATCTTTGATGCCGAAATGTGCTCTATATGGCTTAGACTTAAATGGTTTTTTAAACCATTGAGAATGCCTTGATACTTTTTTCCTTGATTGAGAAATTTGCATGAAAGCATCAACAATAGATTGGTAGGGGGCACCAAATTGATTCATATTTTAGTTCTCAATGTCAATGTTGGTAAAAGAGACCACAAGTAAGGATCATTGCTTTGCTTTTCTAAAGCACCAATGGCATGGACTGCTATTAATAAAGAGTTTAAAGAAAATCCAAAACTTGTGAAGTGAATAAACCAGACTTATGCTCTTGACAAACTTCCAAACTGAACATTTCTTAGCCTATTAGAAAAGATAGGAATTGAAATGCAATTATGAAAGAAGAGCTCAGGAAATGAATGTTAGTGCGTGACAACTTTCCTTTTATCTTTGTGTGAAAATTTTGTTACCCAGAATCCTACTGCAGCAGCTGATTTTGTTTCTTCTATTTGTTAAATAAATTAAACAAATTATTTACTGTGTGCTACGCAAATAACAAAACAAATACGCTGCAACTTTCACAAAACAAATATTGCGGAAGAAAAATAAATGCTGGAAGAATAGATGCACATACACAATTTGACACCGTTATTTTTGGACCAAGTCCCTAGAAAAACCCAACTCGGGAAAACCGGTGCAGCTGTTGAGGGTTTGATTATTATGCAGTAGTAAATCTGAGTACAATCTATGGTTGCTTAATATAGAAAACCAAAACAGAGAAATGACTAGTAGTAAAACTAGTGAGAAAAATTCTCACTCCACAGGCTATCCAACATTGACCTCAACTCGATTTGAGTTGTTCCTTGCTCCCTCTACGCAGTCACTGTGTCAGCCTACGCATTATTGCGACCCACAAGCTTGGAACTGCGTCTCCTCTTGCTATCTTGCCAGTTGTTGTCTGGCAAAATGGATCCTCCTGGCCTCCGGACTCTTTGCCCAACTTTTGGCACTGAATCAC
Organism: Pinus albicaulis; assembly: GCA_034641835.2. Classification (NCBI taxonomy): domain Eukaryota; kingdom Viridiplantae; phylum Streptophyta; class Pinopsida; order Pinales; family Pinaceae; genus Pinus; species Pinus albicaulis. Next base: position 1,110,276,548 of record CM076577.1, read on the forward strand.
TTCTTCTCCCCACCAAAATACGAATTACCCATTGAAGCTTTGTGTTGGCTCTGCGTGGCTCTATGATGCCTCTCTATTGCAATCACCGCCTCTCTGCAATGTACTCACGGGAACTGGAAAAGCTTCCTCTGACCTCACTATATCTGCCCTTCTCTCACTGCTTCGAGCTCACTAGATCTCTCTCCGACAACAAAACGCTGCTACTCTGGAAATCGATCAGCTAGTGAAATCCAACTGCTGGTGTGTTCTCCAAGCCCCATTGAGTTTCTTCTTATAATCTCTCATTGAAACATCAACGACCACGATTAAAACTTAATCGATGGCTAAGATTAATTAGAACTCGATCCATGTCTCTTTCTAGAAGATTCACATGACTTAATTAATACCTTTTAATTAATCATATTTCCTAAGTTTAGACTTGGGACTTATTAAAAAACTGATTAATTATTTTAATTAAGTCGTCTCTAGATGGAGTTTCTAGAAACGACTTCTGGGTTTTGGAGAATGCAGTTGTCCTAATCTCTCTGCCAAATATCGAGGCTAGAACACATTCGATGCTACACAAACTAACACTTCGAGCCCTAAGCTGCTTTGGAAAGTATGTGACAATTATCAATGATGAATATTTTAGAAGTTTACTTCAGAAGGATATTAAAAAAGTTTGTGCACTCAATCAATTCATAGAGTATGAGAATAATGGGAGACAAGTCTTTGGAATGGCTAGAGCACACCCCCATTTTTTTTGTTTGTAGATAGCGTATGTACGTGTATGTAATTTAGAGATCATATGAAATTTATGTTGAATTGATATATGGAATAGGGAAAGAAGTCTTTGGAAGGGCTAGAGCAAACACCCAATTTTTATCAGAACAACAATACACAGAAACACACACACACATACCTTAAAGATCATATAAAATCTATGTTGCATCAATATCTAGAATGAGGATATTGTGAGATACCTAATCCTCAGCATTATGGTATATTGTAAATTAATTTAGGAGAAATTTGAAGTCCCATACTTGAATAGGAATACTTATTAGACCTCTTGAAAGATGAAACCAAAGGTCCCTTCTCATTGTATTTAATGGTTTTCTAAGTTCTTTATTAAAATTCATTCAATGCGTGGAGTTATTCAATGCCCTTCCTTTTAGTGGTATCAAAGTGTGGTTGTTTTTGATAACTTGATGATCGATTCTAGAGCTACTTTCCATCCCTTGGTGAATTACCGATTTTGAAAGCTGTTGTTGTTGCTGGTCCCAAAATCCACCTTTGAAGCTTACACAAGGAGATACCATTAGGCTCTTCTTTTGATATGCCTAGGGAAAATATTGTTCACTATGCAACCATAGTTGATATGCATAGTGCTAACCCATGCAGAGTCGGTGATAGTGAGTGTCACCACAATCCCTATTGGCGCCAAGCTCATTTGGAATCTCATTCTAGGTAGAGAATTGATAGCCCACCGAGACCCTTTTTTTTCTTAAACTTCTTATGCCTAGTGTCATTCAAAAGTCATCCATGACTTTTGCATTCTTCTTGATCTTTTGAATTTCACTTTTACCATCATAGGAAGGGAAGGCGTTAATAGTGGCATTGGAAAGAAATGGAAGCTCGAAATTTTTGTTCAGAATGTAGCCTAATCCAAGACATCCAACATTTGTTGCTAACATTTTCAGTTACATAAAATCTATTGGTTTTGGTTCTTGAATCTGCTTGAGTATGCAAAAGTTCTTAGCTGGAAAGCTCGAGGTGTCGTAGAACTGGTCTTCAACTTTTTAATCCTCGGTAAGAACTTGGCATCGCTGTTTTTCCTTGTTGCATACCAACAACTCAGCTGGTTTGATTTGAATGACTTTTGATCATTTACTATGTTGGGGAAGCATTTAAACACGTCAATAAGAGGGAATAAAGGTATTGTGAATCTCATGTTTAAAGAGAGAATGTGCTCCACCTCATAATTGTTGAGATTTTGAGTGTTTGGGTAGCATCGAATGTGCTCTAGCTCCTAAACTTTGTGGCGGGACTAGAGTACATCAGATCTCCAAGACCCAAAAAAGAATTTGGCAAATTCCATCCAGTTTGGGAGATAATTAATTAATTAATAATTTTAATTAAGGACCCTAAGTCTAACTTAGTAAAATTAAATTATTAAAGGTAATTAATTTAAACATGTGATGAAATTGACTTAAGCCACACGGATCAAGCTTTCTTTTAATCCTAGCCATCGATTCAAGATCTGATCATGGTCGTTGGTTTCCCAACGAGAAAAGTATAAAGGAAAGGCTTGGGGTCATTTGGAGAACACACATAGAGGCAGAGCACTGAGACTAAGCTGGAATTCTTGGGCAGGTTTGCTGAGAATGTCCAGAAGTGTTTCAGTTGCAGAGAGGGGTAGTTTTGGTAAAGGGGATGGTTTGTTCCCAGTGCCAAGAATCGGCAAGAGGCAGAGAGCAGCAACCAGAGGCAGCGCAGAGAAGTAGAGGCAACAGTAGCAGTTACGCAGTAGCTGCGCAACGCGGACGGCAGCTTCAGCTACGCAAGTGCTACGCAGTCCCTTCTGGGGCAGTGCTGTGTAGTAGGGGACCCATCAGGGTTACGAAGAGACCCTTCTAGGGCAGCGTAGGGTCTGCGTCACCCATTCTGGGGTTACGCAGTCCACTCCAAGCCAGCGCAGAGGCACGCAGAGGCTGAAAGGGCTGATGCAGAGGCTTCAGGGGTAGCGTTGAGGTGTCTAGGGCCAGAAATTGACTGAGTCTTGTAAATCCCGTTTGAGGGTGTGGACCAGTCAGTCTTTTGGCCTCATAACAACAGGTTAGCTGCGACCTATATTTTTCTTTGTCGGGTTAACCAGTAGGGTGCCCAGATTTGCTGTATTCAATGTTTTAAAAAACGGAATTGGTCAGCTACCAGGCCGAGGTAATGACTCGGTAATGACTCCGAATTGGTAATGACTCGGTCGACTCGGTTTTTGTAAAAAATACATTAAATATTAATTTTTTTGTACAAAAACATAAATTTAAAGATTTTTATTCATGTTTCCAAACACAAAGCATTACAATATAAATAAGTCACAAAAGACAACATATGATCAAAGTAGGCTCATGAATATATCCATTATATCAAAATTGCACCTAGTGCACTGTCCAATACAGGATGATGATATAGAGATCAAAACAAAAAACATAACCAATGTCACGGGTGACTCCTTTCGACAAGACATCAACCCTCTAGAAGGCCTGTGGTAATTCAAAGCATATAAAGAACCGTGGATTAAACCTACAGTGTTAAGTTCTGTGACCTGATTGAAGAGGGTTTCATTGTGTTTTTCTTCAAATAAGAAAGCATTTGCAATTGAGCCACAATAGCCTTCAGACCGAGTTATTAAGTTCCCTATCTACGTTGAGAATTTAATGTGGATCAATTCACGGCATCTTTGTACATTACTTTGAAGGCTTGATTCTAAGTATAAACAAGGTATTTATGCCCCTCGTTTGAAGCAATTATGGAGGACTTCTTTGCTCAAGTAGAATTGAAGGGTATTTTTCTTCTGTTTCTCTTGACAGTGCATCCTTGTTATGAATTTGTTATTCTAATTGTTCCAAAGAAAGTTAAATCCCCTAATCTAATGAAAAATTTGGCATTTGACATTGTGGTCACTGGACTAAGAGGACTCACATATGAAACCCTAATTTTTAGGGTTTGTGGATTCTAGGGTATTTAGATGAGGATGATGTTTTGAATTCCATCCTCCATTAGTGTATTAAAACCCTATATTGTATCTCATGCTTTTATGATCACAGATTGTTCTTGGTCATTGTCACTAACATCATGTCATCAAGGTACATAGAGGGATTGGTGCTCTTGATTAAATACGAGTTCCATACCCTAATACATGACAAAATTCGATGGAAACATTGCAATAACCCAATCCTGAAGTCCTAAAAAACTGATAAGTCTGCTGGATTTTGAATGAGATCTAAAATTCTACTTTCTCCATATGAAATCCAATGAGGTTGGAACCACTCTCAAACACCCTGAGTCATTTCATGGTAATGTTAAAAATTTAAGTAAAAGGATGACATCCTTTTACTTTAAGAATTTAACATTACCATGAAGCTGCTCCAAAAACCAACTCCACAACTCTTTAGAAAACCTCAAACAAACCTAACAGCGGAATAAAATCCGGTTTCAAGTCCACAAAATCCGATTTTTTGGGTCCACCGGCCGACAGATTTGGCTTGGCCGAGTTAACTCGAGCCAGGCCTGGTCGGCTGGTTTGTTACCGAGCCGGCCAAGCCGGTACAAAAACCGGCCGGCTCGGTAACAAACCGGCCAACCTGGCTGTTTTTGTACCTGGTCGGACCGCCCAGCCTAATGGCTCGGTCGACCAGGCCTGGTCGGAGTCGAAACGACCGATTTTTAAAATAGACATTGTATTCAGAAAACTACTTAATAATATAAACCCTCCAGCAGCCAGAAGACCGGTTTTCTCGCTTTGGGTTTCTCCGGGGACAGTTGTGCTCTGCCACTGACGCTGTCACTGCTACTGCCCATCCTAGATGGTGTCACCTCCTCCTCCACATCCTCCTCCTGCTCTGCCTCCTGACTCTGCTCCTCCTCCTCTACCACTGGCTCCTCCTGCTGTGCATCTGCTTCCTCCTCTGGCACTAATGCCTCTGGATCCACATCTAACCAATCAGGGGTCGATTCCATGACCGACCTCTCAGTGTCGACCCTCCATGCAACAGTGGTATCAATATTGTCCAGTGAAATGGCATCCACATCAGGAGTTTTCTGAATTTGTCTCATCCACAATCGAAGATTGTAGTAGACATACACCATGTCATTGAGACGTTGGGATTCCAATCTGTAAAAGGGTCATAGATTATAAATTAGTACTTGGAAAATTTATATAGTAAAAATAATCAAATTATTTCAAAAATTTAATTTGAAATTTTTTTACCTGTTGCACTTTTTGCTATGTATTTTGTCAAAGACACTCCAATTGCGCTCACACCCAGAGGAACTGCATGTCTGGCTAAGCACTCGGATGGCAAGCTTTTGGAGATGGGGTACTCTACCACCATAGCTTGTCCACCAAGCATCTACAAGTTAAAATAAAAAAGAGGAGCAAAAATTATGAAGAGACAATGAATTATTAAATTTGAAAGTTGAAAGTTGAAACAAACTGAAGCTTACCTGGCATTTTGGTCATCCTACTCTTAATAGCCATGGTAAAACCAAATGTGCCACCAGGCATCCTATATATTTCCATTTCTTTGGAAATTTCTTCACGTTCTTGCTCAGATACCACCATCCTCTCAACACATGTGAAGAATCCATCCATCACCTCGGCATCAAATCTGAAACCACAGGAGTAAGAAAATGCGGGGTTGAAGTAGATACCTGCAGCATGAATGGGGCGATGGAGGGTATTGTTCCATCGGTCATCGATCACTCTCCATATGACCTGTTGTTTCTCTAACCCCTCATCTCCCTTATCTGCATAATAAGCACGAATGGCTTCTTTGGCCCTATCCATGGCCTCATACAAGTAGCCCATTGCGGGCTTCTCTCCATCAACCAACCGAAGAACCCTTACCAAAGGTTCTGAAATGGCACACACCTCCTCTACTCTTGCCCAAAACCCCTGATCATATGAAACAAGTCTGCATATGCCCTCTCCCTCTGGTTTGCGGCTAATAGATAACTCACGCCAATCCTGTGAAAGAAACATGCTCTTCACGTCCCACATAGAATTCAACAGAGACTGAAGAGATATGAAAGTAGTGGCAAAACGTGTTATCGCAGGACACACCAACTCTTTGTTGTTGGTGAATCTTCTCATCAAGCTAAGCACAGATGCATGATTGTAAATAAATTTTGTTATGCTCTTGGATGATTCAACAATATGTCTCACCATAGGAATCTTACCTATATCCTCCAACATCAAGTCAATACAATGAGCAGCACAAGGTGTCCAAAACGGGGTAGGATACCTCTCCATAAGCAACCTGCCAGCTGCAACATAATTTGCAGCGTTGTCCGTTATGACTTGGACAACATTCTGTGGGCCTATTTCCTGAATGAAGATGTCCAACAACTCACATAATAAACGCGCATCTTTAATGTGTGCAGATGCGTCAACAGATTTCATAAACATTGTCCCCTTGGGACAACTAACCAAGAAGTTAAGAAGGGTCCTACCCTTCTGGTCAGTCCAACCATTTGACATGACTGTGTATCCAGTGTGTTCCCAAGATGCCCTAAACTCCTCCAGTCTAGCAGTGCAATCATTCTTTTCCTCTTGAAGAAGAGGCCCTCTCAACTGTGCAAAGGTAGGGGCTTTGTACCCCGAGTCAACGACAACAACAACATCAAACATAGGTTGGTAGAATGGGTTTGTCTTGGCAATGTTGAAAGGAACATCACTCCATAGAAGACATCTACTCACCAACCTGTCAGCTTCTGCCTTTTCCTTTTTTTTAATTGCTGATTTGATGCCAGGTTGTGCACCAGGTGTCGTTCTAGGGACAAAAAAGGATGAAAAAGTTGAGGGGTTGGAACTGGAAGGTAATGTTGAACCAGAAGAAGCACTCTCACTTACCCCCTGTGTTGAGCTCCCTACAAGTTGCCTTTTTATTATTGCCCTGGTGTCTTTGCCATCTTCTTTTTCCATCAAGGCTTTAATGGCCTGTTGGATCATTTCTGGACTCGGATTTGGGCAAAGTTCTACATTTTGCCCTGGAATTTGCCCTATATGGCATTTTAATCTGGCGATACCCCCTGACATATGCTTTCCACACAACTTGCAAGACAAATACATTCTATTGAGTCCTCCAGTTTCGGGTATAGAATCAGGTTCACCATACTGCCAGAAAGGATCCAAATTCCTTGGCATTTTGTTTGAAACTTTTTGATGTTTGAACCTGGGCACAAAACAAAAATAAAAATAAAAATTAAAAATTGCCCATCACATAAATTAAAAATTAAAATCACTAAATAGTAGACTGGGCACTAAGTGTATAGGTCCAATAGAGGTTATGGGAATGCTGTAGCTACTGTGATTTCCCAGGCTCTCAAAGATCATCCATTTTTAGTCTGCACGATATGCTAGTTGACGTTGCCAAATGCTGGAACTATTCTTGAAGATTGCTATTTTTTATCCGTGGACAAATATATTTTATCCTATTTTGCTAATGTAAATGTTGGAACGGTTTGAAGACTGCTGGATAGATATATTTTTGAATTCATGATGTAATTATTTGGACTTTAATGTTATTTGGCTCATTATGGACGATATCTATCCACAGTTTCTTGAGATTCTGTATGTGAAGGATATAGGGCAGTCTTTTGAGTGTTTTTATCGAGGATAATTACACTGATCCATCACGCAATGCTAACGGCATCTACAGAATGTATATCCATTCTTTTATGGACTAGAAATACAGAATGTATATCCAACAGAAATCGATGATTTGATTATGAAGATGGCAAGCCGCAAATGTTTTTAACTTACCTGGCGGCGGCAGCTGCAAACCCTGGCGGCACCCAATCTGCAAGCTCGAATCTTCAGCTCCCTCCCAACGGAAAGTTGCAATCCGAAACCCTCTTGCTGGACTGTCGAGTCTCCACGGACCACAGCAACTGCTCCACAGTGTTAAACGCGACGCGGGCGGGCGGACAAACAAAACAAAATAACACATAAAAATCGAAATTTCCGGCGCTTATAATCACTTTCACGACTTTTTCGATCGAATCGGGAAAAAATCGGGAATATAACGATTTTATCGGGACTTTTTCAAATTTTAAAAAATCGGGAAAAAGTCGGCCGATTTAATCGGCGTCTTGAAAAAATCGGGACTTTTTGAAAAAGTCGCGATTTTTTCCCGACTTTTTCCACACTGCTTAATTCACACGGATCGAGCTTTCTTTTAATATTAGCCATCGATTCAAGATCTGATCATGGCTGTTGGTTTCCCAACGAGAAAAGTATAAAGGAAACGCTTGGGGTCATTTGGAGAACACACACGGAGGCAGAGCACTAAGACTAGGCTGGAATTCTAGGGCAGGTTTGCTAAAAATTTCCAGAAGTGTTTTAGCTGCAGAGAGGGGTAGTTTTGGCAAAGGGGATGGTTTGATCCTAGTGCCAAGAATCAACAAGAGGCATAGAGAAACAACCAAAGGCAGTGCAGAGAAGTAGAGGTAGCAACAACAGCTGCGCAACACAGAGGGCAGCTTCAGCTACACAAGTGCTATGCAGGCCCTTCTGGGGCAGCGTTGGGCAGCAGGGGACCCATCAAGGTTATGAAGAGACCCTTCTAGGGCAGCGTAGGGTCTGTGTCACCCATTATGGGTTACACAGCCCTCTCCAGGCCAGCTCAAAGGCACACAGAGGCTGAAAGGGATGACATAGGGGCTTCAGGGGCAGCGCTGAGGTGTCTGGGGCCAGAAATTGGCTGAGTCTTGTAAATTTCGTTTAAGGGTGTGGATCAGTAAGTCTTTTGGTCTCATAACAGCAAGTTAGCTGCAGATCTATATTTTTATCTGTTAGGTTAACTAGTAAGGTGCCCATATTTGCTGTATCCAAAAGACTGGTTTTCCCGCATTGGGTTTTTCTGAGGACAGTTGTCCAGAAAATCTTGTGTGTCACTTTGTCTATTGTGCATGTACTTTTTTGTTTTAGATTTGAATCGGTGAAAGTCTGTTATGTGTTTACTTTGATGTTAATCTGAAGATTTCAACATTAATAACTTTTTTAAGTAGGAGAAGTATAACCAGATCTAACAGTAGATTTTTGCATAAAGTAACTTTCAAAAATTTTCACAATAATTTCATCGTGTTGTATGAGGTTGTTATTATCAAGATCGTGGGGAAGGGAACTGTAATGTGAGGAGCAACGAGTGGTCAAAATTTATTGATTTTTGATTTGTATAAAAGGAGGTCAACTTTGAATCTTCTACTTAAGAGAAGATGCGTTGCTGAAGTGAATGCATTTTGTTGTCTTGGTTGTTGGTGTGGAGCTCAGTGGCAAAGAGATTTATCTATAATGGTCAAGAAAGAACAAGCATACCATTATTAATGGACATAATTTACTTACCAAAACTACATATGTTGAAGAGCTTGCCATATGGATGAATAAAGATAAGAAATCACATGCCTTGATTGTTGCTTTTGTAAGTGAAGATGTGCTTTGAAGAGGTTGAAAGATTTTTGTGACTCACATTTAGAATTGGAGCTAATTCAATTACAGAAGGATGATGGTGGCTTTAGCATCCGAAATTAAAGCCATCATGCACGACATTGCTACCACTAGTGTGAAGATAGACATTGCTCTCATGGCCTTCATCAAGGCCCTCTAACCCACATATTCTCACTATCTTGAATCACTTCAAGCTAGTATCCAATTGACGTCCCTCAATTTTGACTCTTTGGTGGAGAATGTGAGAAAGCTTACATGAAGAAGACAATTCAACTTCATTCCACTGCAGTGATTGTGTGCCTTGCTCAAAAAGGGAAGAATCAATCACATGAGAAGGAGGTAGTAAGAGAGGGTGTGGAAAGAAGAGTTTCAAAGCCAGTGGTCTAGGCATAATCAAGGTGATGTATTTGATTTTGATTGTGTTTATTGTGGCAAGAATATGTAGAATTTCACTCCCCACTCCGATTATCAGTTTTCCTTATCACTCCATGCATTTAGTTTTTAAATCCAAGCATGATAAAAATACTAAAATCTGGAAATGACAATAATTTCTTAAAACACAAATTTGGAGATTTCACCACTGCTAGAAAATGTAGAAATAAAAACACAGTAAAATATAACAACCACACACAGAAAATGACACAGTGATTTTTGGTCAATGTGACCTTGGGAAAACCCCCTACAACTCTTGGGGAAAACCAGTTTGAGAGTTGTTCTTTATTTCTGGAAATCTTTTACAGAGAAGACGAATTACACAGGAAAAATTACAACAATCACAAAAACCAACTTATCTCGATTTCCGTGCCAAACTTCCACCTTGAAATTTGTGCCAACAGCAAACAGAAAATTACAGCATTTAATGTTGTGTCTACCTCGAAAAATGCGCCAAGAACAGACTGTACGGAACTGTATGGATTGTATGGAAACGGTACAACAATCCTCCTCGAAATTAGTGCCCCAAAATTTGCCTCTAAAATCGTGCCTTTCACTGTTGTTTCTCCTCGAAAATTGTGCTGTACCTTCCTCAAAATGTGTGCAAAAAGCTACTATATGGATTCTACCTTGGTATGTGTGCTAAATAAATGCTGATGTACGGAAATGCTAGCTTGGGATGTGTGCCAAGCTGCTGTATGGATTTGTTGCCCTCCTTCATCTCGTCGCTCATAAATTTTCTCCTTGCTCTCTCTTTTCTTTCTCTCAAATGCTTATGAAAGACTGAATTGATATTTTCTTCTTCTCCTCTCCTTTTATCCTAAATGACCTTTTGGGTAACCCTAAGATCTAATGGTTGAGATTCATTTAGATCTAGGGATGAGAATAAATGTGCATTTAATTCTCACTTTCTATTTTTTAACCCACCCACTTAAATAAAGACCCACTTAGCCTTTTATTTCCATAGTCACTTTTTCACTTTCTAATTTTTCATTGACTTTAATAAAGTCACTTTAAAATTAGAATGTAATTTTATCACATATAAAGTCACTTAAAAATTATATTGAAGAATCCACAGTACTAAGATAATTTTATCACATATAAAGTCACTTAAAATTAGAATGTAATTTTATCACATATAAAGTCACTTAAAAATTATATTGAAGAATCCATACCATAATCCACAGTACCCTGCAAGTAATGAAGAATGTGTTTTGCAGCCACCTAGTGCACTCTCTTGGGCTCACACATGAACTGACTCATCGTGTTAACTGCAAAACATATATCTGGTCGAGTGTTGACCAAATACATCAATGAACCAATCTACTGGTTGTATAGTGTAGGATCCACCAACTCGGAATCAGAAGTGTGAAGCTTCTTCGAGTTAGTGATCATAGGTGTAGACATTGGTTTGCAATCCTCCATGTGAAATCTGCTAAGAATATCTACAATGTACTTCCCCTGTCCCTAAAAGAAATGCCCCTTCTCCTGCCACACCTCCAATCCCATAAAATAATGCATCAAGCCGATATCCTTCATCTCAAACTCTGAAGGAAGATCTCTCTTGCAACCCTCAATGAGTCTCTCTGCTCCAGTGATGATCAAGTCATGAACATACGACACCAAAATGAGAGGCTCCTCACCTACCACATTCAAGTCTAGGTTCGGATCAGCCTCACTCTTGGTGAAATCCAACTGCTATAAGTATGTATAAATTCGAGAGTACCAAGCTCTAGGAGTTTGCTTCAAGCCATAGAGTGCCTTTTTCAATCTGCATACATGGGACTCCTTCCTTGAAGAAATTTCAACCCCCACTCTAGTTATCAGTTTTCCTTGTCACTCCACGCATATAGTTTTAAATCCAAGCATGATAAAAATACTAAAATCTGGAAATGACAGAAATTTCTGAAAACACAAATTTGGAGATTTCACAACTGCTGGAAAATGCAAAAATAAAACACAACCAAATTATGACAGCCACACAAAAAAACTAACACAGTGATTTTTGGTCAATGTGACCCTGGAAAAACCCCCTACAACTCTTGGGGAAAACTAGTTTGAGAGTTCTTCTTTATTTTTGAAAATGCTGTTACGGGGAAACTGAAAAACACAGTAAAAATTCCAACAACCACAAATACAAATTTATCTTGATTTCGTGCTTGAACTCCGCCTCGGAAAATGTGCCAATCAACAAACTGTTAAAATTTGGGTAACAGAGGACAAGTGGTTCCCTAAGGCTTTGATCTTTGGCCTAGGGAAAAGTGTCCAAATGTATTTTGTACTTTTCTCTTAAAGTGACTTTATAAGTGGCAATGTCAAATCTAATTTAAAAGTGACTTTATAAGTGATAAAGTTACAAAGTCTAATTTTAAAGTAACTTTATTAAAGTCAATGTGAAATTAGAAAGTGAAAAAGTGACTATGGAAATAAAAGGCTAAGTGGGTCTTTATTTAAGTGGGGTGAATTAAAAATTAGAAAGTGAGAATTACATGCACACTTATTCTTGGCCCTTGATTTAAAGCTATCTCAGCCATTGGATATAGGGATTTCCCAAAAGTCACTTAGGGTTAGGTTAAAGGAGGAAAAGAAGAGAAAAGGTCATTCATTCTTTTCATGAGCAGATTGAGAGGAGCAAGAGAGCAAGGAAATTTTCTGAGCAGTGAGTTGAAGGAGAGAAAAACCTTGGCACACATACCGAGGCAACATTCAGCAAATCCGTACAGCAAGCTGACACACAATTCAAGGTGGAACTGTACAACTGCTTTGGCACGCATTCCTAGGTATCCTTACAACATTTTGGCATAGATTTTGAGGTGAAGTTTTTGGTTTTTTGTGGCACAGTTTTCGAGGCAGATCGTACAGTTTGCTGCTGTCTTTGTGCACAAAAATCAAGGCAGAAACCGTACAATATTTATTGCTGTCCCTCTGCATGCAAATCGAGGAGGCCATACATCAGCATTTATTGTTGTCCTGCACGCAAATCGAGGAGGCAGTACATCAACATTTATTGTTGTGTTTCTGGGCACGAAAAATCAAGGAGTTTGTACAACATTTATTGTTGTTCCTTTTTTCACTGTTGACACAATTTCCGAGGCGGAGGTTAAGCACGAAAAACGAGATAAGTTGTATTTGTTTGGTTGATGGAATTTTCTGTGTATTTCTATTTCATCGTAAAAGCAAATTATCAGAAATAAAGAAGATCTCTCGAACTAGTTTTCCCCAAGAGTTGTAGGGGGTTTTTCCAGGGTCATATTGACCAAAAATCAGCGTGTCATTTTCTGTGTGGGGCTGAAATATTTTATTGTGTTTTTATTTCTCCAATTTTTAGCACTGTGAAATTTTTGAATTTTTGTTTTCAGAAATATTTATGATTTCCATAATTTTTAATGTATGATTATGGGAATGGGCATTTAACTATATGGGAGTGATAAGGAGAAACTGATAACCAGAGTGGGGTCTAAAATTTCTACATGGTATCGCAACTTGGGTGACTGAAAAGTGCAGTTTGGGACAACAAGTGAAAAATTACAACAATCTATTTTCACACAGAAAACTGAAGCTTCACCACAGATTTGAAAACTTCAGTTTGTTAGGACAGTAAGCATGTCTTTGGGCTTGAGGGTGGAGGATAGGTTGGATGGGCAGAGCAACTATAGTGCATGGAGGGAGAGAATCCAGAGCATCTTTGAGAAGGCAGAAGTCCGGGGCATAATGGTTCACATCACACAACACCCAGTAGTAGCGCTTGCTAACCCTGTTCAGTTGGCTGATTTTAATAAGAAGAATGCTAAGGGAAAAAGACTGATTCTGGATGGTGTTAAAGACCATGTCATTTCTCATGTGAGAGGAAAGACATATGCACATGAGATGTGGACAACCTTGACCAATCTTTACCAGAGCACCAATGAAAACAGAAAAAATGGTCCTAAGGGAGAAGATGAAGGCCATTAAAATGGCTAAGACTAATGGTGTTACAACATACCTCACAAAGATTACTTCTGTGAGAGATGAGTTGGCAGTTGTTGGAGATACCATTCCACCCACTGAGTTGGTGTGGATTACATTGAATGGTCTTCCCAAGACTTGGGAGAGTTTTGTGGATGGGATTGTTGCATGGGAAATCTTCCCAACTGGGAGGGGTTGTGGGATGATTGCATTCCGAATGAAATTAGAAAGAACCATCTTGGGGCAGCCAAACAGGTAGAGGATGATGACAATGTCGCATTGTTAGCAAGGGGCAAGAAGAGCAAAGGAAAGAAGCAAGCTTCCATAAGTGGTGGTGGGGGCAAAGGCAAAGGTAAAGGTAAGCAGGTGAATAAGGAGAAGGACTATTCCAAAGTTAAATGTTGGAATTGTCATAAGTTGGGACACTATGCAGTTGTGTGTCCGGAGAAGAAGAAGAAGGGAAAGGACAAGACCATGGCAACATCATCAGAGATAAAGGACTTTTCAGAGAGCTTTGACCGGGAGTTTGGGTTCATAGCTTGTGAGTCCACAAGTGCAAGATCACCTGCCACACAGGTTGAGAGGGAGTGTGCACTTCCCTCCATTAGCGGAGCATCTTCAGGTATTTGGTATGTTGACAGTGGGGCTTCTTGTCATATGACAGGAGTCCGTGAGTACTTCTTGGAGCTTTTAGAGAGTGGCACTGATATAGAGGTAGTACTCGAAGACAACGGCATTGTTAGAGCAGTGGGTGTGGGGACATTGACATTTGATAGGGAACCCAAACCTCCTTTGAAAGTGTCAGATGTTTTATATGTGCCAGTGATGAATAAGAACCTTATATCCGTCTCAGCATTGGAGGACAAAGGGTATGAGGTGTTGTTCAGGAGAGGACAGGTGCTTATATATCCCAGGGGCGTTCCAGCTGATTCAACTAGAGTGATTGGTGTACGCCATGCCAAGGTGTACATGTTTTCATTTCAACCCCTTATGGCATTGAGCAGTAGTACTGAAAACAAAGCTAGCAGTTCAGAGCTGTGTGAGATTTGGCACCGCAGGATGGGGCACATGTATCATGAGGCCTCGAGGACATTGCGGGAGATCACCACAGGTGTGCCAGATTTCAGTTCTGATCACCTTGATACATGCAGAGGATGTGCTATGGGGAAGTTTGCCAAATCCCCTTTTCCCAGCAGTGATAGCAGATTGACAGGGATTCTTGATTTGATTCATACCGATGTGAGCGGTCGGATGTCTCATGTATCCTTGAGTGGCTATGAGTACTATGTTTTATTCATTGATGATCACTCTAGGAAGACCTGAATTTATTTCTTGAAGACCAAGAGTGAGGTCTTCAAGAGATTTCAGGAGTTCAGAGCTCTTGTGGAGACTCATACAGGTCGAAAGATCAAGTCCCTAAGATCGGACAATGGAGGGGAGTATACCCTTGATGAGTTTGTTGATTATTATGCGGAGGCAGGCATCAGGAGGGAGTTCACAGTTCCTTACAACCCCCAACAGAACGGGGTTGCGGAGAGGAAGAACAGATCCATCGTTAGGGCTGCCAAAGCCATGCTACATGATCAGGGGTTACCGTTTTTTTGTGGGAAGAGGCCTGCAACACTGCTGTGTATTTGCAAAACAAGAGTCCACATTGTGCCTTGGAGCATGTGACTCCGGAGGAGGCTTTTTCTGGGAAGAAGCCTGATGTTGGTCACTTTCGTATCTTTCGATGCATTACGTACTCCTATATTCCCAAGGAGAAGAGGACCAAGCTAGAGCCCACTGCAGAGAAGAGCATCTTTGTGGGTTGCAGTGAGACCTTGAAAGCCTTTCGGATTTATATTCCTGCAAGGAGGAAAGTTGTTGTTAGGTGGGATGTGAAGTTCAAGGAGGATAGGGCTTTCAGGAGGTCACGAGAGTTACAGTATCTAGATTCACCAGACCCTCAGGAGCAGCTGAGTCAGTCACAGGGATCCAGTGGACAGGGATCTGGAGGTACATCGATTACAGTGTCAGGTCCTTTAGTGAGTAGTGGCTCTCCGAGTCAGATGGGTGGTGCTTCGGGCAGCATGCAGAGCAGTTCGCAAAGTAGTTCACAAGGTAGCCCATTGATGGACAGTTCACACGGTACTTCAGCATCTACAGGCACAGGTTCAGGCTGGAGGTCAATTGGCGGGCATTCAAGAGTTCAGGCTTCTGATGAGGATGAAGATTCTTTCACTCCAGTGGGAGAAGTGTGCTCAGGGAAGAGGAAGCCCAAGTGGCTTCAGGACACCTTGAGAGAGGCCACATCTGTTGCTGGGCCGAAGAGACAGGTTAGAGAGAGCAAACCACCTGAACGATTCTGTAGCTATATAGCATTGATCAGTAGCATTGTTGATTCTGAGCCATCTAGCTATGAGGAGGCAGCTAGCCAACAGGTTTGGAGAGAGGCCATGCAGGAGGAGTATTTTTCTATCATGAAGAACGATGTTTGAGAGGTGGTGCTGAGGCCTGAAGGGAAATCAGTGGTTACTTCCAGATGGCTTTACAAGATAACGCATGTTGCAGATGGCAGCATCGAGAAGTTCAAGGCTTGATTTGTGGCTAGAGGGTTCTCCCATGTAGAGTGAGTTGACTATGAGGAGACCTTCACTCCCGTGGCTCGATATACTTCCATTCGCACCATTATATCGATAACAACTTAGATGGGTTGGAAGATCATGTTGAGATTTTGTGTATTTGGGGTAGCATCAGTTGTGCTGTAGGTCCCAAATTTTGAGGAAGGACTAGAGTTTACCTGATCTACAAGACCCATAAATGGATTTGGGAAATTTCATCTGGTTTAGGAGATATTAAATTAATTAATTATTTTAATGTATTTCCTAAGTTAAAACTTAGGAAAATAAAATTATTAAAGTGAATTTAATTAAACATGTGATGAAATTGTCTTAAGTCACACGGATCAAGCTTTTTTTTAATCTTAGCCATTGATTAAAGATTTAATCTTGGCCATTGATTTGTCAACGAGAAAAGTATAAAGGAAAGGCTGGGGTCATTTGTAACACACACAGACGCAGAGCATTGAAGCTAAGCTGAGATTTTAGGGTGGGGTTGCTAAGAATTCTCAGAAGTGTTTTAGTTGCAGAGAGGGGAATTTAGATCAAGGGGATGATCTGATTCCGGGGTCTGAATACAGAAGAAGCAGAGAAGAGGTCTAGAATACAGAAGAAGCAGAGAAGAGATCGAGAAAGACAGCGCAGAGGAAGGCAGCAGCAGCAGATGACAGCAACAACAAGGACAACGTGATTTTCAGGAAACCCTCCAGGGGTTACGCAGAGACCCTTAGGGGTAGCGTAGTGACCGCGTCACCCAGTCTGGGGTAATGCAATCCCTTCCAGTGACAACGCTGAGCATTTGGAGGCCTTTAGAGGCTAACGCAATGTCTTTCAGGGGCATATTTGGGTTTTCTAGGCCTTGATCTGGCTGAGTTCTGTAAATCCCGTTTGAGGGTGTGGATTAGTCAGTATTGTTGGTCTTAGATCAGCCAGGTGCTGCAGATCTAGAGTTTTCTCTGTAGGGTTTTCCAGATCTGGAACCCAGAGTTGTGTATTCAGAAATATTCTTAATAATAGAGCCATCCAGTAGCCAGAGACTGGTTTTCCCACATTGGGTTTTTCCGGGGACAGTTTGTCCAGAAATAACTGTGTCACTTCGTCTATGTGTGCATGTGCTTATTCTAGATTTGAATTGGTAGAGATCTGTTATGTGTTTTGCTTTGATGTTAGCTTGAATTTATTCAGTTGATAACTTGTATAAGTAGGAGAAGCTTAACCGGATTAACAGAAATAATTTCTGCATAAGAATTAAGATTTAGAAATTTCTACAGATCCACCAGATGGATGTGAAGATCACATTTCAATGGCTTCATACAAGAGGAGGTTTATATTGAACAGCCGCAGGGCTTTGAGGTGCATGGGAAGGAGTTCCATGTATGCAAACTGAAGAAGGTACTTTATGGCCTGAAGCAAGCTCCCAGAGCTTGGTACTCGAGGATTGATACGTACTTGCAGGAGTTGGGTTTCACAAAGAGTGATGCAGATCCAAACCTATACTTCATTGTGGTAGTTGAGGAGCCTCTCATTCTGGTGTTGTATGTGGATGACTTGGTCATTACAGGTGCAGAGAGACTCATAGAGGGTTGCAAGAGAGATCTTGCTTCAAAGTTCAAGATGAAGGACATTGGCTTGAAGCATTACTTTTTGGGATTGGAGGTGTGGCAGGAGGAGGGGCATTTCTTCCTGGGACAGGGGAAGTATATTATGGACATTCTTAGCAAATTTCACATGGAGGATTGCAAACCCATGTCGACACCTATGATCACTAACTGGAAGAAGCTTCACGCTTTTGACTCCGAGTTGGTGGATCCTACTTTGTATAGACAGCTGATTGGTTCCTTGATGTATTTGGTCAACACTCGACCAGATATATGTTTTGCAGTCAACACAATGAGCCAGTTCATCTGTGAGCCCAAGAGAGTGCACTGGGTTGCTGCAAAACACATACCTCTTTACTTGCAGGGGACAGTGGATTATGGTATGGATTATAGACAAGGAGATGGAGTGAGATTGGTAGGGTACACTGATTCTGATTAGGCAGGTTGTGCTTCTAATAGGAAGAGCACTTCAGGGTGTTGTTTTTGGTTGGGTTCAGTAGTTGTGTCGTGGTTCGGTTGAAAGCAACAGTCAGTTGCATTGAGTTCAGCAGAAGCAGAGTACATGGCAGCCAGTTTGGCTAGTTTTGAGGCCATATGGCTTTACAAGATGTTGTTTGGCTTATTTGGTCAAGCATTGAGACCTTCAGTGATTTATTGTGATAATCAGAGTTGCATTAAACTCACGGAGAATCCAGTATTACATGACAGGTCAAAGCATATTGGGATCAAATATCATTTTATCAGAGACTATGTTCAGAAAGGAGCTGTGAAGCTTGAGTATATTCCCACAAATGAGCAGGTAGTGGACATATTCATCAAAGCCTTACCATGGCGCAAGCATGTCTACTTTAGAGACAAGATGGGAGTGGTGAGGAACACTTTCCTCGGTAAGGAGTGTTAAAATTTGGGTACCAGAGGGCAAGTGGTTCCCTAAGGCTTTGATCTTTGGCCTAGGGAAAAGTGTCCAAATGTATTTTGTAGTTTTCTCCTAAAGTGACTTTATAAATGGTAAAGTCAAATCCAATTTAAAAGTGACTTTGTAAGTGATAAAGTTACAAAGTCTAATTTTAAAGTGACTTTATTGACTATGGAAATAAAAGGCTTAGTGGGTCTTTATTCAAGTGGGGTGAATTAAAAATTAGAAAGTGAGAATTAAATGCACACTTATTTTCAGCCCTTGATCTAAAGCTATCCCAGCCATTGGATTTAGGGATTCCTCAAAAGTCACTTAGGTTTAGGTTAAAGGAGGAAAAGAAGAGAAAAGGTCATTCATTCTTTCCATGAGCAGATTGAGAGGAGCAAGAGAGAGCAAGGATATTTTTTGAGCAGTGAGTTGAAGGAGAGCAAAACCTTGGCACACATACTGAGGCAACATTCAACAAATCCATATAGCAAGTTGGCACACAGTTCAAGGCAGATTTTTGGCACGTTTTTCAAGGCATAACCATACAATAGCTTTGGCACGCATTCCTAGGCAGTCGTATAACATTCTGGCATAGATTTCGAGGTGAAGATTTTGCTGTTTTTGTGGCACAGTTTTTGAGGCAGACCGTACAGTTTGCTACTGTTGCTATGCACGAAAATCGAGGCAGAAACCATACAACATTTATTGTTGTCCCTCTGCATGCAAATCGAGGAGACCATACAGCAGCATTTATCGCTGTTTTTCTGGGCATGAAAAATCAAGGAGTCCGTACAACATTTATTGCTGTTCCCGTTTTCACTGTTGGCACAATTTCCGAGGTAGAGGTTAAGCACGAAAAACGAGATCAATTGTATTTGTTTGGTTGTTGGAATTTTCTGTGTATTTCTGTTTCACTGTAAAAGCAAATTATTAGAAATAAATAAGAGCTCTCGAATTGGTTTTCCCCAAGAGTTGTAGGGGGTTTTTCCGGAGTCATATTGACCAAAAATCAGTGTCATTTTCTGTGTGGCTGAAATATTTTACTGTGTTTTTATTTCTGCAATTTCCAGCACTGTGAAATTCCTGAATTTGTGTTTTCAGAAATATTTATCATTTCTAAAATTTTGAATGTATGATTATGGGGATGGGCATTTAACTATATGGGAGTGATAAGGAGAAACTGATAACCGAAGTGGGGTCTAAAATTTCTACACAAACGTTCAAAACCTAAATTTTACAGCAAGAGATACTAGCATTAAATGTTGTACAGTCTCCTCGAAATTCGTGCCTAGAAGTTTCGTATTGCAGTACGAACTGTATGGAATTTACAACAATCACTTCAGCCTCAAAATCCATGCCCAACTTAGCCTTGGAATGCGTGTTGCTTGTTGTTGTTCTTTCCCCTCGAAATTTGTGCTGTACGGTCCTCGAAATTCGTGTCCACTGTTGCTGTATAGAATTTGCCTTGAAAATCATGCCAATAATTGTTATACGGATTTGCTGCCTCGAAAAGCGTGCAACCTCTAGCTACTATACGAACTGCTGAAATACTTCTCCTTGCTGTCCTTCGCTTCTTCTCTCAATAGCTCATGAAAGACTGAATTGATCTTTTCTTCTTCTTCTCTCCTTTTACGCTAAATGATCTTTTGGGTAACCCTAAGATCTAATGGCTGAGATTCATTTAGATCTAGGGGTTGAATAAATGTGCATTTAATTATCACTTTCTATTTTTTAACTCACCCACTTAAATAACGACCCACTTAGCCTTTTATTTCCATAGCCACTTTTTTCAGTTTCTAATTTTTCATTGACTTTAATAAAGTCACTTTAAAATTAGAATGTAACTTTATCACTTACAAAGTCATTTTAAAATTAGATTGACTTTACCACTTATCAAGTCACTTTAGGGGAAAAGTACAAATAAATTTGGACACTTTTCCCTAGGCCAAAGATCAAAGTCTTAGGGAGCCACTTGTCCTCTGGTACCCAAATTTTAACATTCCCATGCATCTCAAAGCCTTGCAACTGCTCAATATAAACTTCCTCCTAAATGAAGCCATTGAGAAAGGCGGTCTTCACATCCATCTGGTGGATCTTCCAACCCATCTCTGCTGCAATTGATATAATGGAGCGAATTGATGTATACCGAGCCACGGGAGCGAAGGTCTCGTCATAATCAACTCTTTCTACCTATGAGAACCCTCTCGCCACAAACCGAGCCTTGAATTTCTCGATGTTGCCATCTGCAACATGCTTTATCTTGTAGAGCCATCTGGAAGTAACAACTGATTTACCTTTAGGCCTCGACACTACCTCCCAAACATTGTTTTGCTAGCTGGCTGCCTCCTCATAATTAGAAGGCTTGGTGTCAACAATGTTTGTTACCAATGCCATGTAACTACAGAACCGCTCAGGTGGTTTATTCTCTCTAACCTGTCTCTTTGGCCCAGCAACTTATGTGGCCTCGCACAAGGTGTCTTGAAGCCACTTGGGCTTCCTCTTCCCTGAGCTTACTTCTCCCAACAGAGTGAAAGAATCTTCATCATCATCAGAAGCTTGAACTCCTGAAGGCCTGCGAATTGACCTCATACCTATACCTTTGCCTGTAGAAGCTGAAGTACCATGCGAGCTGTTCATCAGTGGACTACCCTGTGAACTGCTCTGCGGACTGCCCTCCATGCTGCCCGAAGAATCGCCCACCTAACTCTAAGAGCCACTGCTCACTGATGGACCTGACACTTTAATAGATGTACCTCCTGATCCCTGACCTCCTGTACCCTGTGCACTGGACCCTTGTGACTGACTCAGCTGCTCCTGAGGGTTTGGTGACTTTAGATAATGTAACTCCCGTGACCTCCTGAAAGCTCTCTCCTCCTCGAACTTCATATCCCGCCTGACAACCACTTTCTTTTTTGCAGGAATATAAATCCGAGAAGCTTTCGAGGTCTTGCTATAACCCACAAAGATGCCCTTGTCTGCAGGTTCTAGCTTGGTTCTCTTCTCCTTGGGGACATAGGAATATGTAAGGCACGCAAAGATACGAAAGTGCCCAACATCAGGCTTCTTCCCAGAAAAAGCCTCGTCAGGAGTCACATTCCCCAATGCAGGATGTGGACTCCTATTCTGCAAGTAAACAACTGTGTTGCAGGCCTCTGCCCACAAAAATAAAGGTAATCCCTGATCATGAAGCATGGCTTTGGCAGCCCCTACAATGGATCTGTTCTTCCTCTCTGCCACCCCGTTCTGCTGGGGGTTGTAAGGAACCTTGAACTCTCTCTTAATGCCTGCCTCCACACAAAAATCCACAAACTCACCAAGGGTATACTCACCTCCATTGTTCGACCTGAGGACCTTGATCTTCCTACCTCTCTGGGTCTCCACAAGAGCTTTGAACTCTTGAAACTGCTTGAAGACCTCACTTTTGGTCTTCAAGAAATAAATCCAGGTCTTCTTGGAGTGGTCATCAATGAATAAAACATAATACTCATAGCCACTCAAGGATACATGAGACATCTAACCACTCACATCGGAATGAATCAAGTCAAGGATCCCTGTCGCTCTGCTGTCACTGCTGGGAAAAGGGGCTTTTGCAAACTTCCACATAGCACATCCTCTGCATACATCAAGGTGATCAGAACTGAAATTTGGTACACCAATGGTGTTCTCCCGCAATGTCCTCAAGGCCCCATGATACATGTGACCCATCCTACGATGGAAAATCCCACACAACTCTGAACTGCTAGATCTGTTGTCAGTCCTGTCGATGGTACTACTACTCAATGCCATCAGGGGCTGGAATGAAAAATTGTACACCTTAGTATGGCGCACATCAATCACTCTAGCTGAAGCAGCTGGAGTTCCCCTAGGATATATAAGCACTTGTCCTCTCCTGAACAACACCTCATACCCTCTGTCCTCAAGTGTTGAGACGAATATCAGGTTCTTCTTCATTCCAGGCACATATAGAACATCTGACACTTTCAAGGGAGGTTTGGATTCCCTATCAAATGTTAATGTTCCCACACCGACTACTCTAACAATGTTGTCATCACCAAGTACTACCTCCATATCAGTATCACTCTCTGAAAGCTCTGAGAAGTACTCCCTGACTCCTGTCATACAACGAGAAGCCCCACTGTCAACATACCAAATACCAGAAGATGCTCTGCTAGTAGAGGAGAATGCACACTTCCTCTAAACATGTATGGCAGGTGATACTGCACTGGAGGACTCACAAGCTATGAACCCAAACTCTCGATGAAAGCTCTTTGAGAAGCCCTCTATCTATGCAAAAGCTGCCATGGTTTTCTCTTTCCCCTTCTTGTTCTTCTTCTCTAGGCACACAACAACGTAGTGTCCCAACTTTTGACAATTCCAACATTTGACTTTGGAATAGTCCTTCTCTTTGTTTTGCTGCTTGCCTTTACCTTTTCCCTTACCTCCACTGGTGGAAGCTCCCTTCTTTGCTTTGCCCTTCTTGCCTCTTGCCAACAATGCCACATTTTCATCCTCCTCCACCTGTTTGGCTGCCCCAATATGGTTCTTTCTGATCTCATTCTGAATGCAATCATCCCACAACCTTTCCCATCCGGGAAGGTTCTCATGCAACAATACCATCCACAAAACTCTCCTAAGTCTTGGGAAGACCATTCAAAGCAATCTCACCAACTCAGTGGGTGCAATGGTCTCTCCTACGGCTGCCAACTCATCTCTCATTGAAGTGATCTTTGTGAGGTATGTTGTAGCACTGTCAGTCTTAGCCATTTTAATGGCCTTTAGTTTCTCCTTTAGGACCATTTTTCTATTTTCATTTCAGCTCTGGTAAAGATCGGTCAAGGCTGTCCACATTTCATGTGCATAGGCCTTTCCTCTCACATGAGGAATGACATGATCTTTGACTCCATCCAGAATCAATCTTTTTGCCTTCACATTCTTTTTATTGAACTCTGCTAACTGTATAGGGTCAGTAGGTATTGCTACTAGGCGCTGTGTGGTATGTACCATAATGCCCCAAACTTTTGCTTCCTCAAAGATGCTCTGGATTCTCTCCCTCCATGCACTGTAGTTTCTCTGCCCATCTAACCTGTCTTCAACTCTCAAACCCAAAGACATGTTTCACTGTCCTAACAAACTGAAATTTTCAAATTTGGGTAAAGGTTTCTGTTTTCTGTGTAAAAATCAACTAGCTGTGATTTTTCACTTGCTGTCCCAAACTGCAATTTTCAGCCAACTAAGCTCTGATACCATGTATAATTTCACTCCCCACTCCGGTTATCAGTTTTCCTTATCACTCCATGCATTTAGTTTTTAAATCCAAGCATGATAAAAATACTAAAATTTGGAAATGACAATAATTTCTGAAAACACAAATTTGGATATTTCACCACTGCTGGAAAATGCAGAAATAAAAACACAGTAAAGTATAACAGCCACACACAGAAAATGACACAGTGATTTTTGGTCAATGTGACCCTGGAAAAACCCCCTACAACTCTTGGGGAAAACCAGTTTGAGAGCTCTTCTTTGTTTCTGGAAATCTTTTACAGAGAAAATGAATTACACAGGAAAAATTACAGTGATCACAAAAACCAACTTATTTCGATTTCCATGCCAAACTTCCACCTTAAAATTTGTGCCAACATCAAACATAAAATTACAGCATTTAATGTTATATGGCTGCCTCAAAAAACGTGCCCAAAACAGGTTTTACAGAACTGTACGAAAACAATACAATAGTCCTCAATTCGTGCCCCAAAATATGCCTCGAAAATTGTGCCTTTGACTGTTGTTTCTCCTCAAAAAATGTGTTGTACCTTCCTCAAAATGTGTGCAAAAAAAGCTACTGTACAGATTCTGCCTTGGTATGCTTGCCAAATAAATGCTGCTGTACGAAAATGCTGCCTTAGGATGTGTGCCAAGCTGCTGCACAAAATTGTTGCTCTCCTTCACCTCCTCCTTGCTCATAAATTTTCTCCTTGCTCTCTCTTCTCTTTCTCTCAAATGTCCATGAAAGACTGATTGCTTTTTTCTTCTTCTCCTCTCCTTTTACCTTAAATGACCTTCTGGGTAACCCTAAGATCTAATGGCTGAGATTCATTTAGATCTAGGGATGAGAATAAATGTGCATTTAATTCTCAGTTTCTATTTTTTAACTCACCCACTTAAATAAAGACCCACTTAGCCTTTTATTTCCATAGTCACTTTTTCACTTTCTAATTTTTCATTGACTTTAATAAAGTCACTTTAAAATTAGAATGTAACTTTATCACTTATAAAGTCACTTAAAAATTATATTGACTTTACCACTTATAAAGTCACTTTAGGAAAATAAGTACAAATAAAGTGGACACATTCTGGGCAAAATTGTATACTTGTACTTTTGTCCTTTGGTGCCCAAATTTTTATGAGAATAGACATGAAGAGAAAGACATAGAGGATCCCATGAAAAGATTGAAGAAAAGCGGGAACAAAGGAAGAAAAAGTTAAAGATTTTGAATTTTCTTCATGGTTCCACTTCGAGAGATTCATTGCATTTGCTTTTGGTAATGCCTTTATTGTGTCTTTTATTGATGATTACTCTAAGATCTGTTGGGTTTATTTATTGAAACATAATCTAAAGCATTTAGACTTTTAAAAATTTTCATGTATGGATTAAAGATAGAGCACAATCTTGTATCGGCCTCTTCGTACTAATAATCGGGGAATAGACTCACAATAAATTTTTGAAAACTATCTTCACCAACATGGGATCAAGCATCAAACCACTTATAAAGTCACTTTAGGAAAATAAGTACAAATAAAGTGGACACTTTTCTCTAGGCCAAAGATCAAAGCCTTAGCTAACCCCTTGTCCTTTGGTGCCCAAATTTTAACAGAATAGACATGAAGAAAGACATATAGGATCCCATGCGAAAAGATTGAAGAAAAGCAGGAACAAAAGGAAGAAAAAGTTAAAGATTTTGAATTTTCTTCATGGTTCCACTTTGAGAGATTCATTGCATTTGCTTTTGGTAATACCTTTATTGTGTCTTTTATTGATGATTACTCTAAGATCTGTTGGGTTTATTTGTTGAAACATAAATCTCAAGCATTTAGACTTTTAAAAATTTTCATGTATGGATTAAAGATGACGCACAATCTTGTATCGACACTCTTCGTACTAATAATCGAGGGGAATAGACTTCTAATGATTTTGAAAACTATCTTCACCAACATGGGATCAAGCATCAAACCACCATTTCATTCAATCCTTAACAAAATAGTGTAGCAAAAAGAATGAATAGAACACTCTTGAATATGGTATGTCCAATGCTATTTTTCAAGAATGTGAAGTTGATGGAGTTTTGTGTGCAATGTATTTGAGAAACAAAAATTCATATCATGCTTTTGGAAAGAAGACTCCTTATGAAATGTGGTATAATTATGTTCCTTTGGTGAGGTCTCAGGGTTTTTAGTTTGACGTGTTATGCCTTAATTCCTAAGGACCAAATAAACAAACTAGGTGCAAGGAGTCAAAAGTACATCTTCCTTGGGTACTCCACCAAGGCATATCATTTTATGATGAGGAAACAAAAAAGTTCATTCGTTCCAGAGACGCGGTCTCTCTTGAATCCATTAAGCTTGACAAGATGATCAAGCAACAACTTGATCAGATAAATGCACCCATGTAAAGACATCATTAGTTTGATAATGAGATTCCACATCTTGAAGCGAGAAATCCCTATCATAGATCAATCTCTAGAATCTCCTTTGGAAGTGAAATCTCCCTGTCATGTAGAAGATCTAATCACCTCATCAAAATAGGAGGTTCAATTGGATGATGTGATTGAGAGGATTGAAAGGCTGAACCTTGATGGGACTGCAACATCATCTCAATTAGTTGAGCAACGTGAAAGAGAGAGATTTGATATGTACATTGTTACCCGCCAAAATGTGGGTAACCCATAAGAGAATTTTTCTCCTCATTGGATAACCAACCAACCAACAACCCTATATGATTATGGCATGACAAGATTCTAGGATCTTCCACTTCTTGCCTCGATCAGATTTCTTTCTCCCATTCGACATTCCTTCTTGAAGGATGGTGGGTCATTCATCAATAGGTAGTTTAACCATTTTTCAATCATGTGCTTTCACTCAATGTTATGGGCATACTAATATGGATCAAGGGGAAAAATGGATGATTGACTGATCTTGTTTGTATTCTTGTTCCCTCACATTACCTGGGAGGTTATTCTTTGACTCTGGTCCTGTGTGACGTCCTTTGAGGCGTTAGGGTTTTAGGAAGGGCACTACTGGGGAAACTCTAATTGAAGTAACATGTCCATGATTATTCCATAGTTACCACTTTCCATCTTTCCCCTTATTCATCCTCGTCCATAAGTTTGGCCTTGGAAAACTTTTCTCTGGAGGTTGATGCAACTAAAAGAAAGATAGATGCATAGGAAAGCCACAATAAAGAAAAATAAAAAATGCAAAATATGTTTGGGACATTTGATTAGCATGTGGGCAAAAGCCTAACATGAGCTCTACCTCCCTCATTAGTCATCAACGAGTTCCTCAAGCACATAATGCTTCATCCATAAAAGGAACTCTTTTATTATCCCCACTTTTTTGGGTGACAAACTAACTCATCATTAAGGGGTAATGGAAAATCGCAAAAGCAAGCTTGGGCTCCTAAGCTATGCACCCAAATCAAAGCAAATCATAAAGAAGTAAAAGGCGCACCAGAGGGGTGGAAAAAGTAGGCCGAGGAAAGGGGTAACTCATGCCTCCACAAATTTTCCTTCCTTACATCCTTTGAAACCGGATTCATTGGGGAGGGGCCAAGAATCCCGAATCCTCTGTATTCGATACGATACGGAGGGATTCGTGCCCGATTCTCTGGATTCAGACGTATTCGTACAGGGTACGTCGAATCCCGACTGTACCCTGTATGGATACGGCCAAATCCCGTACAACTGGATTCGCGCGGCCAAAAAGTGCGAATTTGAGTTATAAAAATCGGATTTCTCTCATTCTTTCTCACTGATTTTTGTTTGTGAAGTGAGCAAGGAGAAAGGGAGTTTTTTCAAAGAGATTCGAGCATCAGGCTTGTAGTCTTGTAGACTCATTGACTCTGACTCATTGACTCATTGTAGACTCATTGACTCCTCATTGTAGACTCATTGACTCTTGTAGAGTTTTTTGATGACTCATTGACTCTGACTCATTGAGGCTTCAGGCTTTTAGTCTTGTAGACTGTAGTTTTTTTGTATTTTCTATTTCTACTTGCCATTGGCAGTGTACTTATGTAACACATAATGATTCTGATGGCTTAATGAGAAAACTATAGTATCTTACTATCTTGTCTTTCTGAGTAAATTTGACAATTGTATGATGTATCAATGTATCAAATTTCAATGTATCATGTATGACTATCTAAGATCTTAAATCTATGTTTGAATCAATGAATTTGTATGAATTTGTGTAAAAAATATCTAATTTTTAATATATTAATATATATTTTTAATAAAATAATATATAACACGTCGTATCCCGGAAGTGTCCCGTTCCAGGGGTCACTGTATCCCGAATTCAATTCTCGAATCCCCGTATCCATCGAATCCCGAATCCCCGTATTAGGTGACTTAGCTTACATCTATATGCTCAAGATGTTGGACCTCCATTAACTAGTAACCTGGCTATGGCACCTTGCTCAGAAGTATTTCCCATCCTTCAACCACCATTCTCACACACAAGTATGGATTGATGGGCTAACTTGGGACGTGTCACTTCCCCTTGGGGGTTGGAAACACCTAATAAGATTATCCATCTAACCATCCCTAACAAAGGAGGTAACCTTTTTACGGGACTTTATCTAATTAGACATCTGAAGGCAAGTTTTCTGTGAAGTATTATTATTTCCCCAACATTAGGTTTGGTCCACTATCATGCAGTGATGGTTATTGTCCTTAATGATGGGTGATTTCACTTGATTTTGAGAAAGGTTTTGTTAGGTGATTTTGTTATAACATTGGAGGTTTCCTGAGAGATGGTTATCGTCTTTCTCAGCAACACTCTAGAGGTCGTTTTACACATTTTAGAGAGCATATATGACCTCGTTGATGTAGTATTGCCTACCCAGAGTAAAGCATTGGGTTATATGATGTTTTTACATGTTACTTGACACTCCGAGGTACCTCCATATGCTAAAATGTTGAGCCCATGATGGATGCGGAAGTTACTCTTGGGTTTGTTTGGGTAGAATATGGATGCGACATCATCCACTGTGATAATCAGAGTTGTATAAAACTCTCTGAGAATCCAGTGTTCCATGATAGGTCCAAGTACATCGACATCAGCTATCACTTCATCTGAGATTGTGTAGAGGGGCTGTGAGGCTTCATTATGTGTCGACTGATGAACATGTCGCTGACATCCTCACTAAAGCATTGATGACAAGGAAATTCATGTACTTTAGAGATAAGTTGGGGATAGTTCATAATCCCTTCCTTTAAGAGGGAGTGTTGATCTATGGTAGCTTGGGAGATATTCTTCACTAGCTTCATGCCTTAGCTTGTGGAGAACATTAAATAGCCTTATGGATGCTTACTTAAGTGGAGTAAGTGATTATTAAACTCCTTCCTAAGTTTTAACTTAGGAAAAGTACATTTGATGTGTGATATTCTTTTGTTGACTTATTGGGCTGAAGTCTAAGGTTATGGAGATAAATAATTCAATTGACCAAGATCTAATCTGAGCCATTTATCTCAAGAGATGAGATGAGGGATGATCTCAGCCCTCCATCTCTTTGGAGCACTAGGGTTTGATTAGGAGGCTCAAGGGAGTTTGATTTAAGTGATATCCATGGGGTGAAGACACACTTTGGAGACAAAGCAAAGTGGGCAGATCGATTTGCGGAGAGAGAGAAAGCGACTTGTTGGTGGTAGACAGAGTAAACTTTCGGGAAAACTACCAACAACCGAGCCAAGTGAAATAGGGCTGCGTTAGCTGTGTGGTGCATGCCACATTAGTTGTGTGATGTAGTTTGCACGAGTAGTGACATAGGCCGCATGAGATGAGTGATGCAAGCCGCATGAACTGGGTGACTAATGCCACACGAACTGGGTGACATAGGCACTGTGTAGGGTTCAAATTTGTTGGGTTTAGTGAGGCTGTATGGCTATGTATTTGCCTTGGGAATTTCTCCCATGTTTTTTGTAACAAAATTCCATATCTTCTTGAGCCAATAAGAACAAACTCGTTGTTGGTTTTCCCTTTTGTGGGTTTCCAGGGTAAAATTGTGTCAATTGTGTGATTGTTCTTCCTATTGCTTCTGTTGTGCATTTTATTTTGAAGAACCTATTGCTCATGTTGTGCATTTTATTTTGAAGAACCTATTGCATCTGCTGTGCATTTTATTTATGAAGAACCTAGTAGTGGTTATCTTACAAATCAAAATTTATTGGTTGCTGCAATATATTTTTGGGTATAAAATTTTGTTGGGAACTAATTCTTGTGCCGGGCTTAGGGAAATTTACATTACGAAATCGTCATTACAATATCTAGCAACCCCCTCTTAAAGATGATTTCTTTTTCCGTATCCCCTAACATTTCTCGAATTTTTTTAAACATCTTCCTATTGAGTGCTTTTGTGATGATGCCTACTGCTTGATTTTGGGACCCATGATAAATCAACTCTATTTTTTTGTTTTGTACCTATTCTTTGATATAATGATGTTGAATTTCAACATGCTTTGTTTTCAAATGATAAATGAGATTCTTTGTCATCTTGATGGTGCTTTGGTTGTCATAGTGTAAAGTTGTAGGTTGCATTTGTGGAAGCTTCATGTCATTTAAAATCCTTTTGTAATCATATTGCTTCACAAGTTGCTGCAACAAATGCTTTGTATTCTGCTTTTGTTGTTGAAATTGCTACTGAATGTTGCCTTTTGTTTGCCCATGAAATTACTCCACTACCAAGGGAAAAAGCATAACATTTTGTAGATTTCTTGTCATATGTATCACTTGTCCAATTTGCATCTGAAAAACCTTTCAACACTTTCAACATGAAGTTATCATTATTTTCCAATACAATGCCAAATTGTAAAATACTTTGGATGTATCCAGTACTCTTTTTGTTGCATTCTAGTGTGTTACTCGGGGACAATTTAAAATCTTGATAACATTCTAATTGGAAAAACTATGTCTGCTCTGGTTGTAGTAAGATAAATTAATCCTCGAACAAGTTGATGATAAAGCAAGTCATTCATTGTCGCACTTTACTCAATTTTTGTACGGTAATTTACTCGGTTGTCGTATGGAATGTTCCGTTGTCGATTTAATTTTTTAGCCACTGTGCACTACTTTGCTACACGATTCATGGGCTTAGTTGTCACTGCAAGTCTCCTTCACCAAGTGGGTTATGTCAAACTTTGTTTTGCAGTCTCTCATACCATGTTATATTATAGTGAATATGAGAGACATGCTAGAGAATATAAATGAATGCGAAATTTATTATTTCAATTATATCAAATTACATGATGGTGTTATATATATAGGAGATTCCATTATTCTCGTGAGGAAATGAACACCTAATTAATAATTGATCACATAATAAATAATTACATACTAACATAAGTTATTTATTATTTACAACATTATAATATTATTAATATTATGAAATCATTACAATAACTAACAACAAGAACTTGGCGGAAGAGGCTTTAAGCCATATTTAACACTTGTATTCATCTCGTGATATCAATTACAATACATGTATTTGACCACCCTATAGATCTAGATCTCATTGACAACCCATCTATGGCTAATGATAACACTTCATTAGTAGATACATATAACAACTCATAATAAAGGTGATCTTTGGCCTCGTGATTGTCTAAGGACTCATAGTCTAATAGTGAGGACATGTTTATAGTCGTTGTACAATGAAGCATTCCTCAACAAATCTTGGAGCATTTACCATAAATCCATGGATCTCTTTAGGGAATATTGTAATTTTGATTGCATTTTCAGGATTGTAGAGTCTAACGTCCTAATAGTAATGTAGTGTCTATCATATAGTTTTGCTAGTGATTAAAACCCTTGAGGACTCCCCAGTTATAGACTAAACTTGGTTTTCATTCACTGGCTCTCCTTTACCCCCATCATGTTTAAGTTCTTCAATCAATGATGGAGGAAGAGGGAACCCCATATACTTATTTTGGTTTGGTAGATTTTGCCAACCAAAATTGGGATAAATGTTGAACATACATATTCTAAGTTGCAAATTTAGAAATCCACTTGAAATTTTTTGGAGCTAATGATCAAGTACGAGAAAATAAGATAAGATAGATAAGATACTTTTGTTAATATCCACCAAATTACCACAAAAGTAGGTACATGCAATTAGTGCCTAGTGGAAGTGCCAAAGCATCTCCTAGATCAATACTAACAATAGGAAAAGATAAAGAACTACATGTTTAGCTAGATGCTATATGTCTAGCAAAGGGTGTTGGAATGATGGTAATTTTCACATGTGGCCATTTGTGGCTAAGTGCCCTCTTTATTGTAATTTTTGATACCAGGTTGGCCTTTTCACCCTCTTGGTGTGTGTTCCTTTCTTATGTGGGCCCATAATCCCCTCTTGAATCTAAGTTTCCCTTCTCGAAGGGACAACTCACTCGAGTTGTTTATAAATACACAACTTAAGCTCTCATTTATATTATCTTGTCATATTGATTCAAAGCTATATTCTAGGAAACGACCCCCCAACCTTATGTACCCATACTAGAAACACTGCTGAAACGTCACCAACCCTATTGTATGACATTTTATGTTTTGAAAACATTGTAGGTATGGCGAACGATTTTTTGGCGCAATTCTGCCCCGTTTCTGCAGCTGTTTTTGCTTATGTGGACTCACTCAAGTTCCCAAGAAGGGTATGGGATGATTTTCTAGCCAAAGATGACTTAATCTATAGCTAAAACTGCTATCTATTCACACTAAAAAACTAATTTATTTCTAATAAATCCATGTTCTAGCTCTGTTGAACAAGCACTTTTTCCTATTTTTGTTGATGATGATGAGCATTGTTAGGATATGTAACTATACTTGTCGTTAGCTCGTGTGTTTATTTCATTTTTCAGCACATATAGCCATGTATAAAGGATGATTTTGGATGTATAACGTCATGTATACAAACTGATTTTGG
Organism: Pinus albicaulis; assembly: GCA_034641835.2. Lineage (NCBI taxonomy): Eukaryota > Viridiplantae > Streptophyta > Pinopsida > Pinales > Pinaceae > Pinus > Pinus albicaulis. The sequence goes on from CM076577.1 coordinate 1,110,309,426, forward strand.
AAACTTGGATGTATAGCCTCATCTATAAAGGCTAATTTTGGAATTTGCTTCACATAATCATCAATGTAAGTTAATATAGATGTGGCTTTCCTTCTAAAATGTCATTTATGTGTATCATTTTTTTTTTCTTGCAAAATAATGTGTTATTTGTGAAATTGAAAACATTATATATATATATATATATAACATTTCCCTCGACATTTCGATTTTGGCTAGGTCACATTTCCAAGTGTTCCCATTTTGGAAACTTCTAGGCGTTTCCATGTTTCATGCAACTTAGGTTCATAGTGATTGATTGTCTAGCCTACAAGCACAATATCTTATGTTTCTCTTGTTCAAGAGATCATCATTCTTCTCTTTTTTGATGTTCTTATGGGTCATCCTGATTTAGGGTTTGTTGGTGGTTTCGTCTGATCCTTCTCTCTCATGATTTCAACATTGTATCAGAGTGGGTGTAAATTTCCTCTTCCTTATTTAGCCTTCTTAGGAGGTTCTATCTTTAGATTAGCGTTATTCAAACTAGTGGAACTGACCAGTCTGACCAGTTTGGGGGTCAAACCAAAACTGACCGTTTTGGTATTGCGTCAACGTTTTTTAACCAAGGTTGCTGGTTATGTACCGAACACTTTTTTTTTTAACAAGATTTTTGAGTGGGGTAGCCTAATGTTCAAACTGATGGCCCTACTATTGCTATCCTTTTACTTAAATTTTTAACTTTAACATTATTCGACTCAGGATGTTTGAGAGTGGTTCCGACTTCATTAAATTTCATTTGGAGAAAGGAGAATTTTAGATCTCATTTAAAATCCAGTAGTCTTAACAGTTTTCAAGATTTTAGGAATTGGGGGATTGCAACGTTTCCATTGGATTTTGTCATGTAAGAGGGTATGGAACTAACATTTAATCAAGAGCACTAGGTCCTCTATGTACCCTAGTGTTAGTGGCATTGACTGTTGAACTCCTCTATTATTGCCCTAGTAAAAATGTACACATCACTCAAACACAATCTCAATTTGACATGTGAAGCTTTTTCTCTCTTATTTTAATGCACAAAGGGCGATATTGATGATGAATATCCCGATATAGGCAATGATTTTGATGATATGTAGATATTTGTTGTAGCGTGTTTTTTTTTACCCTAGAGGCCATCTAGAGCCGCTTTATTGGTGTATTTTTAATTCATAAATGAATTGCGCTAAGTGCTATTTTGGTTATATGCACTCTTATTTGCTATATAAATGAGAACTTTTGCATATTTGTGTATAAATGGTTTGGATTCATATGGGTGCACATGAATATATATGTTTTTCCTTAAAAATTGAATATTTTATGTATTTTTGGTTTATCGGTTTTTTAGTCAGATATTTTTACTAGTTCCGACTAGTTCCTGGTTCACAGAGTTTTTTTGGTTCGATCACTAGTTTCGTTCTGATAGCATTGCCTCAAATGGCTCGTGCTTCATGTTATGGGGGCAAGGTGCTATCTAATTCTTTCTTTTCCTGACCTCTTGTCCATCTTCAAGGAGGATATTGTGCACATGGCCGAGGCTATGTTGAAATGTGGTTTGTTGGTTGTTCCATTCGATCCTTCTATCTCTTGTGATTACAACAAAGAGAAGAATGTTTAGAAATCTTATAAAATGAGAGTTTTTTATTTATAAAAGCACGATATAGGCATGACAACATGTGCATGACTAACAAAATGAGTCATAATTTACAGTACCATGTTGATACATCAATCTATTTGAGTGGACCTATGTATAGACTATAATTTCGTATCGGTTGAGAAAATTGCTAACTAAATCCTCACGCTCTCATAGTGATCCTAATTAAACTTAGGAAATCCTATAAAATGTGCTTTCTTTCTAATTATAATACTGATAAGACAAGCAACATAAAACAAAATACACCAAATGGCAATATCCTATATATAATATATTTAAAAAAGGATAACTTTTCAGGACAAAAGTGAACCTTGTTTACACTTCTTGTGCTAATAGTAATTATAGAAGGTGACAGGTCTTCACTACATTGACAAAGATTCATATCAACACTAGATTGGTCTATAGATTACAATTTATAAAAATACAACAAAACAAACCTTTTAATGCCATTCTCCACAAGGGTGTGCGCTATCAGCAAGTTGCATGGTGATCAAACTTGTATTAACGCCGCGACCTGGTGTCAAAATCCTCCCAAGTCGGTGCACATGAGGACAGGTGCAAGTCTTAAGTGACTTTGATGGCATAGAAACGTCCCTCATAGTGCAATTGTCTAGCCGAAGGACAACTGTAAAGAGTCTTTATGAAAGACAACTCGTTATCCTTTTCTATTGTCTTTTTGGCTGGATCTAGTCTGTTAGTGGATCAATAACATAGTAGCTTACGGGAGAAGCCATACTAAATGTGCACTAAATGTTAATTACTTGCGTGACAATGTGGTAGATGTTGTAGTGACATGCATATACTTGCTCTATTTGAAGTGTCTTTGTACTTGAAAAATCATTGTACATAAATGTAATATTCCTTTTATCTAATTTGTGAGTACTCAAGGGTTGTTAATTTAGAAAATTATGCCATGTGAAATTTATCACAAAAATTCCATAAACCCACACAATTTCACCAATAAGAAACAAATGATAGAATAAAATTGCGCAAAACCCCAAAAAGGAGTTATTGTAATTCCAACACAATTTTTATTGCAAGAATTTGTAGGAGGTTTTCTACAAAATAATTGGAGATGGAACCTGACAACAAGCTCTAGAGAGATTGCTTGCCAGAAAATGTGAAACCATACATACCTTCCACTAGAGAACTCAACCATACACAGTGACTCAAGAATTTATTTTACTTTAAGTTCAGAAGAGCAGCTCAACCTTTGATTATGTTTTCCTTGGTATAGCAATTTCATCAACTAGCAGGCTCAGGAAATTTCAACCTCAATCCACCTGATAAATCGACCCTTAAGCAGGAGTATTTGTGCCCCATGAATTAATGAACTCAACTTCTAACAAAATGAGAATTCATTCCAATGACTATCAATTTCGCTTTTACTTGTTTAAACTCTAGAAATGGCCACTGCCTTGGATATTGTTGGACCTCTCCCATTAAATTTTTCGATCTGTAGATCTGCTTCAAAATTGAGCAATTCAGCCCAACATTAAGGTGAAAATTGACCCAGTGCAAGCTCGCGAGCTCGGTCTTACAAATTCCCAAGCTCAGTCTCTGGAAACATTATAAATTCGACCCATATAAATTGATAAATTTGATCTTCAATATAAAGTTATCTCGACCCCGCTATATGAAGAATCTGGTCCTAGTCAAATAATAGGCTTGACCCTTACACGACATTAACTCAGCCCCAACTCATGCAATTAAAGTCGATCATCGAACAATAAGCAATACGACTCCTCTGAGACACTTGTTTCAGCTTGACATTGGCTCCCTTACAAGTCTCAATTCGACTCTTGATTTTCAGCAGGTTGGTTTCCCTTATAGATAGAAATCTCGACCTTCGGGAATACACTGTGATGGATAAAACTCGACCCTTGATATTGAACTTCTCGATGATGATTCTCGCTTGCTCAATATGTCACCAATTTTGCCCCTGTAGAATCAATATGCGAGAATGAATAATTAGTTAGGGCATGTATTCTGACACCAAGGCCAATGATCTTTAGCTATGGTATGTCTCTTAACACTGAAACTGGTAATTATTAGGGTTTCCCCTTTACTTAACAGCTCCTAGAGCTCCTTTACTATTTTTCCAATAATTCTTCTCATGTCCCCTTCAATCTCCTTCTCCCTTTTAATAATAATTTCCTCCACCGAAAATCATGGGTAGTATCACAGGTCACTTAATTCCCAGAAAGTGATTTTTATTATTATTTATCTTATTATGGTGACCCCTTTATTTTTCTTATCAATAGTCCATGGGATCTAAATAGGCTATGAATCAACCTTTTTTTTTGCTAGAAAGGGACATTATAACCTCCCTTCACAAATTTTGCTTTTGTCCTCAAGCAAATTCCATCCAATACCAGGATCCCAAACAAGCCGACTAAAATCTTTGGCAACAATTTGTTGTGTCATCTCAAGTTTGCCCAATCCAATAGTGCTGCTACCTGTCATCATGCCATGAAGCAACCTCTGTGACCTTGCTCCCACAAAAACTCATGGTGAGGTTGAAGAGCATAACTCTTCATGATGGCCCGTTTGTTTCACTATTTTGCTATATTTTTGCTGGATCTTGTGTTGCTGTTTTATAAAGAGTCTGTTGTCTTGGAAACCAACTACTCTCTTGGAGATGAATGCTCCCAATACCCTTCCTCCATTGATTTGATCCTCCTTGTCACACTGATGTTGTTTGGCTCTATTGTTGAATTTTCTTAGTTGTGGATGTCCTTCCTGTTTGGCTCACATCACCTTCTTGAGTATTGATTTACTGCTATTGGCCTCTTAGCACGGTTAAGCTCAGTTTGAGTCATCACACCTGGCCTTGGCTGCAAATTTCCCCATTCATCTAAAGTGGATTGGGGGCTAATATGTTGAGCATCTTGTGATGACACCATGTGTTCCTCCTACTTCTGTTCTCCATTTGTTTGAGTGTAGCAATCTTTGGGGGATCCTGAGTCATACCTCTCAAGACTAACCTCTGACCTCCCTTCATATTAAATCCCATCTCATATTGAAGCAACCTCTGTGACCTTGCTCCCATAAAAACTCATGGCGAGGTTGAAGAGCATAACTCTTCATGATGGCCCATTTGTTTCACTATTTTGCTATATTTTTGCTAGATCTCGTGTTGCTGTTTTATAAAGAGTTACTCTGTTGTCTTGGAAACCAACTACTGTCTTGGAGATGAATGCTCCCAATACCCTTCCTCCATTGATTTGATCCTCCTTGTCACACTGATGTTGTTTGGCTCTACTGTTGAATCCTCTTAGCTGTGGATGTCCTTCCTGTTTGGCTCACACCACCTTCTCGAGTATTGATTTACTGCTATTGGCCTCTTAGCACGGTTAAGCTCAGTTTGAGTCATCACACCTGGCCTTGGCTGCAAATTTCCCCATTCATCTAAAGTGGATTGGGGCTAATATGTTGAGCATCTTGTGATGACACCATGTGTTCCTCCTACTTCTGTTCTCCATTTGTTTGAGTGTAGCAATCTTTGGCGGATCCTGAGTCATGCCTCTCAAGACTAACCTCCGACCTCCCTTCATATTGAATCCCATCTCCATGGTCTGGTAATTTTTCTAATGCTTCCCTATAGTGATAAGCCATTGGACACCCAACACTATGTCAGAATTTGACAAGTTCACACCATAGAAATTATCAATCATAGTGTAGTTTCCCATCTTTAACTCAACCTTTGGGATTGTCTGATTGCATGCCATGATGAAATCACTGACCATCTCCACATTAATGCCTCCAAAGTTCTTTGTTGGGATGCCCCTTCTAGCTATTAATGCCAAGTCAATAAAATTGTGGGTTGACTCACCGTCAATTAGGATAGTGATCCGATTGTTGAAAAATGTAACTAGGTCGGTCTTCATATTGATTGTGTAATTATGTGTTTTAAACTTTTATGTAAAGAAGAAGACAAGATAATAAAATGTATTTTTGGTTGTACTTGCTTCATGGGTTTCATGAGAAAGATTTTATTATAGACTTCTTCTTGATGTCTATTAGGGTTGTCTTCTAGTTACATTTGTAATTAAGTGTCTAGTAAATGAAGAGTCTAGTCATCAATATATGCTCCAGACCTTGTCATGAACCTTGTCACATATCCTTGAAGAAAATGGCTCCAGAATGATGCTCAAGCAACCCTCAAGACAACCTTCTTAACGCTAGAAGATCAACCCTACAAGTCGACTTGAAATTGCTGGAAAAGTCTGCTCAATAATATGTCACATCAGTTCAATGATAGGTCGGCTAATTATAGGTTCGAACAACTATAAATAGCCCAGAAATCTGCGCAGAAATTACAGAAGTGAACTTCGGACAGTCTGTGATTAAGTGAAGACTTCAGGACAGGAACAAGTGCGAGTTAAGGACAGAAAATGCGGATAACACTGAAGCAGAAAATGCGAATTAGTGTGGAAGTGCAGGTGCAGGTGCAGTGCGAAAGTGCAGGTGCAATGCAGAAGTATTCTGTGATTTTATGCGAGCTACAAGACTGTGTTAAAGTGTGGATTAAGGCGCTGAATGAAGAATGTATTAAGGTGCAGAATAAGTATGTGTTAAGGTGCATTGAAGTGCAAGATAAATCACTGCGTTAAGGTGCAGTGTATATATGACTGTGTTAAAGGACTGCTAATAAGTGAAAAAGGGGATTGTATTAAGTAAGGGCTGTGTTAAGTTGAGGTCTGCTCATTGAAGAAAATAAAACAAGGATATAATCAGCAAAGTTAAGTGAAGGTACAAAGGAAGAAGAATACAAGTAGAGACCGAGATCTCTAGTTCTGGTGCAGAAAGATGCAAGACAGTGCAGGATGGTGCAGAAGAGAAGGATTAATTAGTGACAAGGTCTTGTAGGCATACAAAGGTCAAGGGTCTGTGTCATGGTCATGGTACTTGTCATCTGAAAGTCTATAAGAAGATTTTTTTGTGGGTTTTCCTCTCCAAGAGGGAGAGGTTTTGGCCCTGGCTTGAAGAGCCTAAATTTGTCTCTTGTGTTTTTGATAATTGACTTGATGAAAGGTATAATAAGCTAAGAAGAAAAGACATAAGTGAAATAAGTAAGCTCACAAGTAATTATCAAGTAGAGAATTTGAATTAATCACCAGCCCTACAAGTTCTCAACACCGATGCCCCTGTATGGTACCTTTGACTCTGAAGGTGTTGTTGTTTGGGACTTAATAAAGCCATCCTCTAGCAGTTCAACGATATCAGCTAAAGGGAAAGCCTCTCAGGACCATCATTCCCGCAGAGGAGCATGCTACTAAAATTCCTTGACTTAAAGCAGGGGTTGGGCGCTGTGTAAAGCCTCTTTGCTTCTTATTAACCAATGGTGGTGGACCTAGACCCTATCTCTATTTTTTGACATACCCCCTAGATAATAGAAACATAGGAAGGTTTTGTGCAGGTGCAGAGCCATAATAAACTTAGGTGGTTTTCTTAATGACCCCCTAGGTATAGCTCACCCCCACTTAGAAGAACGAAAAACTAAAGAGCTTTTTCATCTTAAGCTTTTTTTGCGTGGAAACAAATTTGAGAGGGGAATAGATCCTAGGCGTGGTCTATCATAGTCCTCGCGTGGTACTCGATACCTGCGGGGGAACTACTCTACTTCGCTCACATGGCTAAAAGAATCTTAAATGTGCTCCTTCGCTTCACTTTGAAGCCAGATCACCTAGCTCTGGTCGGTGGTGCATGAATGAAGCTTTCTTTTGACAAGAATGGAGACTATGGTACTTTCTTTTTATTATGGACGAGGTATGAATAAGGGTCAAAACGGATAGGAAGGATAGGATGAACCTAACTCCTGAAAGTGTGGCTATGGTGTCACCTACTGCTTCTACGCTTGTCTCCTCCTCCTCTGAACTAGAATTCCCGTCATTCTGCAATGGTCTTGTTTCTTCTTCTCCCTCACTTTCAGAGTGCACCTCAATGTAGTGCACTTTTCCCTTTCCCTTGCATTCGTGCCCTAACTGCGAAGGCTCCTTGCAGTTATAACATAGTTTCTTTCTTCGTAACTCATCTTGAGTTCTAAAGTCCAACCTGCTTTTTCTGGTCTCCTGCTCCCGGGAAGGTAGCTTATCTTTAGCCTGCTGAATAGGTGGGGTTTTAAGAGATGATTTTTTTTAGGTGCCACATCCTCCATATCCCTCGTCTTCTAAATGGCCTCTTGCAGTGTACTAGGGTTTTGGCTTAAAGGCCTTGATCCAACCACGCAATGGCTCAGCTAACCCCTCCGTGAACAACATCACCAACCGTTCTTGAGTTATATCTGTAACCATCATGACTAATCTCTGGAATTTTAAAATAATTTTTTTCGGACTCTCTCTCTGTTTCAGTTGTGAAAGGTCCCTAAAATGCAACTTTGTGTCCCTCTTATCAAACCTTTGGATTAATCACTCTGTAAACTCTAGATAAGAGTTGATGCTGGAATTTCCAAGTGTGGTTAGCTTGTGGTATCACCACTCATGTGCTTCACCCTCCAGATGTAGAGTGGCATACTGGATTGCCTCTGATTCCCTCATAGGATTGAGCTGAAAGTATGTGTTGAGCTTCTGCACCCAAGCTCTAGCTGAACCTCCATAAGTGCCATTGAAAGTGGGTACATTTATTTTCCTAGCATTCTTTGGGATTTCATTGTTCTTCTGCCATTTGTTTGAGTCCCTTGATCTGCTTCTGTGCTTGATCGCACAATAGTCTTGGAGCGACATTTGGGCTTGCAATTCTGCTTCCATTGTTTGGTATTCTTTCATATAATCTGAAACGTTTTCATCTCACCTATGTTGGTTACCTATTTTATCTTCTAAAAAGTTGGGCAGGACTGGTATTGATGAAGTTTGCTTCACCGGTGGGGGTACTGAATTAGCAGAGTTACTAGCTTCAACATAGTGATTATCGTTTCCTCCCAATAAGTAGTAGCTTCTGTGTGATCCCTCTGGTTCATTGTTGGATCGATTTTCAGGGAGACTGGCCATAACTTCCTTCAAAGCTTGAGCCACCTCCTGTTGCCCTTCGTTCATCATATGGGCGGCTGGGCCATTTCACGTTGTCAGTCTAATTCTTGAAGTAACTCTTGTTGCCCTCTGGCTAAATAATTCAAGGTTATTTGAAGCTCTCCTAGGGTTGATCTTCATGATCCTCCATCTAGTATTTTTCGTCTTCTTGCACTATCTTTTTCTGTATTTACGTGTCATCACATGTTAACCCTTCAAAACCTTAGGCTGACAGAAAAACTAGCTCTAATACTACAATAATATTCCCTTTATCTAATTTGCAAGAACTCAAGTGTTTTTAATTTAGAAAATAATGCCATGAGAATTTTATCCCAAAAATGAATATTTTAATTCCACATTTTATTGCAGGAATTTGTAGGAGGAATTTTACACAATAATTGGAGATGGAACCTGACAATGAGCTCTACAGAGATCGCTTGCCCAAAAATGTGAAACCATGTGTCCCTTCCACTGGAGAACTCAACCAAACATTGTGACTCAAGAATTATTTTACTGAAAGTTCAGAAAAGTAGCATGACCTTTGATTATGCTTCCCTTGGTCCTGCAATTTTTTCCACTAGTCGGCTCAAGGAATATGAACCTCAATCCACCTAATAAATTGTCGCTTAAGTAGGGGTATTTGTGACCTAGGAATAAATGAACTCGATTTTTGACAAAATGAGAATTTGGCTCAACAACTATCAATTTTGCTTTTACTTGTTTAAATTCCGGAAATGGCTAATCATCCTTGGATATTGTTGGTCCTCTCCACTTCAATTTCCCAATCTGTTGATTTACGTCAAAATTGAGCAATTCGGCCCACTATTAAGGTGACAATAGGCAAAACGCAAGCCCTTGAGCTTTGTCTTACAAATTCCCAGGCTTCGTCTCGACAAACTTAATAAATCTAGCCCATATAAAAGGATAAATTTGGTCTTCAAGATAGAGCGATCTCTGCCCCACTTTATGAAGAATTCGGTCCCTGTCAAATAATAGGCTCGGCCCTTGCAAACGACACTAAACTCGGCCTTGCTCATGCAGTTAAACTCGATTGCTAGACAATAAGCAAGCCCATGAGCTTTGTCTTACAAATTCCCAGGCTCTGTCTCAACAAACATAATAAATCTAGCCCATATAAATGGATAAATTTGGTCTTCAAGATAAAGCGATCTCTGCCCCACTTTATGAAGAATTCGGTCCCTGTCAAATAATAGGCTCGGCCCTTGCAAACGACATTGAACTTGGCCTTGCTCATGCAATTAAACTCGATCACCGGACAATAAGAAATATGGCTTCTCTGAGACACGTGTTTCAGGCTTCAGCTTGACATCGGCTCCCTTACAAGTCTCAATTTGGCCCTTGAGTGATAATAGGTCGGTTTACCTTATAGCTAGAAATCTTTGCCTTAAGAAACACACTGTGATGGATAACACTCGGCCCTTGATATTGAACTTCTCTATGCTAATTCTCACCCGCTCAATATGTCACCAATTTTTCCCCTGTAGAATCAATATGCAAGAATGAATAATTGGCTAGGGTGTGTCTTCCAACACCGAAGCCAACAATATTCAGCTAGTGTATGTCTCTCAATACTGAAACTGGTAAATATTAGGATTCCCCTTTACTCGACCGCTCCTACAGCTCCTCCTTGACAATTTTCCCGATAATTCTTCTCACGTCCTCTTCAATTTCCTTCTCCCTTTTAATAATAATTTCCTCCTCCGAAAACCATGGGTTACCTAATTCCTCGACTCTACCTCCTTTTGCTAGAAAGGGACATTACAATAAAGAATGGGACCTTTTTGTCTGGTCTTTTGAAGCTTTAGTTGCCCAACCCAGTAAAGTATCAAATAAATTTTTGAAAATATGTTTAGTCTATTCTATAGTGTTAAATGCTGGTACAAGTGAAGAATTTACTATTTATCTTCTATTCCATATTGCTGCTTGTCATTTGTTAGTTTGTTGATAAATAAAAGTCAAACATGATATTCCATTTCAAGAGTGCATTCATTCGTTTTCTCTCTCGTGTTGATTGTGGTTCACAGATAAATGAAGAAAATGAACCTATTGAGATTTACATTTCAGAATGGAACACTGGTGGCCTTATTTCCAGAATTGAGGTACAATTGTAGTGTTTTTTGTTGGTACTTTTAAAAGCTCCCATTCTGATTTTTTCAGGATGACGATATATTTTCTTAATGCTCCCGTCCAGTTTGTACTTCTGAGATCTCGTTGGGTGGTTTTATTATTTTGCTGCATTCCGACTTGATTTTTACAGGGTACAAATATTTAAGTATAAGCTAGCCTTATCTAAGTTGAATTTCCATTTTTTTTTCCCAGGGGTTAAGAGCATTCCTTCCGAAAGGTGAGATGGTGAATATACCTTTTGATAATTTTGCAGCCTTAAAAGAAAATGTAAGCCTTGTGTTTTAATGAGAACATTTTGTTTGGGTATGAAAATGAATGTACTACAGGATTTGCTTTATCCTCTGATGATATTTGGCATTTTCTCTTTCTCGTGCTTTCTAAGTACTTGAGTTGATATCTACTGCTAGGATAATTGACTATCGCAATAGTAGGATACAAATTTTATGTTGATGAAACATAGCTTTCTTTTAACGGAAATTTAGTTTTCTTATTTTTGCAGGTTGGCAAAAAAATGTCTGTACTGATTAAAGTGGTAAATGAAGCATCAGAAGAATTAATAGTCAGTGAAAGACTAGCTTGGGTAAAGTGATTGTTCCTTTGGGTGTGAAGTTGAACTTAAATGCCTAGCAATGTTTGAAGAAACAGTTTCAACAAAATGTAGTTCAAGTGACCTTCATACTTCCACATGGTCTTGTCCTGGATTTTCATGCATCTTGCACACCGATCTATTCCATATTCAATTGTTTATGCTTTTAATCATCTCCTTTTGAGTGCTCTATATTTGCTTGTACCTTTATTGCTAGACATAGTCATTTATGTTACATCAGATATCCTGAATCTTATCTGGGCATTGGGTTGACTGCATTAAGATTTTCTAGAGTTTTCTTTTTAAGTCTGTATGCTCCAGTTACATTTAAGAACACATCAAATTCTTTAGGTCACATCTGCTTCTGCTCTTCTGATGTAGAACTGAGAATGGATGATACTCTCAACGGTTCTGATGTTGAATTATTTTACCCATTTTGTATTATTTCTCATATGAGAACTATTCTTCCAGCCAGTATTAGAATGCTTGCTTCTTGAAAATACATGAACATAATTTTTTTTTGTATTTTAGAATTGGAAGTACTATTTCTAGTGATGTACAATTCCTTGTCAATTGTTTTGTAGAAAAGGAGAAATTTTTATGAAGGAAATTTACTTCAAGGGACCATAAAAAGGGTTTTTTCATATGGTGCAGAAGTTAACATTGATGGAACAAGTATAAGGTGAAGTTTATTACGATTCTCCAAGGATTTCCTATTTGTTGTTTCTGAGTTTTTGGTGTTTACATCCAATTCACATTGTCTTTGTCTTTAAAGAATATGTCATAGATTTTTATGTTCTTCCGTTGCCACATTTATGATATTATTTGCCGCAATGCATATACTAATAAGTGCTGAGTTTAAATTTGTTCGATGTGAATAAGTACTGTAAAATAAGCTCTAGTTATTAGAAGGTCTTTCGGTTCTGTTGAAACGTAGATATATTTCGACAAATTACAGGTAGGAAGACTGTACACTAATTAGATAGGATAAGGACATCCATCAGGGAAACAGACTCAAACAGTCTAAAATCAATGTCTTAATCTATAATTGAATCACGAGACCAGTGCCTCTCTTTCAAATTTCAGATATAACATCTGAAGCATTTAAATTTTAACAATTTTATTATCATCTTTATTCATATTCTTTTGCTAGAGATTATTTCATTCCAGTTGAACTAAAAAATATTAACACATATTTCTTTTCTCAGTGGGTTGCTTCACATTTCAAACATATCTTGTGCTCAAGTTTCATCAGCAGCCAGCTTGTTCTCAGAAGGGGAAAAGGTGAAAGTTATGGTGGTCAGTTCCAATTTCCAAAATAAGGCCACTTTTAGGTAATGTTTGACAGTTATGAATTTGAGAATAAATGTCAAGTGGGAATTCTATTTTTTAATAGAGAATTTTTGTGCTCTCAATAAACTTCTATATGATTTGATCATTAGGAGACCTAGATACAAGAATTTGTGTGTTGAGTTCTAAGTGAGTCTAATAAATCACATTCTATGATTTTATTTTGTCACTCAGAGTTAGTGGTTTTTTCTCCCTATTTTGTTTGGGATGGTTGCATCCAGGCCTTTATCAGGGCTAATACTTTGTTAACTGTGAGATTTATCGGAACAGACATGCACGAGATAGTAGACTAGGCCTAAAATGGGAGGAGGAATATCTCTTTCACTTCAATATCTTCTATTATACAATAAAATATATCTCCAGTATATAATTTTTTCCAAATTGGTCACTGAAGATTAAATTATACATTGTTTTAAAAAATACAGTGCTATCTTAAAATAGCTTGTATAGCTTTTTAGTTTTTATGCTAGTGCATGGCTTTTAAGTTTTGTATCTTTCTGCATGTACTTGCTTTTAAAGCACATACTATTTTCAAGAGATCCTTCAATGAAATGGGTATTAAATATTCTAACAGCCCCTCCCCTTATGTTTAATGACCATTTAGATTTCCTTTCCATCACACATCTCCCCAAACTTTTCAAACTGCTGTTGCTCGATGCTTTTGTGAAGATGTCTGCTAGCTGATATTCGGTTGTGCAATATAAATTTTTGATTTTGTTGTTTTGTACCTGCTCTCTTAGGTGGTGGTGGTGAAACTCAGTGTGCTTGTTTTTCGATTAAACCTTGGAACTATTTTTTGAGTTGAATATCACTTTAATTGTGATAAAAGAGAGGCGTGGCTTGAGTTTGTGGAGGGTTCAGTCTCCCATAACACTCCCAAGCTATGTCACGTTATGAATTCCACTGAGTACTGCTTTATACTTTGTTTTTATTGAGGGCACTGGATTACAGAGTGGTTGGTTGCTTTTTTCTAACCCAAGAAATTACTCCTGAACCCATTCTGAATAACCGATTGCAGATTTCCTTTCATCTATGCAACCTACCCAATCTCATTCGATGTGTCCAACAAGTTGAAGTTATCATTAGGCACGCATTCAAGAGTACAATGCAATGTTCCTTTCTCATACCTTAGACTCTTTTTTCTATCTTCCAATGAGCATCTCCGGGACATACCATGAACTGTGAAATGGTGCTAACAGCATAATTCGACTCAGGCCTAGTAGTGGTAAGATATGCAAGACTCCCTACCAAGTACACATGCATTGTTGTATTTGATGGCTTTGAGTTTTATAGGGTTTATAGCTTTACCCCTGTTTCAATAGAAGTTCCTACAGAGTTACAAACAATCATATTGAATCTCTCGAGTAAGTTTTATACATATTTGGTTTGGAACATGAAATTGCTATGATCCTTTACCATATTTCCATTTGCAAACAATAATGAAGCAGGCCTAAATTTGTCATTTCAAAGATTTTATGTTTACTCTTAGTACCTCAAGCAATTTTCATGTTATTCCCTATAATAATGTGGTGATCAACATATAAAACCAACAATCACTATGTCATCTTCACCTTTGATTTATATATATAGAATGGAAATTGTAATTTTCGGGGGGATATTACATCAAAAGACCTGGAAGATACATTGGGTTATTGACTATCAAACTTCTACAATTTGATCTTCAGCAACTCGGCCCACCAACGCGACCCTTACTGAAATATAAAGTAATTCTGCGCTCTAAAAGCACAACTCGACCTTCTCTCTGGATGGATAATGTAACTACTCATTGGACCAATCCGAACTCCCTATAAGATCAATGATTAGCTAGGGTGGCTTCACAACCATCGAAACCAACATCCACCAGTGAGGATGTATATATCAACATCGAAACCAGGAATAATATCGAGGATTTTTTCCTTATACTATAAGCTATTAGAGCTCTTGAAACAATTATCAAAATACCATTACTCAATCATATTGAATTTCCGTGACGCTACCAAACCAAGAATCTCAACCATAAACCACTTTGCACAGTGGAAATATAAAGCAGTAAATCACATATGCACAATATACACAGTTTTAAACAAAATTATACATTAATGTACAATCCCCAATCTTCATTATATTAAACCAAATTTGAATAATGCAACAGTCTATGGTATACAAGATACACTGACAAACACAATGTGGTATCTCGTCCTGTCGGTCCTTCACTTTCGTACTGCTCACTAGTAGTGCCTTAGTCCATCAAGGCATCTACACATCGAGACTCCAGGAGGGCTGCCACCTAACATTGTTGCACGTCCTTCTGTAGAGTGTACTTGGGCTGATCCAATCTGCTCTCTAGGCTGGCCAACACCCGAGCTCCAATCTGCGAGGCTAGCAACAACTTTTGTCCATCAAAGTGTTGCTTCTTCAACACATTCCTTCACCCAACCTTCAGCTGCTCTTCGTCCTTCAAGATAGCTCGTCTAGGGCTACTTTGGGTAGCCAACACGCTGCCCTCCAACAGTCCTATGACTGTTAGGTCCCTATATTACTAGTATAGTCCCTTATTGTTGTTAGTGTAACCCCCTTATTGTTATTATTGTACCTTTGTAACTCCCATATTGTTAATATTGTGCCCTTAAATTATTATTGTTAGGTCGGCTAGGATTACATTGTGGCCCCACTAGGATTACATTGTGGCCCCATGGACTCCTATATATAGAAAGGAGGTTTTGTAATTTGAATCATCCAAGAATTGTTCATTCATTTAATGTATTGGAGGTTGCCCCCTCGAAGTGGCTTATTTCTAAGGCGTTGATATCTCTTTTCTTCTTTTTTTGGAGCTGGTTTCACAACATTTGGTATCAGAGCTTTGAGATTCTAGGGTTTCGCTGCTCCAAACAGGTCAGCGTGGCATTTTCGCTATAAATTCTTTTCTACAAAGGTTCAGAATCTGAAATTTTTAGAGTGTGAAGCCAAAATCCTGAGGAACATCGTCAAAAAATTTCAGAGCTTGGTTCGCAATATTTTCGAAGATATGATCTGTGCAAGTTAGGTCATTTTGCAGACTCCTGAATTTAACCGAAACAGGTCATCGTGGTATTTTCGTAATAACTTTTTTTCTACGAAGGTTCAAAAGCTGAAATTTTTAGAGTGCGAAGCCACAATCCTGAGGAACATCGTCAAAATTTTTTAGATATTGGTTCGCAATATTTTCGGAGATATGATCTGTGGAAGTTAGGGCTTTTTGAGGCTTCTGAATTTCATCTCAAAGAGGTGATCGTGGGAAAAACTTCATAGCTCTCTCTCTATGAGCATCGAATTGGAACGCTGTAAAAAGTGGCCGCAAGTGCACGGACTGTAGTTTTTGGTCTATCAATTTCAGAGCCAAAGGAGGAAACAGTGACACGTGGCAAGTCGTACAAGTTCTCTCTATTGAACCAATCCAAAATTGGGTCATTGTGGGAGATTGGACATAACTTTTCCTTGAAGAATCCAAATCATATCAGACCTGTGGCATTTGAAAGAAGCTTCAGAGGGCTACTACAGGGCTGAATTTCAGATATTGAGGATCCGCAATTATAGAGATAATTCAATTTCAATATCGAGTTCCTCAAAAGCAAGTAAAAGGTGTGTATTTTTTTTTCCGAATTGCATAAATCTTGTTTGAAGAATCAAGTTGAATTGATTCCAAGGGCATATTGCAGAATAAATATCAGTATTGGATTCTAAAATGGCCCCTAAAAAGAATTCAACACCCATTAAGCCTTTAGAAAGCTCTACTATGACTCATGAAGACGAAAAATGGCAACATGACATATCAAAATTACAAGAGCAAGTGCAACAAATTTCGCTCTCGCAAAGAGCAACAAAAAATGACATGGAAGTTTTGAAGAAAGGCGTGGAAACTAAGATGGATGGTTTGAAGAAAGACATGGAATCTAAGATGGATGGTTTGAAGAATGGCATGGAATCTAAGATAGATGGCATGGAAGCTAGCATGGAATCTAAAACGGAAAACATAAAGAATGATATGAAAGCAGACATGGAAGGTTTGACAAAGTTGATACAGGAAATGTTTCCTAATGGTGAAAAGATAGTAGAGGAAACTCATGATGAAAACAAAATAAATGTTAATCATGATTTCATAAAATCTAATGTTGGCGAGAAGAACCACCATATTCTAAAAATGGATATGAGGAAGTTTGATGGAAAGGACCCTGTAACATGGATACTACAGATGGAGCAATATTTTGATCTCCATAATGTGCAAAACACACAAAAGGTACGCATTGCAACTTTACATTTAGAGCAAAATACATTTGTATGGTATCGATGGCTTTGCTCCCGTAAAAAAATTGTCACTTGGTCAATTTTTACGGAGGAAATGATAGCACATTATGAGGATACAAAGAGCAACACCTTCTTTAGCCAATTGATAAATCTCAAACAAAAGGGTTTAGTGGGGGAGCACATTGAGGACTTCCCAAAATTGAATATAAGGGTAACTGATATTCCAGAGGAACACATGATTGATCTCTTCATAGGTACTTTAAAGGATAACATCCAACATGAAGTTCGCGTTTTGGAACCTGATTCATTGGAGAAGGCATTCAGGTTGGCAAGAAAAATTGAATGTAAATTATGGCGACAAGGAAGCCTACCACTCACTTCTATAAAGAAGGAAGTGTTGCTACGCCTAGATTTCAACAACCTACAAGGTTGACACCACAAAAATTGGAAGAAAAAAGAGCAAAAGGGCTTTGCACTCTGATTCAATGCTCAAATACACTAAAGGTCATAAGTGTGTTGAGAAGAAATTATTTTACATAGATTGTGAAGGGGAAGAAGAAAATGAACAAGAAGAGAAGAGGAAGAAATGAGTCCGACCATATCGTGTAATGCATTGGTAGGAATTACCACTCCTCAAACTCTCAAGATAGAAGGACATATCAAGAAGAAAAAGGTAATAGTGTTGATTGATTTAGGTAGTACCCATAATTTTATTCATTGTAAGGTAGCGAAGGAATTGAATTGTTTCCTATACTGACACGAATGTCCGTGGTTGCAAATGGAGGAACTATAAATTGCTGCGGAAAATGCCATAATATCAAGCTAACCATGGGGGAATATGTATTGAAAAGTCCAATGCTTTCCATTCCTATGGGAGGTGCTGATGTTGTACTAGGAGTACAATGGTTACAATCTTGGGGGACAGTAGCTTTTAATTTTCAAGAACTTTTCTTGAAATTTTTTTCAGAAGGAAAGGAATTTGAATTACGGGGTATTGCAGGGAAGCCAAGAAAGATAATAAGCTCTAATGTCATGAAAAAGCTTCTTAAAAAGAACAATGAGGCATAATTGCAGAATTATGCTCACTAAAAGTTCCAACATTAAAATCATTTATTTCTGCAGACCTCCAACAAGTCTTGGACAATAATGAGTTTTGGAAACTCAAGGACTCCCACTAGCCCAGTCATCATCCTGTACTATTCATTTGATTCCAGAAGTGTTCGTCCAAACATGGAGCCTTATAGGTATCCTTATGTCCCAAAAATGAAATTGAACGTATGATTACAAGTATTGCAGAAATGAGAGTACTCAGTCAACCTAATTGAAGGTTAACATTTCTCTGTAGTATTGTTTTAGAGAAAGGATGGATCTATGTGCATGTATGGGATTATAGGGAGCTCAATAAGCTCACCATTAAAGATAAATTTCCCATTCCTGTGATTGATGAATTATTGGATGAATTACTTGGAGCAATTTATTTTACCAAGTTGGATCTTCGTTCAGGATTTCATCAAATTAGAATGAAGACTGAAGATATTCCAAAAATAGCATTTCAAACTCATGAGGGTCATTATGAATTTTTGGTCATGCCTTTTGGCCTTACCAATGCACCTTCTACATTTCAAGGGTTGATGAATTCCATTTTCAAACCCTTCCTTAGAAAATTTGTGCTAGGATTTTTTGATGATATACTAATCTATAGCAGGTCTTGGAAGGATCATGTTGAACATGTTGACAGGGTGCTCAAACTATTGCAGGAGAAACAATTATATGCAAAAAAACCCAAATGTTTCTTTGGAGTACAAGAGGTGGAATATCTGGGTCATATTGTATCTCACGAGGGTGTTAAAGTAGACCCTAACAAAATTAGAGCCATTAAGGAATGGAAAGTCCCCACAACCATAAAGCAGTTGCGAGGATTTCTCGGGTTAATAGGGTATTATCGCAAGTTTGTTAAGAATTATGGGAGAATAGCAGCACCTCTAACAACATTATTGAAGAAAGATGCATTTTCATGGACTCCTGAAGCAACTAAGGCCCTTGAACATCTTAAAGAGGCAATGTGCCTAGCACCGGTCTTAGCTACGCCAGACTTCACAAAAACCTTTATTGTGGAATGTGATGCCTCAGGAAATGGAATTGGTGTTGTTTTAATGCAGGAAGGAAGACCCATTTCTTTTGAAATTCGTCCAATCAAAGGAAAGTATTTCATAAACCTATTTATGAGAAGGAAATGTTAGCAATACCGCATGCACTAAAGAAATGGAGAACTTACCTAATGGGAAGACACTTCAAGGTAAAACTGATCATGATAGTCTTAAACACTTTTTGGAACAAAGACTATCTTCAGAAGAGCAGAAAAAATGGGTCACAAAGATGTTGGGTTATGACTTTGAAATAATCTACAAAAAAGGAAAGCTTAATGTTGTTGCAGATGCACTCTCAAGAAAGAATGAAGAGGGGGAAGCATTGCTTTGTGCCATTTCTATTATCCAACCAGATTGGATAACTGAAGCAAGAGATGAATGGAAGAAGGACAAAGATGTATGGACACTCATTCAAAAGTTGCAGTAAGATCCTAGTACATCTGATACATTTAGTTGGAAAAATGATTCCTTATGGTACAAAGATCGCTTATATCTTTGTAAGAATTCCCAACTAAAACAAAAGATTCTTCTGGAATTGCACACTTCTCCTTTAGGAGGACACTCGGGATTTTTAAAAACTTACCACAGGGTGAAGAAAGAATTTTTTTGGGATGGCCTTAAATCAGATATTCAAAATTTTGTGGCAGAATGTTTGGTTTGCCAGCAGAATAAAGTGGAAACAATTAAGACCCCGGGACTTCTACAACCTTTATCCATTCCAAGTCAACGTTGGGAGGAGATTTCAATGGATTTTATCACAGGTTTACCTAAGTCTGAAGGAAAGAGTGTCATCATGGTGGTAGTTGATAGACTTACCAAGTATGGACACTTTTGTGCATTATCTCATCCATTTAAAGCAAGTACAGTTGCTACTACATTTATGGAAACAATTCAAAAGCTACATGGAAACCCAAAGGTTATTGTGAGCGACAGAGATCCCATTTTTACCGGAAATTTTTGGACGGAGTTATTTTCTTGTTTGGGTACTCAATTAGCTCATAGCTCATCTTATCATCCTCAATCCGATGGTCAAACTGAGATAGTAAATAAATGTTTGGAAGGATATCTTCGTTGTTTTGTATCTGATAAACAAACACAATGGCTCAAGTGGTTACCTCTAGCTGAATGGTGGTATAACACTTCCTTCCATACTGCAACAAAAATGACCCCATTTATGGCACTTTATTGATATCATCCACCATCCATCACATCATCTTTAAGAGAAATTTCGAAGGTTCAAGCAGTGGAAGATCACATCGAGCATCAACAAGAAGTTCTCCAACTCTTAAAGGACAACCTGAATTTGGCACAAAATCGAATGAAACAACTGGCAGATCAACATCGTAGCGAGAGAAGTTTTGATGTAGGAGACTGGGTATTTTTATGACTACAACCATACAAACAAATGTCCCTCAAGCAAGCTAAGAAGGATAATAAATTATCGCCAAAGTACTATGGTCCTTACAAGGTGTTGCAAAAGATTGGTACTATGGCATACAAATCGGAGTTTCCTGCTTCTTCGCGAGTACATCCAGTTTTCCATGTTTCATGCTTAAAGAAGGTTATAGGTGAAAATCTTCCAGTTCAAACAATATTGCCAGAACCTGATGAGGAAGGAAAAATCATATTGGAACCAGAAGCGGTCATGGAAACAAGAACTCGACAACTACGGAATCGATCAATTTCAGAGTATCTCATCAAGTGGAAGAACTTACCCACCGAAGATTCTACATGGGAGGATGAGAATTTTATACAGAAGCACCCAGAGCTACTCAAGCGTTGAGGACAACACTTTTTTGAAGGAGAGGGGCATGTTAGGTCCCTATATTACTAGTATAGTCCCTTATTGTTGTTAGTGTAACCCCCCTATTGTTATTATTGTACCCCTGTAACCCCCATATTGTTATTATTGTGCCCTTAAATTATTATTGTTAGGTCGGCTAGGATTACATTGTGGCCCACTAGGATTACATTGTGGCCCCATGGACTCCTACATATAGAAAGGAGGTTTTGTAATTTGAATCATCCAAGAATTGTTCATTCATGTAATGTATTGGAGGTTGCCCCCTCGAAGTGGCTTATTTCTAAGGCGTTGATATCTCTTTTCTTCTCTTTTTGGAGCTGGTTTCACAACAATGACTCCCAATCTCGTCACTGCGGAATCTGCACCTAAGATGAAATCTTCACCACCACGGAAGATCCTCCAATTAGCATCCACAGGCTGCTCACAAATCTGATCCAATCTAGTCACTGCTTGACCCAACACTCCTCCCAAATGCACTGTTGTTCACACGCTTACTGGCTACACCTGCAATTCTGGTTAGAGCAAAATCTTCAGCCCTATACCCCACACACAATACCTCCTTTAAGCCCTCATGGGCTACGGTCTTGCTTGGAGAAACCCCTCAACTGCCATGCTGCCTCAACCAAGCCTTTGTTACCTTGATGTTGGCTTTGAAGCAGTTCCGGCTGCTTGCTAAGGCTGCGGCCTAGCACAACAACCTTGCTAAGGCTGCGGCCTAGCACAACAACCTTGCTAAGGCTGCGGCCTAGAATAACAACCTTCTTGTAGCTGCGGTCCTCTCAAAACATCACCAATTTGCACCCTAATAGCTGCATTGACCCTTCTTCAAACTCGGCCTTGCAGTCCACACCTTCCTGCACTAATCCGCACCTAAGGTTTTGGCCTACACGAAACTGTTAGCCCAGACCAACCCTTGTCAACGTTGTAACTACAACCCTTGTACACGCTGTCTAGGATACCCTTCCTCCACGTAAGAACTTCTCCTCTTGCTGCGGCTTCTCTACAGTGAAAACACACTCAAACAACTCTTAATCACAAGCCCTAATACAGTCCCATTCACCACACTATCCCTTAGATCTAGAATGCTCCACGCTGTTGTCTTTTAGGCTCCTTCTAGCTGCGACTAGGCTTCTCTAATCTCAGAAATATTCTTGAGGATGTGTTGCCAAATTTGGATGATGAAATGACTCCAAAACATCTCATATTTATAGGCTTCAATGCCTCCACAAATTCATTTGAAGAGACCCTTATATTGGCGCCATTTTACAGCATGTCGACCTAACTTGGCAACCAATAATTACATAGTCAACTTCAAAATTCATTTCTCTCTAACGACAACTCGAATTTGGACGATTCTCGATGCGTTGGAATCATATCATCGAGCACTATCATCCTCATCCATCACATGTCGTGTCTTCACATCGGTTTTGGCCCAAATCATGATGGGTGCAAAACCTCTCTCTTGGGTTCCAAGCCCACAAGTTGCCCTTGTGGTGCTTTGCCATCCAAACCCTGAACCCTAGGGCTTGGAGTACCTCCCAAGCTATACAAATCAACACTCCCTCTTAGCGAGGGAGGTACCACCACGACTACGAAGAACTACGTCTTTGTCATCACTGCTTGCAACACTCGCCCAACTCTTGGTGCTGACAATCGCAGCAATCCCTATACAGTGAACTACACCTTGCTCAGAAGTGTCGTTGTCACTAGAAGCCTCTTGCTTCTTTTTCTCCTCCTATATCACTTTCCAATCTCACCATGACTCCTTTCTAGATGTGGAAGCACCCTTGCTCCCCTCTGACCAAGCGCTCTTCTTGGGTTGCAGAGTCTCCCTCTGAATTTGCAAACTCCCTCTAGAACTTGACTCCCTCTGAGCCTCTAGAACCTGGACCTTCTCTGAAAATTGTACCTTTTCCTCGGGAACCTATACCTTCTCCCTTGAAGCGTGCACCTGCTTCTGCTTCTCTGGAACCTGTACCTGCCCCTGCTTCTTCCCATGATTCTCAGGCTTGCCCGTCAACTTGTAGAGACCATGTTCCCTGACTCCAAGCATAATCCCATCGGACTTAGAGGCTCTAGGCCTGAGTCTTGCCTTCCCATCCTGGAACAAGACTTTAAACCCCTTCCTCTCTATCATCGAGACAGAAATCACACTATATATGAGTCCTGGTACAAATAGTACATCCTTGACCCGCATCATACGTCCTATCTCCATCTTGAGTGGCACCACCCCCGATCCTTGGATCTCTTAACCGACTCTTGTCACCCAACACCATGTGCAACTTTGAGTCCCATTCAACTAGAGTCTCAAAAACCTCATGTGACCATGTCATATGCTTTGTCGCGCCACTATCCACGTAACATCCATTTTCTCTTATAGTACCCTGCAAGAAATGATAAATCATAGCAAAATCCTCCTCTTCCAATCTCTTGGCGAGATCATCCATTTCTGCTAAAGCGACGATATGCTTTCCTTTTTTTCTTCCCTTTCTTGTCATCTCCTATTTTCAACGGACATCTCGACGAAAAATTACCCATCTTGCCACAGTTGAAACACTTGATTTTACTCAAGTCCTTCTTCGACTTACCCTTCATTCTCGATGCGAGGGCCATGTCCTCATCTGCCTTTCTGGATGGATGAAGATCCTTGTCTCGCAACTCTTCCTGAATTAAGTCGTTCCACAGTCTATTCCAGTCTGGCAGCTTCTCTCTGGCAATGATTCCTTTAATGAAGGGCTTCCATTCCTCGGTGAACCCTTTCAAGGCAATCCTTACCATCTCTGCATTTGAAACTTTGACTCTGACGACAACAAGCTCATCTCAAACCTGATGATGTATGATGATTTATTTTTACCATGCTAGATTAATTTCTTCCTGCATACTACTTATGCTTTCAATGATGCTACCAAAAGCTACTTCCTTTCTATGATGACTGCTACATCCATGTAGACGTCAACTTCGGCTATCTTTCAAGCTTCTATAAAGATGTCATGAGCTCTTGCTTCCATTGTATGCTTCTAATATGATGCCATCTCCTATTATGATGCATCCTATCATAATTACATTGCTTTTTACCATGATAGTTATCCTTCACAAAAGCTGGAAAGAACTAGGTAAAGGAGATTATCTCAGTCATAGTAGAGATCTTTCACTTCCTCCTCCTTTGATTTCTTCCTTTCAGCTTTTTCCACTTCTTCAGTGACATGGGCTTCGTTCCTTTCTTTTCTTTTGTTGTTGCCCTTCTTGAGTTTGGGACAATTTCTCTTGTAGTGCCCATATTCCTAACAACCATAACATTGGATCTTTGACATATTGATCTTCTTTTTCCCAAACTTTCCTTTTCTCTTGGCCATGGTAGAAATTGCTTGAACTTGCTCACTTGGTCCCACATCACTTTTTTCCTTTAACCTAGTTTCTTCAATCTTACACAATGACCAAAGTTCACTGAATGGGGTGGATTCCTTCTTTCCATAGATACTTGATACGAAGTTGCCCCATTCATCAGGTAGTGCATTGAGCACCACGGTGATCATTTCTTTATCGGAGATTATTTCCCCCAACTCTTGTAGTTGGGCTCTTATTACTGACACCATCATAAGATATGATGCTATTCCTTCTTCCTTTGATATTGTCATCTTATATAGCTATGTTCTCAAAGATATGAGGCTATTCCTTCTTCCTTTGATATTGTCATCTTATGTAGCTATGTTCTCAAAGATATGACTTCTCCAGCGGTGCTTATGGAAAACAATTCTACTAACTTCTTGTAGATTTCTTTTGATGTCTCCAACTTTGAAACATAAGGTATGAGGGGATCCTTGATGGATTCTATAAGGATCCTTTGAGCCCTTACTTCCCCTTTCATGTACTTTGCTAGAGCTTGAGCTTCTTCCTTTGGAGGCTTAGTGATTGAACCCTTAACATGTCCAACGACTTCATTCTCTATGAGGATCAAATCTATCATTTTCTTCCATGCAAGAAAGTTTGATGACCCAACCAATTTGTTGCTTTCCTTGCAAAATGAAGTCATTTTGATAGATTCAGACATAGATATAAAGATACTTGCTTGTTAAGTGAAGATACTCCTTGATGATGAGATCTTTAACTTGATGCCTTTCTTGATGATGTTGATAATAGAAGATGTCTTCCTTCAAGTATGATTTGAAAGTGATTCTTGACACAAGAAGAGGGAGAATACCTTGTTTCCTTGATATGATGATGGTAGAGCTTCTTCCTACTTCCCTTGGATGATAGAGTAGGATGTGGTGGCTTTCCCAAGGTGCTTCAAATGTAGAGTCTTCCTTAAATTGAATGGATGTCGGGTCCTTGAGGTCTTCTTTTCCTTGTTCAATATGTAAGCTTCCCAAGAATGCTTCAATTAAAGAGCCCTTCCTTGAATGAGTTAGGGTTTTGAGGTCTTCTTTGATGCTCCTTAGTTACTTCCTTCAAGATGATGAGAGGGTTAGTCCTTGATGATTAAATGCTCTTGATGTTTCTTAGACGATCTTCTTGTGCCTCAGCCCTTGAGTGTCCTTCTTTAAGTTGCCTTTCCTTGATGTAGTCACCTTAGCTCTAATACCATGTTGAGAAATCTAGGGTAGCTAGATTAGGTGATTTCTCTTACTTTGATGACTGCTTGTGATGTATTTTTACTTAACTTAATTAAATTCTTCTTTATCTTGATTATATTTAGTGTTCTTATCATCAACCAACTACCAAATCATAAAGAACAACGAGACAAGAGGACACAAGATGTAGGCGATCAGCTAGGACCAAAACCTATCTTCTTGAGAGGAAAACCCACAAGAATTCTTTTCTTCTTATAGAATCTTCAAATGACGAATTCCAAGACCTAAGACCCTTGACAAAGACCCCTCCAAGACCAAGTCAACCTTTCTCCTTGATGAACTCTCTTTCCAACAACTTCAGCCCCAAAAGTTTCTTTTGCAACTTTGACCTAGTAGTTTCTTCTGCAACTTCAACCCCAGCAACTTTCCAGCACTTCGACTTGCCCAACAACTTTAGAGACCCTAACACAATAAAGAGAGAGAAACCCAAAAACTTCGATCTTGCTTTTCTTTTTTTTCGTCCTTTTCCAGCCTCTTCCTTGAGGAGATCGAACTTGCTTGTTGTGTGTCTAAATGAGGTTGAGTTCATTCTTATTTATAGGCTTTCTAGGGGTACGAATTGCTTCCTTGAGGCACCATGACAAGGTCTTGGAGGGTATTTGACTCTATTGTTGACTCAAATAAATTTTCTTTACAATATGTAACATGCCCAAATGGGTCTTCAATACATGACAATGGCTCAATTGACTTGTAGACTAAGTGACAAGCCCTAGAAGCACTCAATGGGTGCTTGACTTAAAAATAAATTTCCCTTCAGCATGAAACCCATGCCTCAAGAACAACAATAATAAATTTATTTTTCTCTTTACATTAAATACATAAAATCATGATTACATATGTCATTATGAAGACCAAACCTAGTTACATATTTCAACAATTTTTTGTCTCATATATAGCAGATCAGAAGAGTTGTGTGGCATTGTTTCAAGGGCCCAAGATTACTACTCTTTAGTGGTTGAGTTTTGTACTTGAGACGCTGAGTTGGACTGTTATTTGGGAAGATTCTCTATATCAGACTTGAAGCTGAGTATTTTCTGTGTATTTTACACCTACAACCTAAGTGTTTGATGAAAGTGTGTTTGCATCTACTCATGTACTTTTCCCTCATATTGTTGTTGCATGTCATTATCAATGGTATGTACAAATTCTAAGTTCATTATAAATTGAATGTTGTTGTTTTGAAGTATCTCTGGGTATTTATTTATCACTGTGCATGTTTATTTAAAAATAAAATACAAAGAAAAACACCTACAACTATAAACAAGTAAATTGTTTGACGAAATACCTCGGTAACAATATTAAACATACTCAGAAATTTTAGTGAGAATTTTTTAGATATTCCTAGGGGGGTTTCTTACAGTGGTATCAGAGCCTGGTCTTGGACAATTATGTGGTTTGAGGGGCAGTTTATAACAACAGTTGTTGAGTTCTAAAGGCCACCCATACGTCACCTATAAGAGACACTACAAGTTCAAAGAACCCACTCCAATTTCAGAGGAAGAAGTAGTTTCAGAAGCAAAAGAAGAGGGGGAAGTACGATCTAAAAAAAGTGAGGTGGCCATGGGAGATAGGGAAACCCAAGAGTTTAATAGCCTGGTTAGCATTCTAAATGATTTGACCAAGGGCCAGAAGGTGATAATGGAGTTGATGGTAAAATTAGGCAATAATAAATTGGGGGAACAACAAAAGAAGGAACCCATTAACGGTGAAGGGTCTCATAGTGGAGAATGCAACCATGCACACACAACCATGCAAAGCCGCCCACACCTATACAACAAATCATCTAGATCCACTATGCCACAATTTTTAGATGAGGCAGTAGTAGGCCAAATGGTTCCAGTTGATTAGGATGAGATTTTTGGGGCATATTTGGAGGAGTATAGGAGGCAGAGACAAGAGTTTCAAGCTACCATGACTTTGACAAAATTTTGCAACCTCAAAATGAGAAACATACGTAAGGGAGCTAAGAGGGCTATGACGCAGAACCAGGAGCTACCGAAGACACTGGGGAAAGTGACCCTCATGTTTTGATGGATCCTCGAAATGTCTAGCTAGATCATGGATTCATAAGCTAGATACATATTTCCAGCTCCATCAGATGATAGAGATTGATGCTCTGAAGTTGGCCTCCTTACATTTGGATGGTGAAGCCCATGAATGGTGGTAGCATGGGTTAGTGACTTTGGGTCATGCTAGCATAACCACATACAATGAGTTTACATAGAAGCTCATTGAACATTTTGACAACAAAAACCCAGAGTTTCACTGACAAGGTGGGCGAGGCCCATTACATTGAGGTTTACTCAGATAGTGATAGTGATGAGGAGGTTGAAGAGTCGGGACATGGAAAGATATAGGAGCAGGGCACCAGGAAACATGTGAGGAGACATCACAGGTTGGGGCTAAAGGCCTTGTTATTGCATCCATGTCAAGACTTCCCAGATACCACACCTTCAAAGTCAAGGGGGTTTCGTTGGGACAGAAGGTGACAGTGTTGATTGATAGTGGGGCATCCCACAAATTTAAAGATGCAACTATGGTAGATTGAAGGGAGATTCTGACAGAGGAGTTTGATGGTTTCACAATAGTCATACTAGGTGGTCATCATATGGATTGCACTAGATGGATTCCCAAACTAAAGATAACAATTTGGAATTACACGTTGACATATGACTTCTTTGTCTTGGATGTACCAAATATTGATGTGGTACTTGGAGTTTAGTGGCTTTATTCCATTGGGATATACATTATTGATCACAGGAGGATGGAGATGGAGTTCACGAACCATGATGGTAAAAAGGTAGTCTTATGGGCCATATATCAATATCTGCCCAAGATATTATCATCTCACAAAGTGGAGGCAGTGTTGCGGCATGGAAACATCGAGTGGGTTAGTTGAGTATTATATTTTTGATAGGGAGCCACTAGATCAGCCTCAACCACATCTAAATGATATCCAGGTATTACTTCGCAAATATCAAAAAAAATTTGGTGATATTCCTCTAAGTAGACCCCCAGATAGAGTATTTGAGCATGTTATAAAGCTAGAGGACGGGGCTCAGGTAGTTATAACCACCACTTATCACAATCCAAAGATATACAAGGAGGAGATTGAAAAAGTATCAAGGAGTTTTTAAGGTTTGGCCACATTCATCCTAGTTCTAGTGCCTTTGCCTCTTTAGTGGTGTTGGCTAAGAAGAAAGATGGCACCTTGATGATGTGTATTGATTATCAGGCACTTAATAAGAAAACAATCAAAAACTGGTATGCAATTCTGACGACTGATGAGTTGATGGATGAATTGAGGGGAGCTAAATACTTCTCAAAGATAGATCTTCACTCTGGCTACCATCAGATCAAAGTTAGGGAACAAGATATCCCGAAGACAACTTTTGGGTGCCATTACGGGCACAGAGTTTTTCGTTATGCCTTTGGGCTAACCAATGCCCTTGCTAACCAATGCCCCATTTTAGTCCTACATGAGCCACATGTTCAATAAACAATTGCGGAAGTATCTGTTGGTTTTCTTTGATGACATACTCATTTACAGCAGGAATTGGGAGGATCATCTCAAGTATTTGGATGAGGTGTTGAGAATTCTAGAAGAACAACAACTCTATGCAAAAATGTCCAAATGTGAGTTTGGTATGACCGAGATGCTTTATTTGGGGCATGTGATAGGGGGAGACGAGGCTCAGGTACACCAGGATAAAATCAGGGCAATCATTAAGTGGCTTACCCCCAAGAATGTGACAAAACTAAAAAGCTTCCTAGGCCTCTGCACCTATTACATGAAGTTTGTTAAGGGGTTCTAACTTCTCACAACTGACGACACCTCTTACAGACCTCACTAAGAAAGGAGTTTTCAGTTGGACAGATGAAGCACAGGGAACTTTTGAGAGGATGAAACAGGTGATGAGTTCATGTCTTGTGCTAGCTTTACCAGACTTCACTATGCCATTTGTGCTTGAGTGCAATGCTTCATGGATAGGGATAGGAGCAGTGTTGATGCAGAATAACTATCCCATTGCTTTTGAGAGCCACAAACTCAAGGAATATGAGCAACATTACTCGATATATGATAAGGAGATGTTGGCCATCATGCATGCAGTAGCCAAATTCAGACAGTACTTGGTGGGGAATAGGTTTAAGGTGAAGATGGATCATAAATCTTAAGGTTCCTCATGGAGCAGAAAGAGTTGAGTGATTGACAACAGAAGTGGATTAGTCAACTTCAAGCATATGATTTTAAATTGAGTATTTAAAGAGCAAGAACAATGTGGTAGTCGATGCCCTTTCTAGAATACCATCCACTCTCAAGAAGTTGGATAGTCTTCACTATGCCATAAGGGTTTTCTAATAATTGGTTCCACGACATGGACCCCAAATATATGAATAGATAAATAGATAGATTGATAAATCAAGTGCAAGAAGGTGCTTCCCTCGATAGATGAATAGCTTGTGAGTGTCTCGTCTATAATTGTAACCTACAACTCTCTCATGGAGAAATTAGCAGACTGGAAATCTCTCCTGCTAGTTGACTAGTCCAAGAACAAGTTTGCTTGTGAGATCCTTGGTGGAGTGACCCAGGATGATAGGTACTGCGTTATTGATGACATCATTTATTACAAAGACAGGATCTACTTAGTAACAAAATCTTAGCTTAAGGAAAATATCATGTAGGCAACGCACAACTCACCACTAGCAAGGAACCCTAGATACTTGACAACTTACAGGCAAATCAAGGAAAGATTCACGTGGAAGGGCCTTAAGATGGATGTGTTGAGATTCGTGAGGGAGTGCAACATTTTTCAACAGAATAAAGCAGAGCATACTCATCTGACAAGGTTACTTCAGCCAATTCCCATTCCAGCGCAAAAATAGGAAAGCATTTCGATGGATTTCATCTCAGATTTACCTCAGGTGCAAGGGAAGGATTGCATTTATGTGGTGGTTGACAAGCTCACAAAGTTTGCATACTTCTTCGCAATACCTTCTCGGTATTCGGCAACACAGGTAGCAGAGTTATTCATCAGAAATATATTTTGATTCCGTGGATTGCCAAAGACCATCATCAGTGATAGTGACTGCAACTTCACGAGAGGATTTTGGAAGGAATTGTTCAAGTTGGTTGGGATAGAGTTAATGTCGAGTGCTAGTTACCACCCATAGACAGACGGGAAAACCGAAATAGTCAATAAATGGTTGGAGTGCTATCTGAGAAATTGTGTCGAGCTAGCAAAAAGTATGGATAAAGTGGTTACACTTAGGAGAGCATTGTTATAACACCACTTATCACATGTCGATTGGGATGACACCCTTTAGAGCCTTGTATGGGTATGATGCACCAACATTTGTGAATCGGGTGTTTGGAAACAGTAGGGTG
>CM076577.1:1111540525-1111904202 GCA_034641835.2 Pinus albicaulis
CATCTTCTAGGGAGAGGTGTATTATGGCCATGCGTAAATTGGTTAATGCTGAAAGAAATCGAGCGATGTAATGGCAATGTCATAATGGGTGATCGCTAGCACATATCTGACACGAATGTTGGATTTCTAGAAGGTTGGCATGGTATACTGGGTTAACGGGATACCATATTTGAAAAAGATCAAGGGCTACGTAGTCGACAATGAAATGATCGCGGTCGTCACAGAGCACACAGCGTTGGACAGGAGGAGGAGGGACAAACGAGAGTCTTTTTGGTGACTGCCCTGCCTCTTGGAGGTATAATATGACCCGAGGTTCTTCCCCATTTGTCTGCATGGGGGGATCCTCCTTGTATGATTGTTCTAGGGCATGTAAGGCAACCATATATCGCAGAATTTATGGGCAATGATGGGTGTAATGCCCATAATTGTTGCAGATAGCGCATGTGTGGTTGGTATGCAATTCTTTTCCTTGGTTTTTTGTGGCTGGTTCCTTTTTACATGAACTTGTGGCCACAGAATTTCTTTCAGAGCTTAGGAAAGGTTTCAATCCATCCAACTCCGGGCAGATATTGGTAGGATGGCCTATAATTTCGCACAATGCACAAGATTGCAGCTCCCTTGGCATGATGGGGTTTTCTATATTTTTCCCTTTTTTGTGGGTTTTCCTGGTCGCTTTGATTGGCGTTTCTATGGGAATCTCTTTATCCAAAGTCACCTCCTAAGGAGGGATAGGGGTTACTCCTGTATATGTAATTCCAGGGGCTCCCAACATGGTTGGTGGACTAGGTACCAAAAGGGTTTCGCGAAAGACATGTTTGGAAATACTACCGTTGCCAAGACTTGTTGTGACACAAAACCAGGTGGAGGGTATAGAAATGGAGTTTGGGAGATGACGTAGGGTATAAAATCCATGCATGTGGCCTTAGTTTCGTTACTACTAGTCTCTGTCTCTTGGCTAGTATCGGTGTTTTATGATTACATCATGCACACCAGGGCCCCTGTGATATCAGCGAATGATTCTAGTATAACAGGGGGATCTCCTACGAATTATCCAAGGATGGATGACGATTTGAATTGGCCGGGGCCATATTCTTGGTACCGCATGAGTAATTCCGTAAATGTGTCTACATGGGGTAGAACGACATTAGTGTTCATCATGGGTCGTTTGTCATGGTACGTCAATTGGTCAATGGTGATGATGCGATCCTCGTGGGTGAACATTGTAATCCGGAAGACAGAGGATGTTATGGCAGACATGGCGCACATATAACTCTGCCCAAGGAGTATATTGTAGTCTAGTTGATTGTCCAAAACCTCAATGTATATAAGTATTGTATTGTCGTCCAAGCATACTGAGACATTTTGATAGAGACCGATGAGAGCAAAAGGGCGCTCGCTGTATGCTCTGAGTGTGATGTCAGATGCTTCAGTTCGGGGGATCCTAACTTATGCCAAATTATTTTTGACATGATGCATGTGGATGCACCCTCGTCAATGATACATGGGTGGATAGTGATGTTATGGACTGACATCGGTATCTGGAAGGTGACCAATGAAGGAAGCTTGGAGGTGGCTTTATCTAAGTCAAAAGCCATTAGGCGTGAATCGACAGGGTCGATTGCACCTAATGCAGAAAGTAATGCTTTCCTTTACTTTGGGCAAGATTGCAGGACCTCTAAAGCTGACATAGCAGCAGGAGATTGTGCTAAATCATCCACGATGCTATAATTATGGGCCAATTTGGAGTGGTTTTCTACTCGCCTTGTTGGACCCTTAGCCATTTTTGACAAGGGTTTAATAGTCAATAGTGTGGTAGGTGCATTCATACTAGCTCTTGATGAAATAGTGTCTGGTGGGGTATCATAACTTCGATTCCGTGTCTGAAAGAACATTTCTTCGCCAGTCATATAGATTTCGTGGATTTTGTTTCCGGAATCATTTGGGGGTGGTTGTTGTTGTTGGGTACTAACCGCCCCTTGGTGGGGGAAGGGATCCTGCATTACATTTGTTTGCTATGTAGGTCCCCGTTGTCCACAATTACCCTAAAGCTTATTTAGCTCAATTATTTCGGGACAGTGATGAGTGTAATGGCCATACTCACCACAAATGGCACAAGAGTGATTGGTCCATATATTATCCCTCTTGTTCTGCCCTTGGGAGTTATTTGGCTTCTGGTTTTGATTTTGGTTGGGGTTGCCCCCAGCCTGAGATCGCGAAGGGAATTTTTGATTATTGACCCCCTATCCAGGATTTCCCTTTTCTTTATTTTTTTTCTTTTTTCGTTTCACGTTAGGAGGATGATTGTGATTCTCCTGGTCATAAGAATGGCATGGTTGGGCCTGAGAAGACCACACGAAGTTCACCGATGCATTATTTTGCAGCAGTGGGTTTTGTGCTGGGGAGGGGGAATATTGGGGTCCCTGTCCCTCGTTTGTATATGGTTGCTGGGGGGGAGCTCTTATGTCAACGTTCCTAGTTGCGTACTAGGTAACCTGTGCAGGAGGGTACGATCCTCCCTACTGACGATGGTACGACGAAGCCCTATTGGTCATGTTCTGCAGAGGTGCAGGATGACTCTGATGGTACCCTGGTTGCGGGATGTTCTGGTTAGGATCATATGAGTAACCGAGGTACGGGATACTGCTGCCTATGTGACTTTGGGTCAGTGACCCTATCAATCTATCTGCAGTATTCAACGCTGCTAGCAATTCTTTGTAAGTTTGTAGGCATGGGGCATTAGGCAAGATGTTATAAATGTATCTTGATTGAGTGTATATCAGCTCGAGTTGTTGGGATTTACTAATGGCATCCTCTTCGGAATTAGGTCCTTGGGTTGCCACATCCTTTGAAATCCTCGTTATGAGAGTTTTCAAGAATAGGTCCAGTAAAACTCGATAATCGAGTTTGGCTTTACACAAACTTCGACGTCGTCACCACTCATGGAGATGGTCTGAGAGATGGACGACTGGCATTTGCCTAAAATGAGTCAGTAACTCCATTCCTGAATCATGGTGGATGGGTGACCAAAAATACGTGAGGAACGCAGTAGCAAGGGTGCTTAAGGTTTCATGTGAATCAGAAGGCTACTCCACATACCATTTCGCGGCTGGTCTTATTACGGTGCATTGAAATAGTCTTAACCGAATAGTATAATCAATAATATTGTTCAATGAACACCATAGGTGGAAAGTCATTACATGGTTTCTAGGGTCTTTCGCTTGCTTCCCTTCAAATTTTGAAATGTCGAAAGGGAGATTCATGGGCATTGGGGGGCAATTGGCATTGTGAAAAATTGGATCATTTGTTAACTTTGACAGATTAGGTAGGTTTAAAGATGCTAGGAAAGGTAATTGAGTTATGAGTGCCATTGTAAACTGTGAAAACACAGGAATATGGTTGTGTATGGGGGTTCTCTGGGGGATATTACCCTGTGACGTACCCAGATGTGTGTTCTGTTGGCTCCCCGAATGGGTAATTTTCCTCTGCCCTATGGGGGTTGTGGGAGGAGTGGTGTGTGTTGACCCTAAGGGGGTTTCCACAGGTGTGGTGTTAGGTGACCCTTGGGGGTTTCCAACTAAATATGCCCCGATAAAGGATGAACCAATAAGGGTGGTTGTGTGTTGTCTTTGACGCCTAAATGGTGAAATACCTAGCACTCCTCCCTCTAATAGGGGGATTTCCAAAAAACGTCTAGATCGACGAGGTCCTGTTGGGTCCATTATGGTGTTGACTCGGTTTAATTTGGAAAAAAAAAAGTTTTTCTAAGAGGAGAGAGATTATTATCAAAGTAAAATGCGATCACATACATAAAACAAAGAGAAAAATAAAAGGTAAATTTCTCCTTTAGATTAATCTTATGTGATCAGTCAATCAAAAAAATGGATTTGGTTGTTTTGCATATGATACTCAAAAATCCTAGAAGAAATAATCGTCCTCACACTCGCAAATGTAACTGGGCCTTGCGAAGATATCTTCTGGAAAGTACTAGGGCCAATGTCCCAAAATAATTGGTGACGCGTTCTAGCAGCCGAAGAATCGACGAAGGTAATAGAAAGAGGATTTAGTGCTGCCAACACTGTCACCTATAGGGAAGGATGCCTTATATTTGGCCACTAAAGTACCGGCATACCACGTGAGCATTCGAGTCTTGAGCTTCTTGGTATTCAACTGCCAGTATCGAGCACTAGATGGGTCAGGTAGCCCAAATATTACAGCACGCATTGGGCCTAAGCTTAACCCCCTTTGAATCAGGTCTTTGTGGCACTCGGGAATTCTGTTCCGTGGGTGGATAGACGGATTTTAAGCTCCCTAAATAGTCAACTTCAATGTTTCAAGAATGTAAAATAACCATGGAGGCTTATTGGGTGCCTACCCCCAATGGTCCTAACCTGAACTATTAATTCTTTTGTGACCCCTGTGAGGACATTTTAATGAGTTCAATTAATGGTTAGCTTTAAGGAGTCTTACTTTGCTTATGGTGTTCCTTGGTGAAGCGACAGTAAGAAGAGGACCAAAAATCCTATCTTACTGAAGATTTGTGTGTGTAATGAAGTGTACAATCACAATGTTTATATTATGTGGATATGTAATGATCCTTTACACTCCCTCCTAATTAAACTATGTTTGATTGTTCCTATCAGAAAGTATCTGAAGTGCGGATAATGGGATGCTTACAATTTTTCCTATTTAGACTAAATGTTGCACTATACGGATGGAAAACTATCAAAAGAAAACATTCATATATGTACCCATGATCACCAAGAGGTGAAAGGGTGACAAATATTACTTGCCTTCTTAGATACTTTGATCCTAGCCCCGAATCCTAATGAAAAATTTAAACTAAACTTAATGCAAAAATTTGGAAATTTGGAAACTAGCTAAAGATGCGTGGATATTGGCCACTTACTTCCTGCTAATTACCTATGTGTTTGGTGTCTATTATTAATAATTATTTTATTCATATAGCATGTGTGGATTTAAAAACCACTTACTTGCCTCCTAATTAAACTATGTGAATTTGTGATAATAAACTAAAATTAGAACTATGCAATATCTAAGCTAAAGTTCAGTTAAAAACATGTCCTAACCGTCAAGAAAGACCATAAAATAGTGCTGGAAGATTTATTCTAGGTTTCCAGGCACATAACTCTTGCAAAAATTGGATAAATCAGTGAAAAAATGGCTCACTAGTTTCCGCGCAGGTTATTTCTACATAGGCGTGCGGATCTGAGCGTTTGTCTAAGTTGAATGTGCGCAGACCTGTGCGTTTGTCTGAGCTGAACGTGCGCAGTTTCCCTGTACACGTAAATTCCACCTTTCCTCAACTGAATCTCTTCACAAAGGGTGAATGAGAGAAGTTGAAGAAGAGGAGAAATGTTCATGCATCACTCTTGAGCAGAAAAGAGGTTCTTCAAAGCAACAACCACTTAGCTTAAGAGGAAAAATAAGTGGAGTCACCAATCTTGTATTGGTGTGTTTAGTATGACGGTGTACGAAATGCACCAGTGCTTGGTAGGGGTGATTACTAACCTACAAGCAATGTCACAGGGAAAAAATGGGTTGTTAGATGGTTAATGAAGCATCATAACATGTAGAAAAACTAGTTATAAAGCATAGCATACTACAAAGAGGAGGAAACAAGAAACAACAAATACAAATATAACACAAGCTCAATATCGAGTAAACAAACTAATAATACCAACGAAGAATGAATCCCCTTTTATTAGTCGATGGTGGTAAAAAAGAGGTAGAATGCTAAAACACTCGCAGTGAGTCCTTAAAGCTATGGAGAGTCTAATACTCAAAGCAAGGAGGGCTCTTCTCTTAAGTTGTTTGCAAGCCTCTCTCTTCTCCTCGAATGAGTGATCAGATAACGGACAATTGATGCACTTATCCTTTTGAATTGAGATGTTGGATGGCCAACAAATGAATCCCTTCACTCCTTTGTTGCTTAGAGAGCACACTGCTGGTTTGCTCATGGGAAATTTGGCTAGCATAAAAATGTGTTCTAAATTGTTCTTCTCATGGTGGTCTTTTATAGGCAAAATTTAAATGTTATTCCCTCTCTTGGTACAATCGTAGATAGTGACCCAAGAGTGGTGGCTGATTCCTTTGTGTGCTCACTTGAAGTTTCAAGGTGGCTCTAGGTGGCTTTCCTTGGGCGGCCTCAAGTGGATAATATTCTTCCTGAAGTGTGAAAAGTGGTCTTAAATGGTGACTTTCTGGCATACCCAGAACCGTGCGGCTTATTGAGGGATAGTCACGGAGACTTGCGTTGATTTCGAAGAAAATGGCGCGTGGAGCGCTTTATGCCAGTGTCTTCTATGCGCAACTTAACAAATTTTCCTTTTGACCTTAGATAAAAATAAATTTTCCAGATTTTGTAATGTTTTTCCACCCTGTAAATCCTTCTACTTGACATTTTATGTTGTACTTTGCTTGTCCGATTTTCCAGTGATAACACCGCGTTTTGTACCTTTGGAAATATGCGCTTCAACGTGCTCCACTGTGTCTTTTAGCGCAGTACCATTTTTCTCTAGCTTTGTATCTTTCTCCAAGTCAATAGTTTCGTTAATTGTTGTTGGCGTGGTTTCCTTCTTTGTCGACTTCTCAATTGTTTTCTCTGTCGTCCTCTCTGGCTGGGTACCAGTGTGTGGCTTCGTCGATGTTTTGGGAATGGATGTCGATGCACTAGGTTCTAACCACGATGGTGGCCATTCTGCAGTGACATAGATCAGATCATCTTCCATGGCTAGATATAGTAATTCATACCAGACTCCCTCCACTGCGCCTTTCGCGCGGATATGTATATTGTGGAAAGTTGCTTTAAAGTCCGCTGTCATTTTATACAGATCATAAAGTGTTGGTGACAACCTTGACTTGGACTACACTACTTGATAAAGTGAGGCGTCAAATAATACCCATAAAATCTTATTCTCCATGACGCGCGCGGGGTCTGATGAGTTCCAAAGTGTAGCATACCACGCGACCTCACACATTTGTGGCTCTATCTCATGAAACTGGGTTTCCTCTAGGGTATTCCATCCAATTAAGGCAATCAACAATAACAACCAAGCATAATTAAATTGCTTTCCTTCTTCCTGTCGTTCACGCAATTCTCTAGATATTCCTTGCATAAATAATGTGACCAATTGTAGATCACTCCATTTTCACATCGTCCAGCGAGAGCAATCACCTGCACGGGTACCTCATTCGTTCTACATTTGCACGTCATCTTGCAGGCCAAGATGAGCATTCTAAACTGAACAACAGGATCATTAATCTCACTCACCACAAATCCCTTGCTCTCTCATGAGACTTGGTATTTAGCTTTAATCTTTTATGCGACAACTTTCTCTTGCGCTTTTCCTCCAAAATCAGCCATTGGATTTGCGCCCTGATCAGGGAGGCCATTGATCCTATCGATCAGCGCAGCGTCAATGGGAATGTGCTCTCCCAACCATAGTGCATCATCATGCACAAGAGTAAGAGAGAGATATGCAATAATTTCAAGAGGCCTGCCTTGTGCAGACCCAACACCCATCTATTCGACTCTAGGCGCATGATTCCCCCTTCATACTGGACATGGTCTAGGTAAAGTTCCAGCGCAAGTTCAGGAAATCGATCCGCTTTTGTGATGTCCCAATCCTCCATTCTAAGTTGCGACACTTTTCCAAACATGTCACCTTCCAATGAGATGTTTTCAGGGATCAAAGGTATATTGATGCTCGACCGCACCATGTTGAGATCTTTGGGAACCCTTATTGACGGTTTGCGCGGTGTGACATAGGTCGGCAACCGCGATAATGGGGCCACTTCAACCACATCCTCCTCTTACTCCATAATTGTCTTAGGGAGCTCTGTCATGGGCCTTTTTAGACGCTCACCGCAGTGGAGTGAGATTTCGGAGTCTTTTCCCTCGAGGATTTCCTTGTTCAAGATGTTTTCCCCTTCTTAGACTTCATGGGTGCAAGTGTTTCAGGAATCAGAGCAATGGGAACCTCTAGCGCAACAAGGTCATCTCCAAGTCGCGTAGCTGTCATACTGGGCAGAATTGCATAACCCAACCCTCTACGGTGCAACTCATCCTCAAATCCTGGATCCAAACTAGACATAGGAAATGAGTATGATGCAAAATGAAAGAGCTCAGGGAAAATAATTCTCTTAGAAAGCAAAGGGAACAATTGCGACCCCATAGGTCATATTTATACTTGTGGTGCATCTTCAAAGGTTCCTTCTCCATTAATGTGACTCAATTAATGACAAAACTCCAAAATCTGGCAAAATACCTTCATTAAATGCCACCTATACACTCCCATAAATGGTAATAAAGCTATATTTTCTAGATTTACTCTTCCAACAACTAGTTTTTGGCACCTCTACGACCCAATCAACCTCCTCGCGCAGCTACCGCACGCGCAGCGCATCTGCCATCCCGTCTACGCAGATCTGATACTCCGGCCATATAGTCATTTGGTGCGCACATGGTCATCCCTTTACGGCTTCAATCGACTCCCATTGACATACCCAGGAAGATATTCTCCGCTCAATGTGGCCAAGTGCACTACACGTCCATCAGTGATTTCCTTAACAACATATGGTCCTAGCCAATGCATCTTCAACTTCCTTGGGTGGCGCACAAACTTGATTTCATACAACAAGACCAAATCATCCTCCTTTAACACATTTTTCCTAATGTGCCTATCATGCCATGCTTTTTTGCACACCTTCTGAAATTGTCGGTGATAATTGGCAATAAAATGATCTTCTTCCAGTGTGACCAACCGCGACAACCATTCCTCCATAGCATCTGCTTCTACCATATTTGTGAATGCTGCAATGCACAGACTAGGAACAATGAACTCCATTGGAAACATTGCTTCTTGCCCATATACCATCCTGAAAGGTGTCCTACTAGTAAACTTCTTACATGTGGTCTGATATGCCCAAAGAACTGCAGGTACATGCTCATCCCAATCACTTTGGTTCGCATTGCACACCTTAGTAAGCAGTCTCCAATATCTTATTGAATGCTTTCAATGCACTCTTCACTTGGGGATGATAAGGAGAGCTCTTCTGATGATGCATCTGGAACTCATCTGTCAATGCTTCAATGGTTTCATTCACAAAATGTGTACCCTGATCACTTATTAGAATCTTCTTACATCGAAATCCAGTCACAATATTCTCAAACATGAACTGTGCAGCTATATCTGCAGTACAATCCTTCACAGGCTTAGCTTCAGCCCATCTGGTTACATAGTCTGTCGCAGTGATTATGTAACGCGCACCACTCTTCTTGCCTGGAGGATTGATAGGTCTAACAAATTCTATAGCCCATTTCTCAAATGCTTGCAGCGCCATTTGTGGATGCAAAAGGCATCTCGCCTCTGCACGATGGCTTTCCGGTTCTTTGGCATACATCACATACATGACAATGCGCAAATGCATCATTATGAAATGTGGCCCACCATAACCCAGCTCGCAAAATCTTCTGCACAATTTCCTTACCTGCACAATAACCACCAACAACCCCTCCATGAGCTTCATCTAGGATTGCACTCCTTTCATACTCGAGAACATATCTTCGCAGAACTTCATCTGCACCCATTTTATACAATTGTCCATCAATAATAGTGAATTTTGTTACATGTACCATGAGCTCTTTCTTCTATTTAATTGTATATTCTTCAGGAGCACATCCAATATTCATAAACTAAATAATTCATGGAAATGATTATCAACTACCTTGATTGCAAACAACTGTGCGTCTGGAAATCCATTCTCCAAGTTCGTAGGTTCCTTACCAGTCTCAATGTGTGAATACTGTTGGAATAACAACAACTACCTGCAAATCTCAAAGTCATACTGTTGGAATAACAACAACTACCTGCAAATCTCCCCCCCCCCAAACACAGGCTTATTGACCAGGTATTTTAAAGAAGAATGATTAGTAAACATCTTGAAATGGCCTCTTAACAGGTAGTGGTGGAATTTCTCAGGCGCATTTACCATCGCTAATCATTCCCTCCCTGTGGTTGAGTAATTCTATTCTGTGCTTGAGAGTTTCCGATTGGCATAGGCAATGGGGTGATCAATCTCTCCAACTCCTGGCTGCGCTAAAATAGCTTTAAGCGCAATACAAGAGGCATCCACATGTACATGAAACACCTTTGACCAATCTGGAAAGACCAGTATGGGCGTAGTGACCATATTTTCCTTTAACAATTCAAAACTCTTATGACAGTCCTCATCCCAACAGAATGTCTCATCCTTTTTTAACAGCTTCTCCATGGGCGCAATTATCAGTTCATAACCTTGAATGAATTTTAGATAATACCCAGTGTGCCCCAATATTGAGCATAATTGCTTGACATTATCAGGTATCTCCAAATTAACAATCATTGTGATCTTCGCAGGATCCACCATCAATCCTTGCTTGCAGACAATGTGTCCCAGCAATATCCCAAATGGCACAGAGAATATATGCTTCTTCAAATTTAATGAGATCTGGTATTTTATACATGTATCCAACATTAAGCATAGATTTGAAACATGCTTCTTCAACAACCCAAACACAGTCCAATCATAAAAGTATACCTCGAAGAACTTATGGATAAATTCTTTGAAATCATCTACTACTGCATGCGAGAAGATGGCAGGCGCATTCTTTAGGCCAAAGGGCATGACTGTATATTGGAAAGATCCCCATTTAGTGGCAAAGGTGGTCTTACTATGATCTTCTAGCGCAATCCTGATCCAATGATACCCTGAAAATACGTCTGTGAATGAATAAGCTTCTTGGTCTCCAACATTATCGAGGATTTTATCAGAGAATGGAGTTGGGAATGGATCATGTACACAAGCATCATTCAATTTGTGCAGTTCTACACAGATTATGGTTTCTCCCTTAGTCTTCTTGCCTTTAACTACCATTGGACTTACCCAATCAGACTCTTCTATTGGTTCTATGATGCCTGCATCAACCATCTTAACTAACTCTTCCCTTACCTTCTACTTATATCTCATATTCAGCCTGTATGGGCGTTGCTTCACTGGGCGCACATCAAGTTTCAAAGTAATCTTCATAACTACAAGTTCCCCAATAATTCCTTTCAATTCTGAGAACTTTGTAGGGAACAAGTCTTGATATTCAGTCAGCAACTCAACAAATTTTCCTAATGTGTCATCATCCTAGTAGTCTCCAATCTTTGCCAACTTAGGTTTCTCTTCAGATCTAATATTTACTTATCGGATCTACCGGGATTTTGTCACATCTAGTGAAGTGATCGAGGGCCCAACCACTGCACGTTGTCCCTCAGATTCTGGAATCATGATATTCCTTGGATTTTCTTCACTCTCTTCAAATTTTAGATTTTTCCATTTCACAATATATTTCATCTGTGAATCCCATGCTGGTGGAGCACAATCGACTACAGGTTTTGTTGTATCAAAGATAACTTCTTAAATATTATGCAAAGCTTTACCAATCTTATCAAATCCGCTTTCAAAGTTGAATTTCATAATGAAACTCTCCATCAACGCAGACCATTCACTAGTGCCTCGACGCAACTCTGTCTCTAAATACTAATCAGTAGGTACCTTCCCCAATGTGTGAATAAACACGTGGACCAGTTCAAGTCTTGGTTCTATGCCCCATACTTGAATCCATCTAGCCAAATGTCTACGCGGATCATCCTTTCCAGAGTAGACT
Organism: Pinus albicaulis; assembly: GCA_034641835.2. NCBI lineage: Eukaryota > Viridiplantae > Streptophyta > Pinopsida > Pinales > Pinaceae > Pinus > Pinus albicaulis. Next base: position 1,111,552,239 of record CM076577.1, read on the forward strand.
TCTTCCATTATGAAAGTTGGACATTCAAAGCGTAACCTCGTCATGTGCACACATTCATCCCAATTGCCCATGTTTTCCTTATAAGTCTCCATCCATCTAGCTGGAGTAGCGCGCAATCCGAGATTCAAAGCCTAGAATCGTTGTCCTTCTGGTATAGTCCTTTCAAGATCTCCTATTAACATTTTTACATCAGTTAAACCATCATAATGTAGTAATTCGTGTACCTCATATGTTATGCATCAAAGAGATATGGTCACACGATTACAGCGTAGCACAGATACTTCATGCAACCGGTTCTGCCAATTTTCTAATTCTTCACCAGAGTATGAGAAACAAGAGTTATCCTTCTCCCAATTAAGATTTCCATCCACCGTTGGGTTAATCCAATCTTCCTCGTGCAAAGTTAGCTTATATATTTGTTCAATATCATCATCAATGCGCATAGGCTCTGTGTATATTTGTCCTTCTACGAGATCTAGGGGAATGATGGCTCTGATTCCATTACTTTCAAACTCCATTCTTCTTTTCTTCAAGTTTATGACACCATCCATGTCAATAGCCCAGTCTAACCCCAACAACACAGTATAAGGATCAATATCATCTACAATTTGTATAACTTCAAATTCTGTCATTGCCTTAACGCCCTCAATACTGAGTACAACCTATGACAGTCTTCCTAACAGAACGATCTTCTGCTGATTTTTCATGTGCAGTTGAATAGTAGACCACTCCAGCTCGGTTTATCCCATGCGCTTCCAAGTTTTCTTAGGTAGAACATTTGCATCCAATCCCAGACCTAAAATAACCTAGTTCGTCTCATAAGCACCAATATGCGTGGTCGTACGCATCTCTCTACCCGTTCTCTTCTTATTCTTATATATTTTGTTGACAACTCTCTATTCTCCCATTGGTTGTTCCTTATCTACGCAATTATCTATCAAAGCTTGAAGTCTCTCTACTACATTTTTGTTGCACAATAACTTAATGCATGCTTGTAGAAATGGTTTGATCTCTTCATCTCCTCCCGCTTCTTGCATTGGTCTACCTGATGTTGATGTGCTTCCCTCTGCAAATTCTTTCTATGCCTCAACAAAAGTATCCTTTGCGCATTGCAAATCAAATCCCTCTTTGTTCTAAGGTTCCTTACAGATCCACAGGTCAGTAGCCAGTTGCTTCCCATTATCTTCATTAGTGGTTACACTGCTCCTAGTGACCACATTCACTTTGGGATCTTCTTCAAGGGTTTCTATTCTAACCATTTGAATATTCTGCGTTGGAGTATGTGTCTTTTTATCCTGCATTTTGGCAATAAAAACAGGGCAATCTTCTATCACATGGTCAAACTGTCTCCAATACCTGCATAATTGTCGCATTGGATTTGAAAAATCACGCGCATAGTGACCATCACCTCTGCAGTTGTAACAAAGAACTTGTCATCTTCCTTGACCAGCAGATCCACCTACTCATCCTCTTCCTCTACCCTAGAATCCACCACGCCTAGAGGGGAATGGTGAGGTAGGCTCAACCTGCATTCTATATATTTCAGCTTTTTTCAACATCATATCATAAGTGCGACAGTGCTGCTCATCATGTCCTAGTGACGAAAATAATTTGCAAAACCACTGCTTCAACTCAGGTTGATACTTTCCGACCCTTGGGCAGAAATTTGTGTCATGTAATCCGACAAATTGATAGATTGTGCACTATATTGTGCTCTTCAATGGGCTAGGACCTCCGGCATTCCGATAATTATTGAAGACAGGGCATTGATCCTTATGGTGCCCAGCAGCTTTACATTTTATGCACCAGACCTCTACGCAAACCTCCTTGCCCTTGTCTTTGCTCAAGATTTGAATTTATAAATGCATGGCTTCCAACTGATTCTGAATCTATTGAGTTCCAAGTGAAACATGTGTTGGGGTAGCTTCTAGTTTCATGGAAATATCCATCGCCTTAGCTTGTGTGGCAATCTTTTGCTGACCCAAGGACTAGCACAGATGTGGGAGTAGCATAGAAATAAACCATTCCTTATGTTGGGTATCATCAATGGTAAACCCCCCATCTCTGATAGTGCACTTCAGCCTCTGATATGCCTTCTACATAGATTCATTAACCTCCTGATGAATCTCTTTCATTTTTGTAACCAACTGCATGTATGACTTAGGCTTCTTGAGTTGCTCTTTTAGGGCATCATTTATTTGGTCCAAGGTGGCATTATGGTTTGCTTGAACATATCTGATATACCTATCTAATGCACAATCTTAGAAAGCAATGGCCAGTTGCGCTTTCTTAATAGCATCATTATTAACCTGTTGAGCCTGCCATACAACATCATTCACAAAACAAAACTGCTCATTATCTTCATTCCCAATACCCCTAAAATTAGGTAACTTCAATGATGCAGCAATATCTACGCCTGGGGGAGGTGGAGGTGGGGGTAGAGATGGACTAAGCAGCAAAGTGGGTGCTCTGTGAGATGATTTTGGAAGTGGAGTGGATGGGGTTGGAAAAATGATTAAAGCTATTTGATCGTTATGTTTTGATGAAACTTCTTCTCCTTTAGAGCGCGCAGATTCACTAGAGCTACTGGTCTCTGGTTTGTTGACCACTGGAGTGGCACCTGATGATTATATGAAGACTCCATTCCCAAGGATGAACCAAGGACACTTGTACCATCAAATATCATCAGTTCAACAAATTTTTTAAACTCTACTTCTTATGATTTTCTCTTGTACCCAGATTCCACGCCCTACAGGGAATTGTAATAAGTGATGATAGTAATGATGAATTTCAGTCAGTATTGAGTCTTTAAAAGGCCTAAGTAACTTGGGACCTTGCCAATAAGTGAGTATTACTCTGGGAGCTTTTTTTCACTCGGTTAATTATCATCTCCCTATTAGGACTTAATAATTAATTGAGTTTTTTCCTCCAATTTTACCCCAAATCCGGAGTACGGCTTGATGGTGAGGCCTTGGGTGAGTTCTAGTGTTTAGAGTCAATGTGTATTACCATACTAGATCACACACAAAAAATCATGGAATCTGGTTAGGTCTAGGTAGTGATTTTTTAATTTTTTAGATTTCCCGTAAGTCGAAAATTGCAATAAAATTTGTAATTGAATTGTAATAAGTGTTGCCTAGAGAGGTTGTATGGGGTATGAGTAATTAACATTACACCTATCACCCTCAATTTTGTACTATGACGCACATTGAGGGGTTAAAAATGTGTTTTGAACCTTCAAAACCCACTTTTCCTGAGTTTAGTGGGAAATTTGGCAATTAATTAAGCCATAAATTAAATAAATAGAGAAAAATAAATATCCACACATGTTAAATGAGGTGGAAATGAGGTGGAAAATTATGGAGGAGTTAAATTGAATTCAAAGGCGATGTGGACTCCTAAAATCAAGGAAATGACATGTGTTCAAATAAAATCGAATTTTTGGCATCATATGAGAGTTGCTTACTTGGAAATTCGAATTTGTGAAGTTAATGCACATTTGGGAGGATTTTGGAGAATATTTGGTGGAGATTTTTGTGGGAAATTGTCCCTAGATGGGTTACCACCCATATACACTTTTCATTCCATCATAAAATTCGAATTTGACACATGAGGGAAGAATAAAATGATGTCCACTTGCCAGAATCCAATTTTTACACTTGGCAATGGAGCTCCACTTATCAAACTCGAATTTGCCTTGTGATCTCCTCTCTCTCACCACTTGGAATTTGGTTCTTCATTGGGATTTGCTCAAATTTATATATAATGGAGCTATGGGCTCTCATATGGTATCCTTTGCAACGAGCTATTGTGTTTGGGGAAGCTCTGCTTTTATGTACTTGTGTTCTTCATATAAATAAAAATAATTTGGGGTTCATTCATGGTTGTTATTCCATTGGAGCATTCCTTGGATCATTGATGGTATATCTCTACTTGTGCCTTTGATTTATATTTCATTTTTCTCATATGCTTTTGTTGAATTGTAGATGTATATCTATCTTACATTTATAATTGGTTATTTGATATGCTATAGGCTAGAAAACTCTATCTATTTTCATACAAATTCTAGAGTTCTCTTGCCATTGCTTATTGATTTAATCCATATGAGCTAATGTTTGTTGGAGGTTTTGTAGAGGATCATTGTTGAATCAACTAGCAAGCATGAGGGGAAGTCTTCAAGAGACCAAACCACTCTTGGCATTGTTCTCAAGGAGCTCTCATCGTTATTTGAATTTCATAGAACTATTTTTTTTTAAGTATTTATTCTTGCAGGGTTCTCCTTCACATAGTCTATTCATTAATCAAAATATTAAAAAATTCATTTACATCTTTTAATTGTGCTTTCATTTCATTATGTAGCTATTCAAGAGATTCTCATAAGCTAGACAAGTGATGGAGATCTTTTCCCATCACTTCATTTAGCCTTTGTATATTATTTTGTAGCATATTCACATACTTACATGCTCTCTTTTCACACTAACTTTGGTTTTAATTTTGCAGCCCTAAAATTCTTGTTTGTAGGTTCTCTCTAGCTTCAAGTTGCATTTCAAGGAGGTCGTGGGCATTAGGAGAGCTTGTGGAATAAAGCTAGGTCATACACCACTTTGGAGCTTGTATTCTCCAATTGTATAACTCCTTCATCTCTTTTGAGGCTCCCATACTTGAAGGGTTTTCCTTCTTGTTTCAATATTTCACATTGTATTCTCTCATTGATTCCCTGGGAAGCCCTCTTTGATTGTTTTTGTTGTGGGAGTGTGGGTTTTACCCATTGGCATCCCTATTTCTCCATTTCAAGGAGAGAATTTGTAGATGGATTGACTTATTGGTTTTGAAATTTCCATTTTATTGCACATCACATATGCATGCTCTAATTAGGAAGTAACATAAATCACATTTCTTTTTCCTCGATTTTGCTTCACAAATTTTAAGTTTGCATTTCTCATCATAGTTGCTACAAATTTAAGTTACATTTCCATTTTTGCAAAGCAATTTACTTTCATTTTGTGCAAACTTCTTCATTATTTTGTTTTATCAAACTTTGATATACTTGGCTTGGCTATTGTCTAAATCATCTATCTTTTATGGTTGTGCAATATTTCTATTTTGAAACATATTTGAAGTATTGTGTATTTGGGCAATTTATCTTTCAAGACAATCATTTACTTCCATGCCAAGCAAGTTTTCTTTCATTTTCTCAAATTTAAGAGTTCCTTTCGCAAGGCTATTTTGAATACACATCTTGAGTTGCAATTTATTTTACATGCAAATTAATTGCTCATAAGCATCAAGCTTTTAGTTGGTCATCGATTTATCATAAGTCAAATCAAATACTTTCATTTCACAATCTAATATGTTATGAAGCTTATGCAAACTTGTGTTTTGGAGCATATTTAATTAAAGCATCTTTCTCTTTTACATAACACTTGCAAACTTACTTGCATATTGTAGTAGCCATTCTAACTTAGTTGCATATTTAACATTTACCTCCAAGCATAAGCTTGGTTGAAAGAAATTATAGAGAAAAAGACTTTCTTGGAAAGTTCTTCCATTTGGTACAAAGTAAGGTAAAAGTGTGTGACCCTGCAGTTATGAAGGTGGCTTGTTCCCTTTTAGGAATGAAGTCACACACTGGCTCGTAAGACTTAGGGAACGAGTATCGTTAATGACACCCCTGTGTCCTCGCCTAGTTTTTCTTACAATCACCCCAATTTTTACCCTTTGGTATGAGCACAAGAAGAGGACTTCTCACCTAGATTAGGCATTTTAGATTAAAAGTAACCAAGATTAATTGCATCCAAATGTAGTATAATTGCAACTCATGCTAATGCACCTCATGGTTTTACTTGCAAATTGTTTATTCCTCTTGTCATTGTTGAGATTGAATACTTTTTTGTGATATATATATATATATATATATATATATCAAGTAGAACACTAATTGTTTCCTTTTGAGCAAGATAGCTTGTCATGCTTGGATTCATAAATTTGTTTACCTTTAAGGAATTTATAATATCTGGTGCTAACATTTTCTTGTTTCAACTTTTCGAGATTACTTTTGCTTTCCATTTGAAAACATTTTACTTCAATTTAAGAATATAAATTTCATTTTAAAGAGCAATAGTTTGAAGGCACTAGTTTCATATGCTTTACGGTTATTTTTTGTATTGACGGTTATTGCTCACATCACTTTTTGCTTATAAATCTTAAGAAGTAATCTATTTGACTCTAACATTCTCCTAGAAACTCAAATATTTAACTTAGTTTTCTATTTAGGGACCACCCCCCTTAACTAGCCTAGGAGATAGCTTAAACAAAGAGAGTTGGGATTAGTGTGACAATCCCATCTCTAAATTGCTTGCCACTAACCACACATTGTGGGGTTAAAGGCTTTTCCCACTAACTGTAGGTAGGTGTAGGAGACAGGAGAGTTAACACAGTTCACCCTCACTATCAGATCTGCGCTTCAGAGGGCTATAAAATCCTTTTTCTAGGTCTTCGCGGTGAAGTTTTCCACTGCGCATAGTCGGGCCTATTTCCGGCATTCAAGCAATATGTTGACATAGAGTGCTTTATTCACATAATAGAATCTTCATCAACAACTTCAAAGAGTGCAAGAAATTACCTTTAGGTCCCTTTAAAACCTTCTCTCTGCTTCATAATATAACACAAATTGATCAATGGCAAATTCTGTCACAAATCCTCCCAAGAGGCGATCAATCCAATGATCTACCGCACAGGTGATCTTATTGTCTAACTTTTCTAATTGCTGAATCAATTCAGGATTCCACTCAGTGACTGCGTCATCCTTCACGCAGGTGTTGAATTGAGTCAATCACGACAACCACTCCTACAGCTCAGCTGCAAAGGAGCAAAAGAATATATTGTGAACTTTTGTATAGATGTATTTTTGTACCCACTTTTCGTTAGATAGCTTAGTACTTCGATTCTCTTGGAGTGTGAATTCAAGGATCTTTCTATCTAGCCAATCTTGCAATTCGTTCCACGAAGGGTGCCACAACATCGAATCTCCCTCAAAATGATCCTGATCCCGACAACGGAACAATTTGTTGGCTTGAGGGGTCCTGACCCAGGTTCAAAGTTTATCACGCAACCAACAAACCCTCCAACTACTGGCCTTTTGGTAATGACCTGCTTGCACATATCAAAGTCTCACCCAAAGCAGTATGGGGGGGTGTTGGAACCAGGTTTCCACACCCTGAGGAAGAAAATAATGTAGTGGCCCTAAATAGATAGATTGCATAACTTATATAGATCTTAACATATATGCTCAAATACAAAATGATTATCAGAATCAAAGATCACTTCATCATAGATATATCGTAACAGAACCAGATCCAGATCTATATAATGCGCAATTACTTAAGAAGACTCATCCACATATTCAACCATCAATATAACTTCATGCATAAATAATAGATGTATTCACGCATATACAAATAAGCAAAACAGAAGTAAAGCAATATTAAAACATAATAGTAAACAGATAACTAAGATCGATAACAGAATGTTTCTGCAAAAACCAGTCCTTGTATTAATTTAGATCAATTCAGTACATCGGACTTTCCCTTACACTTTACCCTTCCACGCACACAGCCATCAAAGTTCGCACAGAGCCAACAAGAGCCTTTCTACCCAACCCAGACTGAAACCCTTACAACAGTATCACAGACGCATAAACTTAGATCAAAACATCACATCAAGTTTAGTTACTCTTCACTTAGACTCGATCTATATATTATATCCAATCTAGTGCGCAGATACTATGGTCAGGTCCAATATTTACCCTTAAAACCCTTTTACATCAAAATAGGGACTTCGACCCGCCCCAAAGCCCCTTGACCTATTCGCGCAGTGTGCATATACAAAACTTATACAAAAAGATACCAAAAAGTGTACCTCATGGGACCCCACTCCAACAACATTTAACACCAATCTTTGACCAACACAATAAGGAGCACGAACAAGAAGTTACACCAACCAATGCGCAATACAAACGTTCCAATGGATTGGCGTAAACAATACTCAACACAGAGCGATGTGTGACCACAACACCGCAATTCGTAGAGATTCAACGTTCAAGGAGGATACACCAATGGACAAACAATAGAGAATTCAATGGATAAAGGACAAAACAAGGAACCTAGACAAGTTTTCTATCAAGGGAGAGAGGTGTTTCGTAGGAGAGAGTGGCAAGAGTTACTGCAGAAAGAAACTAAATTTGGGCATGTGCTTTGATACCATGTCAGGCCAGGAGTAACTCCATGAATCTTGTTTATTGCATTAGTCAGTTCATGAATATATACATGAGTGGAGAGACTCTTGGGATTCCAATTCCAAGGTCTCTTGGTTTTCTCTAATGCATAGCTCAAACTATTTACAACAATTGTAATAATCCCAATTCTGTTGGATTAGGTGTCAACAAATTCAAAGGATTTGTGACAATAGTATTATCATAGTTTTTGAGCATGTGTCCCACCTCATTTGGGTCCCCTAGATAACCTAGAAAGGGAAGCAATAATAACTTTGGTTTTTCTAGAATAACATTAAGGATCATGATGAAGACAACCATGGATAACCTAAATAACAAAGTTATATTGCTTAAATATTTTGTATACTTAAATTGTCATCCTCATGATTTTCGTAATAATATTGAAATAATGGGTATGGGAACTACAAGATTATACTATTTTTTAAGCAAATTATGTTAAAACACACATATAAAGAAAAGTTGCAATTGAGAGCCAAGAATGCAAGCATAAAATTACTTAATGACATATAATCTATCAAAATGTTGAAGGTCTTGACAAGTTATAAGATATTTTCTATTAGAAACTGTTGGCTTGAGGTGTCCTGACCAAGGTTCAGATTTTATGGATAAACCAACAAACCCTCCAACTACTGGCTCTTTCGGCAGTGATCTCCTTATGCAAACCAAAGTCTCACCCGAAGTAGTATGGGGGAGTGTTGGAACCAGGTTTCTACACCCTGAGAGATAAATTTTTGAAGTGGTCCTCCGCAAAATCCAATGTGAACTTAAGAAGATGCACGCAACAATATATAACAGACTTAAAGGGAGTGTGCAATCATTAACAAGATAACACAGGAATGTTGTTCGCTATATCTTAACAAATACTTGAACATATCTATCAATAATCATGTGTAATCACACCATATATTCCTGCTCGACCATTAATAAGTAAACAAATAATGCAATCTTAACAAAACATAAACAATAATACAGATGCATAACACACTGAACTTCACCAAAATTGTCCTTTCTCTTATCTTTCAGATCTGTTAATACATCATATGTCTTTCAAAAACCCTTACAAATCCTTTTGTGCACATAGGCAGCGGAGTCTGCACACGGCTAGGACTAGATCTTCACGCATACAGCTAGCAGGAGCCTTTTAACCCAACCCAACACCATTACAAATGCATAAACTTATCAGAACATCAATATCTAATAACACATATATTACTACTTAGCTTAGACATACTCTATCTATTTATATACGCCTAACGCGGAGATAATATGGTCTCAAACCATGGTTTTAGGCCCACAGTTTACATTTAAGCCCATTTACATCAAAATTGGGGGCTTTGACCCACCCGAAAGCCCCTTGACTTCATTTGCGCAACGCGCACATACAAAATCATACAAAATTGTCTTCGGAACTTGTGCCTTAGGGGAAACCGCTCCAACAGCCCCCCAACACAAACATGTGACTTGTCTCGAGTCATTGAGGCGTGAGCTCCTTAGTCTTAGCCTGAAGTGTCTTAACAAAATTTTGGAGAGGGAGCACTAATTCGAGACTTTGCGTTGCTGCACTCTATGCTTTCTAAACCATTTTGTCTACGGTAGTCCCCTCAGCTACCATCTCTATGCTGCGTTGAATCTGTTGATTGATCCTCAAGGTATTGTCCAGTGTCTGTGATAATTGCATTACTTCTTCTGCCCATGGTTGCATGCTCTCCTTCAACACCTGTTCCTTCTGGCGCAAATCTGCAATCTATGTTTAAATTTTGTGGCCTTCTTACAGATGAGCAAGTCGTTGGGTAAGAACTAATGTAGGTGCTACGGTCTGAATCTCTTCAAATAGCTACTCCATCTCATTGAGTGAGTCACGTAACTACTGCACGAACTGATTGTTTTGGACATAGGCCCAAATATCCATGGCCTCGTTCAATGAACTATTACACTAGTTGACCACAGCAGCAATACTATCATGTGCATGCTTGACTTCTGCTCCTCTCTTTATGCGAACCTCTGTTGGCGTCTTTGACTACAATTTGGTCTGTAGGTTTGCGATCTGTTGCTCATATTTTGTCTAGATGGTTTGAACTTCCACGCGTGCTGCTTTCACTGCAGCGACCAATCCCTCTAATTTATTAGGGGGCACAGCTGTGGCCAGGACAACAGGAATGTCTCGACATACTTGATTGATTTTTGCCTCTAGCGCAGCGCGCTGGGCCTCTAATTCTCTACCAGCTGTTTTTTATTGTTGTTGTTGTTGGTGTACTTGTGTGGCTTGCTGTTGTGCATCCTTGGTATTTGTTTGTACAATTGCTTCTCAGTATTGAAGCTTATTTGTGCTCACTGAATGTAGCAGATGTAATTTGCCTACAAGCAACACCAAAATATTAACATGTACATCACCTATATCGCTAAATTGAACACGCTGGTTAGCATCCATTTGTATTGCTGGCATGGGGATGTGGACAAATCGTGCATCCCCTGATGTTGGCAGAGCAACATCCAATGGTTGCGCCCTGGTAACATGCGCACTAGTCCAGATCACCTGAATCACGCTCTCTTGAATCTGGCTCGCCTAGACTTTCAACTCCTGCAACCCAACTTGTACAATATGTAGTGTAAACTTGTATTGGACTTCAATGTCGGTCCATCAATCTTTCGTCACATATGTGACAGTGTTTGCGATTTTGTTGAGGTTGTCCTCTGTGAGCATCAGGACCTCATGTCCTTCTTTCTTAGATCCTTTTTGTTTTTTACTTGAGCCACTTACGGCCTGAGCGCCTGGCTCAGTGCCTTTTGATGTCTCAACTTCTCTGGTTTCTTTAGACGCAGAGGCATTTTTCTCAGGCACTGTTTTCGTGTTAACAACTTCTCCAGTTGTAGTAGGTGTTGGTTCCTTCTTGGTAGGTTTATCTGTAACCATTGTTTTCACCGTTTCTGTAGGTTTTTCAGTGGATTTCTCTGTTGATTTGCTTATCGGAGTGCATGACTTTGTTGGCGTAGGTGGGGTCAACTAGGCCTACGACCATTCTGTTGTCACTCTGATTAGATCATCTTTGGTCACCAAATAAGGTAGCTCATACCAGACACCCTCTATAAGCCCTTGGCGCGGATATGGATGTTGTGAAACGTGGCTTTAAAATTCGCGATCATCTTATATTGATCATATAGAGTGGGTGACATTCGAGGCTTGGACTATACTGCTTGGTTCAGTGTTGCACCATACAAGACCAAAAATATTTTGTTTTCCTTCATGCGCACCGTGTCTGACGAGTTCTAGAGTGTTGCGTAGTGCACAGCTTCGCACATTTTCTCTTCAATTTTGGGGAACTACATATCCTCAGGGGTTCTCAAGCCAATAAGTGCAAATAACAACAAGAGCCACACATATTGGAAGGGCTTGCCTTCCTCCTGTGCCTCACGCACATTCTCTAGGAACTCCTTCCATAAATACCTGCACCAGTTGTATATGACACCCTTTTCACATATGCCAAAAACCAAAATCACATGTGGAGGTAGCTCCTTGGGCCTGCACTTACGCATCATCTTGCAGGCCAAGACGAGCTGCCAAAATAGACGGCGGGGTCATTGATCTCCTCCACAATTAACCCCTGGGTCCTGCATGTGACGTTGTATTTTTTATTGATCAGATCAACCACAAATTTTTCTTCTGCTTTACCTACAAAATTAGCAACAGGGTCGACCCCCTTAGTAGGCAGACCTATTATTATATGAATCAAATATGCATCAATCAGGATGCACTCGCCCAACTAGAGCACACCATCATGAACCAACGCAAGAAACTGTCGGACGCAAATATCATTGATGGGGTTGCGCCCAAAATGAGGGATCTGCAGCAAATTGAGTAGGCCTGCCTTATGTAGACCTAACATTCCCCTCTTTGGCTCGAGGTGCACCACGCCTCCTTCATAAGTATCTTGATCCAAATAGAGCTTTGGTGCTAGCTCGGGAAACTTTTTGACATCCACGATGTCACAGTCATATGATAATGGGGTCGGAAAAGGATCATGCACACAAGCATCATTCAGTTTGCACAACTCAACACAGATTCTGATTTCTCGCTTGGTCTTCTTATCTTGCATAACCATTGGACTTACCCAGTCAGATTCTTCCACAGGCTCGATGATGCTTGCTGCCACCATTTTGTCCAAATCTTCTTTCACTTTTTGTATCTGGGGTTCAGCCTATATGGACATTGTTTTACCGGGTGCGCATCAGGCTTCAATGTGATTTTCATCACTCCCACGTCCCCAATGATTCCTTTTAATTCTGAAAAATTTGTAGGGAACGGGTCCTAATATTCAGTCAGTAACTCAGCAACCTTGTCTACTGTATCATCATCCTAGTAGTCTCCAATCTTTTCTAACTTAGGTTGCTCTTCAGTTCCAATATTCACCTGTCTTAACTTTAATGGCTTTGTCACATCCATTGAGGTGATTGAGGGCCCAGCCATTGCGCGTTGCCCTTCAGATTCAAGAATCACGATATTCCTTGGATCCTCATCATTTTATTCTACTGTCAAGTTTCTACAATTGACAATGGCTTTCATATGCACGTCCCAAGCTAGTGGTGCACACTCAATCATAGGCTTAGTGGAATCAAAATTTACTTCTTGAATATTATGCAGAGCTTGACCAATTGTTTCAAACCCACTTTCAAAGCTAAAGGCAAGAATAAAACTGTCTATCAATGCATGCCACTCGCTAGTGCCTCTACGCAGCTTTGTCTCCAAGTACCATTCAGTAGGCACCTTTCCTAATGTGTGAATAAACATATCGACCCATTTATGTCTTGATTCTACACCCCATACCTGATTCCATCTAGCTAAATGTTTGTGCGGATCCTCTTTGCCGGAATAATCATCCTCCATTTTAATTACTAGACATTCAAACCTCAACCTCATCATGCGCGCACATTCCTCCCAATTTCCCATATTTTCCTTATGTGTTTCCCACCATCTCGCTAGAGTAGCATGCAATCCAAGATCCAAAGCATGGAATCTTTGTCCTTCAGGAACAGTGTTTCCATAGCTCCTATAAACATGTTTACATTAGTTGAGCCATCATAGTGTGGTAAATCACGTACCTCGAATGTTATACAACGCAGAGCGCGGGTCACATGATTAAAGAGTAGCGCAAACACCTCATGCAGTCGGTTATACCAATTCTCTAGTTCTTCGACAGAGTTTGAAAAAACAAGAACTATCCTTCTCCCACTTAAAGTTCCCATCTGCTGTTGGATTAATCCACTCTTCCTCGTGCAAAGTTAACTTATATATTTGATCGATCTCGTCCTCAACGCATACTAGTTCAGTATACCTTTGGCCTTCTGCAGGACCTAGAGGAATGATTACCTTAACACCATTGCTCTCAAATTCCATTATCCTTCTCTTCAAATTGATAACACCATCCATGTCAATGGCCCAATCCAATCCTAACAGTGCAGGACAGGGATCAATATCATCTACAATTTGTATGACTTCAAATTCTGCCAACACCTTAACACCCTCTATACTGACCACAAATTTTGACAGCCTTCCGAAAGGAATGATCTTCTGTTGATTAGCCATGCGCAGTTGGATAGTAGACCATTCCAACATTGGCTCCCCCATGTGTTGCTAGGTTTGTTTAGGTAGAACATTAAAATCTGATCCCAGACCCAAAATAACTTGGTCCATTTCATAAGCACCAATCTGGGCAGTCATACACATCTCCCTACCTGTTCTCTTCTTGTTCTTGTAGATTTTATTGACTACTCGTTGTTCTACCATGGGATGTTATTTCTCTGCGCAAGTATCTATCAATGGCTGCAAATTTTCAACAACCTTATTGTTGCGCAACAATTTTATGCAAGCTTGTAGAAATGGCCTAATCTCCTCATCTCCTCCTGCTTCCTTTAGTGCTATACCAGATGTTGATGTTCCTCATTCTGCAAATTATTTTCGTGCTTCAATAAAGGTCTCTTTTACGCGTTGAAGATTAAAGCCTTCTTTGTTTTCAGGTGATTTTTGGATCCATACATCAGTGGAAGGTTGCTTTCCTTTATCTTCATTATTAGCGATGCCACTCCTGGTAACTACACTCACACAAGGATCTTCTTCACGAGTCTCCGCACGAACCATCTGAAGATTTTGCGTTGGGGTCTTCTTTTCCTGCATTTTAGCAATCAAGACATGAAAATATTCTATAACATGATCAAATTTCCTACAGTACTTGCAGGATTGTCGCCCTGGATTAAGATAGTCGCACGCATAATGACCAGCATCTCCACAGTTATAGCAAATGACTTGTCCTCTTCCTCGATCAGCTAATCCACCTCCTTGATCTCTTCCTCTGCCTTGGAATCCTATGTGCCCAAAAGGGGATGCTGGTGATGTGGGCTCAACTTGCATTCGGTATATATCTGCTTTATCCAACATCATATCATAGGTACAACAATTCTGCTCATCATGCCCTAATGTCAAACAAAACTTGCAAAATAACTACTTCAAGTTAGGATGATATTTTCCAATCCTTGGTTAAGAATTTGTGTCATGTAGTCCATAAATTTGACATATAGTACACCATACAAGATTCTTCAAGGGACTAGGACCTCCAGCTTTCAAATAATTGTTGAAGACATGACACTGGTCTTTATGGTGCCCAAAAGATTTGCATTTTATACACCATACCTCTGCGCAAACCTCCTTGCCTTTGTCTTTGTGTAGACTTTGAATTTATATATGCATGGCTTCTAGCTAACTCTTAATCTGTTGAGTTCCCAGCACAATAGGTGTTGGGGTAGCCTCCAGTTTCATTGCAACTTCTACAGCCTCAGCTTGTGTGGCAATATTTTTCTGACCTAATGGTTGGCACAGATGTGGGAGCAACATAACAATGAACCATTCCTTATGTTGAGTATCATCAATCACAAATCCACCATCTCTGATGGTGCGCTTCAATATTTGATCAGCCTCCCATACAGATTCATTATTTTATTGACGAATATCCTTCATTTCTGTCACCAACTACGCATATGGCTTAGGCTTCTTAAACTGCTCTTTTAGGGCTTGTTAACACTGGAAAATCGTACAGCAGAAGACGACATCAATTAATGTCGAGCCCAAGGATTTACAGGACAAGAATACATTATGGAATCAAGAAGTATTTAAAATCTCTAAGGTTTTGAGAAATCAAATTTGAACTAGTCATAAATGCTCAAATGTGGGCTTTATCCTTCAAGAAGAACGCCTTCTGCGCGACTTTTTGCCTGATAAGCGCGCATTCCTGGAAATGGAAAAAAGTCGCTTTTCGGGACCACACCAAGAAAACGAAAGTTACTCCTTATGTGAAAGCCACCTAAGGATAGCCACCAACGCTCCTTAGACATTATGTGAGCACACAATGGAATCACACCTCTCCCTTGGGTCACCATCCATCATGTACCAAGGGAGGGAAGGAGGATTTGAAGCTCACCTATATAAACCCACCAAGAGATGAAGAAATGGTGATCATAGTGTTATGCTAGCCAAATTTTCCCAAGAAACACTAGCATTGTGTGTGACCCGGAGCTGGAGCTAAAGAGGACTTGATAGTTGGCCACCCAACATCTTAGTCCACCGCAGCAGAGAGAGAGAGTGAGACTGCATCAGAGGCAAAGCTTGGAAGACAACATCCTTGCATCGGGACATAGAGCCATTGCCTAGGGGCCCTTTGGAAAGTGGGTAAAATTTCTTCTCCATTTCAAACGTTTAATAAGAAGAGGCCATCGAGCCATCGTTTGCATTATTATCGTTTGGAACTCTCTATATAGCTTTTGTATATTTGTGTTTTTAGTTTTAGTTTAACCAGAGCATACTTCAGCATACTATTTCCATTAAGTTTTATGCTTTTGAGCTCCCCCACTTTCTGCATGTTACCAATAGTTTAGAGAGTATACCGCACTCTCTAAGCTGGTGCGATTTCGTACACCCATGCGACTAATCCACAACAACAGGATTGGCGACTCCACTGACGTGTTCCAGGTTTATGTGGTTGTGCCATCTTTTGCAGGAGACCCTTTGTCTATGATGGAGTGGAGTTGATAGTCCTCTGACCCATCTTGCAGTCCCTAGAATCAATGAAGTGACAGACTGAAGAAGGCAGCTCCTAATCTTTTACTTGCAAGATTTATGTGCGTAGTTTTTCCACACATAGGCACATTGCGTGTGTTCAAGACTGATCTGCGTGCAGCAAGGCGCACTTGTCAAGGGCTTTTGCGTGCAAATTGCAGAGAGATTTTTTCTCCCTATTTTCTGCTTTTTTTCTGCTTGTAAGTGTGTTGGGCAGCCCCTAATGTATCTGCCAACACCTGTGTTGATATCCCACAGCTTCTGAGAACTCACTTTTTGCTGCTTTCTGTAGGCATTTAGTTAGTTTTCATTTAAGTTGGTTTTTGCAAAAAGTGTTCACATAGTTTAAGTAGGGGACGAATTAACCATTGCTGTCCGAAAAATTTATGTTTTTTGCAAATTATGGTATGCACACTTAGTTTAACTAGTCCAAGTAAGTGGCTGATGACCACACATGCCTAAGCTAGTGTAGAAATTGTTTAGTTTAAATTCAATTTTTGCATTTAGGAAATTGCGGGACTAGGATTGAATCGCCAATTAGAGCAAGTAATATTTGTTGTCTTTGCACCATTTGGTGACCCTAGACAAGCATATGAACGCTCTACATTTGTGATTCGCCATCTCCCTTTAGTCACTCACATAGACTAACTAGGAAGATTTGGAAGCGGCCCATTATCCGCAAATTGTTTCCATTTGAGCAAGGAACAATGTCACATAGTTTAACTAGGGGACTTTTGTAAAAGATCATCGATATCCATATGTTCAAATTATGATATTGTTCACCATACGCTCACACACATTCACCCACTAAGAAAAGAAAGCCACCTAAAAATAACTTAAACCAACTCACTAAATTCTCCCAACAAGGGCCACAAGAGAATTTATAGATTAAGTTAGGATCAAGGGGGTAGGCATCCAATAAGCCGCCTTGATCACACTTCACATTGAAACATAGAAGTTGTGTATTTATGGAGCTTTAAAATCCACCTATCAGCCCACGGAAAAGAAAACCCGAGCGCGGCAGAGATCCGATTTAGAGAGGGTTAGGCTTAGGCGCAGTGCGTGCGGTATCAGTTGGGGCTACCTAACCTGCCTGATACTCGGTACTGTTAGCCGACTACCAAGAAGCCCAAGACTCGAACGCTCACATGGGAAGGTGGTTCTTACTGGCCAAAACTAGGGCATCCTTTACCCTATAGGTGACGGTGTAGGCAAGCACCAGACCCTCTACCCTTACCTTGGTTGATTCTCTTCGGTTGACTGGGGGCGTCGCCAGCTCTTACGGGACGTTGTGCCAGCATTCGTAAGAAATCCTCTCAAGGCCCAGTTACTTTTGAGTGTGTGAGGACGTAATAGGTCTTCTAGGATTTTTAGTATCACGTGCAAACAAACAAAACCATTTTTTGCTTGATTGATCACATAGATTAAGTTAAAGGGAAAATTCATTTCATTTTCACTTTGTTTTATGTATGTGGCCATAAATTTGTTGTGATCACAGACTCGATCCCCTCAAAATTTTTCCAAAACCAAACCTGGTCGACACTCAAATGGTTCCAATGGAACCTCGTTGGTCCAGGCGTCTTTTGGACCTCCCCCCATTACTGGGAGGGGTTCAAGGTCTTTCGCCGTTTAGGCGTCAAAGATGGAATATTGCCACAGTAGTTGGTTTTTCCTTTCTTTGAGCAACCTTAGTTGGGAACCCTAATCGGTCTCCCAACACCACACCACACACCACTCCCCCCTCGTCCCCTGGGGGGCAGAAGAGCGCATCCCATACGGGAAGCCAGCTGAATTCACAACAGGGTACGTCACAGACTAACCTCGTTCTAACCAGAACTTCGTGTCTTCACATGTTGCCATGGTGTCAACCTCCCAGTCACCCTTCTTGGTGGTGTTGAATCTACTAGATTTGACCAAGCTCACCAATGACCCCATCGCACACGACCCTAATTGGCCTCCCATGCCCATGAAGCTCCCTTCAGACATACCAAATTTTGAAGGCAAGCAAGCAGAAGACCCAGGAAACCATATAATGACCTTTCACCTGTGGTGCTCATCGAATATCATCATCGACGATACTATTCGGTTGAGGCTATTTCAACGCACTCTTACGGGAGTGGCCGTCAAATGGTACGTGGAGCAACCCCCTGCTTCACATGGAACCTTTAGCACCCTCACTACCGCGTTCCTCACATAATTTCAGTTGCCCATTCGCCACAATTTGGGAATGGAGTTACTGAATCATTTCAGACAATCCCCCTCTACCCATATTTCAGAGCATCTCCATGAATGGAGGCGGTGTCGCAGTTTATGCAAATAAAAACTCAATTGTCGAGTCCTTTTAGATTTATTCTTGAAAACTCTAACGACAGAGATTTCAAAGGATGTGGCGCAACATAACCCCACATCCAAAGAGGATGCAATCAGTAAAGCCCAGCAGCTTAAACTGATCTACACGCAGTCAGGATACATATACAATATCCTGCCTAACGCCCCGCGCCTGCAATCTTATCAAGAATTGCCAGGTGCGTCTAACTCTACAGATAGACTTATTGGGTCAATGACCCAAGGGTACTTAGGCAGCAGCAGTCAAAATCCCGATTACACACATGGGTCTACCTAGAACATGTCTCAATCCATATTTCAAAGTCATCATATGCGGCAACAAAATTTGACTAATAGGGCGCACGCGCATCACCAAGGAGGACCTTATCCTCTGGCCGAGGGGACCTAGTACGTAGGAAGAAAAACTGACGGAAGAGCTCCCCCCCAATGGCCAGGTGCAAACATGGGACAACAATATGCTCAGTCCCAAGCACACAACCCACCTACGCAAAACAATGCACATGTGAACTTTGTGCAAACTTCCCAAAATCAACGACACTAGTATGATCATGAGAACTACCCTCCTAACGTGGTTAAGAAAAAGGCAAAAAACAAGCCCAAAGGGAACCCTGGACAGGGGGGCAGCAACCAAAAACGCCCACCGCGATCCCAGGCTGGAGGTAACTCCAACTGGAATCAGAACCAGGAGCCAAGCAATGCCCAAAGACAAGGCAAAAGGCCACCTCTATGAACAAACCATTCTTGTTCAATATGTGGTGAGTACAGGCCCTATACTCACCACTGTCCCGAACTCCCTAAGCTTAAAAATCTTCAGAGTAACCAAGGACAAGGAGGATCTTTCCAAACAACTGCGGTGATGCAAGAACCCTTCCCCCATCAAGGAATGATCAGCACTCAGTAGCAAAACCTAGACGATTCCGAGAAAAACAACCATGAAATTTACATGGCTGGGGAAAAAATGTTTTTCCAAACTCAGAATTGTAGCTACGACACCCCACCAGACACCAATACGTCAGGGGCTAGTACAAGCACGCCGACTGCACCTTTAACCATTCCAAAGATTCCTTTGGAACCATTACCAAGAATGGTAAAAGGACCTAATAGGCGAGCAGGTAACTACTTCAAATCGGCTCACAATTATAGCATCATAGATGATTTAGCTCAATCATCTGCTGCTATGTCCGCATTGGAAGTACTACAGTCATGCCCAAAGCAACGGAAAGCCCTACTTTCTGCATTAGGCGCTGTTGACCCTGCCAACACACACATGATGGCTTTTGACTTAGACAAAGCCACCCCAAGGCTTCCCTCCATGGTTGCCTTCCAGATACCAGTATCGATACAGAATATCACTATTCACCGATGTGTCATTAACTAGGGTGCATCCACATGCATCATGTCAAAGAATGTATGGCAGAAGTTAGGAGCCCCCGAACTCAAACCTTTCTTCATCACACTTAGAGCATACGACAGTCATCCATTGACCCCCATCGGTCTCTTCCAAAATGTACTGGTATGCTTAGCCGGCAAGACGGTCCACATAGACATCGAAGTCTTGGATGCTCACTTGGATTACAATATACTCCTTGGGTGGAGTTACATGTACGCCATGTCTGCCATAGCATCCTCCATCTTCCGCATCATGATGTTCCCCCACGAGGATCGAATCATTACCGTAGACTAGCTGACGCACAATGAAAAGCATCCCTTGAACAACACGGATGTAATTATACCATACGTAGATACAGCCGCATATGGTCTTTCACAGTATCAAGAATATGGCCCTGGCCAATTCAAACTGTTGTCCGTCATAGGGTCATTCCTAGGAGATCCTCCCATTATCCCTGAGGTATCGCCGATGCCACAGGGGTCTCGGTCTGCATGATGTCCACATCAAGCACCGAAGTTAGTCAGGACACAGACTTAAGCAGTAATGACACCGAGGCATCGACCATGGCAACCTCCCTAGTCTACCCCACCTCCCAAACCCCTTTCCTCTACCCACCTACTGGCTTCGTCTCGCAGCAGGTTTTGGCAACACTGGTGTTACTCAACATATCGTTGGCATTCCCAGTTTGGTACCTCGTTCCCCCTTTAGGAAAAACATCTACCAACGTTACTGCATTTGGGTTAAAGCCCCCCAGTCTCGAGGAGCCCCAATCTACCCAAGCAACGGTCAAAACCGCCCCCGCAAAGGAAATTCCCATTGCGAAACCAGTGACCACGACCAAGAAAATCGCCAAGAGAGGAAAGAAAGCGGTGACCCCCACCATGCAAAGGGAGTCATCAGCCTCCACTATATGTGATGTCATAGGACACCCTACCCACATATGTCCGGAGTTGGACGAATTAAAACCACTCCTCGGCTACGAAGCAAGCACCTCGACACGACGTTCCCATAAAAAGGAACTTGCCACCAAAAGTACAAACAAATCGTTGTGTACCAATCACGCATGCGCTATCTGTGACACCTATGGGCACTATACCCACCATTGTCCATAAATATCACAATATAGGGATGCCATACACGCGATCGAGCGATCCTATCAAGAGGATCCCTCCATCCAGTCTATCAATGACGAGCCGCGTACCATCCTATACTTACAAGAGCAACACATATTCATAGAGCGCCCCCCAGTAATGCCCATTATCCGTTGCACGCTATGCGATGAATGTGGCCACTACCTCGAAGAGTGTGCCACATTGGAACTCATTCACAGATGGTATCCAATCAAAAGGGTTTACTACGTGGGGCTACGGGTAGCACAATTCACATGCCCGTTATGCGCCGACAATCACCTATTAGAGGATTGTCACTACATACCTCGCTTCCGGCTAGCCCTTGCTAACCTCCGCTCAGCCATAGTTCGTCTTTCCCAAGAAGACAATATGGATGTCGAGTCCACTAGTAGCTCCATGACCCAAGAAGAAGAGACGAGCGGGTCCATAATGTTCTTATCAGTCGAAGAACGGCCTAGCAAGAAACCCTTAGTTACCCCCAAAGGCACTTCACGAAACCCACCCGCATGCACGTTATGCAAGCAGACAGACCATATAGTCGTCCATTGCCCTGACTTAGCAGCGTTACGACGTTGGTTCCCCGCCTGGCCTCAGACGACGCACGATGGGACCCCCATATCACATATATTTTGCCTGATATGTAAGGGTAATCATTATGACTGACATTGTACTTATTACTCACGAATCCGTCCCACTATCAACATGATTAATGTCGTAGAAAAGAGAACGGACGATCTCCGAGAATGGCATAAAAGATACATTGTTGGCTCAACGTCCCCACCACCGCAGTGGTGTGTCAAGCCTGATAAGACCACACACCAACCACGTATACCCCAGGCCAAGCCTAAGATAACATGCAGCCTATGTGATCTGAATGATCACTGAGTCAACCAATGCAGAGAACTCAAACCCCTTACAAACAGTCTCTGCATAGTCTTGCCTCTCTCTCAAAAAATTCTCTCTAATCAAGAGAGGATCACACGCACTTATTGCCGATTTGGCTCACACTTTCATCATACGTTTAAGTGTGCACATCTCCCCAAGCTGAGAGTAGCTAGAGTGGCATTAAGTCAACCACCCACCAAAGAGGGAGGCAAGTCTCAACCTACGACGCAAAAATGGAAGCAGAAGATGACCTTGTCCACAACCGACCCTTTCCAAGCATCCACATCAGGAACATCGAGTAGCGTAGAATCTCACACTATCTACTCTGTCAGCGTTGTGATACCATGCACCATTTGCACCGGTCATGATCACGTGCTAGAGGTATGCCCGCTGCTAAAATCATTTAGGAACCTCTGTGATAAAAACAACTTCCACCTATCGGAAATTGACCATCATAGCGGGAAACCAGACCTTATGCTCACACATGACTCCAGTATCGAGATCCTTCCCCCGCCGCATGCCAGTGACACAATTCACCACATACAACTTGTATCATCGCATGCCCAAGACAGGATTGCAACCACCCCCTCATCACAGGAATTCCACTTTATTCTTGTCGCAAAAGACCAAGGTACCTTACTCTTTTGCATTGATTTCAGCAAGATCCCAAACTTGCACGCCACCATCGAACTCCTTGATGACACCCAACCTCTAGAACAACGCCTAGTACAACTAGAGCTAGTTGAAGAAAGTCGGTGACAATTGCTACAACACAATGAGGCCCATAATAAAAGGGTAAAAAAATCATTCGACCGCCACATCACCCCTCACTCACTTACTGAGGGAGAGTTAGTCCTTCGCTACGATGTCACAAAGAGGCCTTAGGGCTAGGAAAGTTCGAAACCTTGTGGAAAGGACCCTATATCATCAAACATTGTCTCCGATAGGGGGCATACATCTTGATGGAACCGAATGGGACCTACCTCACTAACCCCGTCAACGGCCTTTACCTCAAGAAGTTCTACCCATAAGGGCCCCAGTAGCCCTTATCCCCTAGAGTTAGGGTACACAAAAATCCCAACACCAAAATATTTTTGACCCAAGGACCTAAACGCGCTCAAAGTGCCACCATGGATCACCAACTTGAACCCTATTTTGGATTTGCTGATGGAGCATCGCAATGGTCTCAAAACTTAGCTGCAGCCACTTGGGTCATCTACCACCCTGACCGATCACCACTGTGTTGAAACAACATGTGCATCAGATCAGCAACCAACAATCAAGTAGAATATGATGCTGTTATCGGACTTATGTGCGAGGCCCTCCATCAAGGCATCCGCCATATGCATGTTAGTGGTATCACAGTTAAACCAAACATTTGAAACCAGAGATGCAAACATGCTTAGAAAATATTTGCGTGCCAAAGAATTAAGCAGACAATTTGATTACATTACATTTTCACATGTATCAAGGAATCAAAACCAAGCAGCTGATCACATGGCTAACATTATCCTAGACTAGGAATGCATCGCGAATAAACCACCATACATAAAAAACCAAAAACATAGATATCCATCAGCATAACACAAAATACATAAACCGAAATAGATAGCACACCATGTAGAGCTACAAAAATATCTCTCATATATATGTGTGTGTGTGTGTGTGTGTGTGTGTGTCTGAGTACAAAAATAGTATCATTGTCCCATTGGCCAGCCCAAAGATATAAGGGTCATCAAAAATAAGGAAGCACCCATAAAACCTCGAGCAGGCATCCCTTAGGTCAAGAGGTCCACTCGACCCTGGAAGTCCTCTAGAACAGCCACCCGAGCTATAAGTGTTGCAATACGTGCCTCAACCGCATTTGCACAAGCTAGCTCAACCACTACCTCAGCTGCAGTCGAGCTGCTACCCTCACCAGAAGGGCCAGCACCATCCCCGCCAGGTCCACCAACACCACCACCCAGTCCACCTGCGGCACCTCCTCCCTGACCACCCTGCAGTCGTGGCAGAGGATCATGACCCACTAGTCGGGCCACTAGGCATCCCACCTCACCAACATCTGCACGAGTAACCAAAATAATGTTAGTGTCAATAAAAAAACACACAAGTACATAAAAACTCGAACAAATGCTGAAAAAATAGCACATACCTGCGAGACCCCAAACATAACCGAAAGGGAGACCGATATCTGGATCACCCTGAAAAAATTTGCGGGTTGGCCTCAAACCAGGCCTCTGTCGTGTCATTCCAATAACAACCCACCATGCCACCACCACCGCATGGCATCACCAGAGCCCACCTCCTCATGCGTGGCTCCCTCGGCCCCCCAATAGGCACTGCCACAACAGTCCTCAGCAGCACCACCCTCTCGTACATAATGCTACACAAGATGCTAGTGTACGCAAATGATTTGGATCCACATTGGACCTTGTTCAATTGCAACACCATACCATCAAAATAGAAGCGGGAAAAATTGAAAAAATTCCCGTTCCTCAAGCGGCGTAAAACTCCCACCTGTGGGCCCGATGCCTGATGTGGAGCAAACGACCTCTCCATTCGCACAATGATGGCCAGGGCACACCACTCGGCCACATTTGTCACTGATGCAATATTGATGCACCCCTCAGTAAGAGGCGCACCACCACAATGCCTCCTCCGAAACCTGTCTATGTTCACTCTCCCAGCAGGGAGTGGATACCCCAGTGCCTCACCCTGAGGCAGTAACTCGGTCACAAAGTATATATCCGTCTCTGGACGGATAATCAAGTTCGTCCCCCTCAGTACGAACATATTGTGCCTCCTGCGCCAATGTTGTATAATATAACGTAACAATCGATCCTGTGACCGAAGGAACTCGTTCTCAGCAAATTTCAGAAGGCCCTAAGCGGCCAACTGACGGCGCGCCCCAACATCAGCAGCCAGAGTGGTCCGGATCTCGGGCCAGTCTCGCTCTCTCCACACCAACCTGCCAAGCAACAGGCACGCATCAGTACAGAGAAAAACATCAAAAGGGACAAAAACCCTGCCCTTTGCACGCCTGTTTCGTTCACAGGCACGCCCTTGCATGCAAAAAGGAGGGAACAGCGCGCCCTCGTGCGTCTGTCCCTCGGAAATAAGCGCAAGAGGGGAGCCTATTTGCCTAGATCACTCGCACAATCTAGGACAAATAATCCATTTCAGGCCGTACAAACCCAATTTGTACGGTCCCCGACATCATCAAACTGAAAAAATTGAAATGCAAGACATCATGGAAGTTACCTCGGCATAATATCGCTAATCCCCGATACACAGGCTGACCGCAACGAAAAGAAAGGCTCTGCAATCACCTATAATCTCCCAACACTCAATAAGTACAAATGAATAGGATTAGGGCCATAATCCCATATTTATCACCCTTCCCCAGAACTTCGGAGGTCAATAACAGGAGATCAAAAGGTCCATTTCGCAAACCGTAAGTTGCACCATCATCAGTATGCCATGACAAACGAAAGCGATGCCCCACATTCGATTTCTGGAAAATAATTTTTTTCAACGCCGTCAGGTATGCACTCTCCCATCTTCCTTTCCAAAATTCATGTTTTTCAATAATATTGGATGAAAAGAAGATGCTTTCACTTGAGGTAGTTGTTTTTGCAGGAGGAACCCGCAAACCATTCATAACACCATTCACGGAAAGTTCCAGAGCATGTATTATTCTACCCTCAGCATGATAGAGTCCCAGAGAGCTTTGTATGTCCTGACATCATTTCTCCATTAGAAATAAACCATAGGGTTCTCATACCCGACCACGTTTTTCATCACCTCACCATGCATATGATAAACGCCTGTGTTGGTCGGTAGAACCTCCCCTCCATGGCGATCGTCATCCAAAGTAGACCATACATCACCCCACAAGTGACGCCATGGCCATACCATTTTAGTCTGGGAAGCACCTCATGCCCATCCATATATCATGCATAAGGTCAAGTTCACCATTCAAACTCAACCCCCTTCCCGGACGATCAGGTTGTACAAGCAGATTGAAAGCGCAACTCTGCGCACCGCATTTGGCCCGCCATACCTCCATCAGCATAATCCCATCTGCGACATCTTCCGCTTCATCAACCTCGCACATAATACCAACCAATGGGACCCCTACCCTCTAGCAAAACACCTTCCTCGCACCTGCAGTGAGCGACCCTCTTTCATGTTTTGGGGTACCCGTCTCTGTGCTTTGTACAAACCAAACCCCATTATTTTATTCTTTTGGTAAGTGTACAAAGGCCGCAAACGATGCTATTCGCCCTCATATTTCACCTTTTCTCCCATGGCAACAGTCCCTCATTCCCCTTGGTCGAATTATTTCACTCACGTCATGCACGCACCATCCCGACATTCATAGCCAGTTCTACCCGCCCTGGAATTCCTACCGACTCCAGCAATTTTTCCCTTCAGAAATAACTATGACTGTCGCCAAGCTTCTCAAGTATACTTCGACCTCGGGCCACTGAATTCCCATCATCCGTTTTTAGTCACCTGTCACCAAAATGCCTATGTTAAACCCATCATATCTCCATCCCCAACCCCTCAGGTCGGCAACTCATGGTTCGGTTAAGGCTTCCTTTTTGTCAACCTCAACACCTCTTTTCCAAAAAGGAAGCGGTACCTTGGATAACCCCTCCCCATGCAAAGGGGTATCCTCAGGTGGCACTATGGGAGACATCATTTTCCACAGATGTCATCGATCCTCCTGAAATTCGACCACAGAAAAAGCTTTCATGTCACGATGGTATCATACCTTACGACCATTGCACTTTGATCAGATCCGTCAAAGACCCATGCCTTCATAAGTGTCTCTGACAACAATGATTAAACGAGAATGTCCCAGCCAGTACATATGCATACATTGTGCAATGATATGCCTTACCAAGTTTACGCATATGGGTACCACATTCCACC
The DNA here is from genome assembly GCA_034641835.2 of Pinus albicaulis. Classification (NCBI taxonomy): domain Eukaryota; kingdom Viridiplantae; phylum Streptophyta; class Pinopsida; order Pinales; family Pinaceae; genus Pinus; species Pinus albicaulis. The sequence continues at coordinate 1,111,579,319 of CM076577.1, forward strand.
TATCGTCAAAGAAAAAACTCCCCTGAGGGCGTCAGCAGTTGTCGTCAACAACCACCAGCATCACTACCATAGTAGTGGCACAGACAGCACATGTATCTGTCAATTTTGTTTAACTAGCCATAGCATCACGAGCATGGGACATGCCTGCCTCGTTGAATTTATATATATGTTGTATATTTTGTCTGCTTGCAGGGGGTCCCTTAGGTCATGGTTATCTCGGAAACGGTGCAAGGTGTTCTCAATTCCAAAATACACACAGACCTCTCTCTCTCTCTCTCTCTCTCTCTCTGCATATGATACATAAAAGAAACTATAATGTATTTCAACTATACAGTTCTTCCTAGACCTCACACATAGCGGAAATCGTTAACACCGGAAAATCGCACAAGAAAAAAGACTTCACATCAATTAATGCCTATTCAAATTAGTTGCTGTTGACAAGAATACAGTTGCCAATCATGGTATTTAAAATCTCTAAGGTTTTGGGAAAATCAGATTTGAACTAGTCATAAATGCTCAAATGTGCGCTTTTTCCTTCAAGAAGAGCGCCTTCTGCGAGCCTTTTTGCCCGATAAGCGCACATTCCTGGAAATGGAAAAAATTCACTTTCTGGGACCACAACAAGCAAAGGACAGTTACTCCTTATGTGAAAGCCACCTAAGGATAGCCACCAGCGCCTCCTTAGACATTATGTGAGCACACAAAAGAATATTTGAGCACACAATGGAATCACACCTCTCCCTTGGGTCACCATCCATCATGTACCAAGGGAGGGAAGGAGGATTTGAAGCTCACCTATATAAACCCACCAAGAGATGAAGAAATGGTGATCATAGTGTTATGCTGGCCAAAGTTGCCCAAGCAACACCAGCATTGTGTGTGACCCGGAGCTGGAGCAAAAGAGGAGCTGGAGCTAAAGAGGACACGATAGTTGGCCACCCAACATCTTAGTCCACCACAGCAAAGAGAGAGAGTGAGACTACATCAGAGGCAGAGGTTGGAAGGCAACATCCTTGCATCGGGACCTAGAGCCATTGCCTAGGGTCCCTTTGGCAAGTGGGTAAAATTTCTTCTCCATTTCGAATGTTTAATAAGAAGAGGCTATCGAGCCATCGTTTGCATTATTATCGTTTGTAACTCTCTATATAGCTTCTGTATATTTGTGTTTTTAGTTTTAGTTTAACCAAAGAATACTTCAAAATACTATTTCCATTAAGTTTTATGCTTTTGAACTCCCCCACTTTCTACCTGTTACCAATAGTTTAGAGAGTAGACTGCACTCTCTAAGCTGGTGCGATTTCGTACACCCATGTGACTAATCCACAACAACAAGGTTTCTTTAATTTCTTCCAAGGTAGCATTAGGGTTTTCTTGCGCATACCTAATGTACCGGTCAAATGCGCGATCTTGAAATGCAGTAGCTAGTTGTGCTTTTCTCATATCAATATTGTTCACTTGCTGAGCCTACCGTACGGCCTCAGTCACAAACCATAAGTGATCAATGTACTCATTTCCAATGCCTCTGAAATTAGGTAACTTCGTGGATGCAGCCATATCTACTTCAGGGGGAGGTGGAGGTGGAGGTGGAGATGGAATGCGCAGTGGAGTAGGTGATCTGTGATGTGAGTTCAGAAGTGGGGTGGATGGAGTGGGAAACAAATTCAAGGGTTTCTGACGTGATGAACTTTCTTCTTCGTAGTCACTAGAGCTAGCACTTTGTGGCTCAGGTTCACTATCATATCTAGGCTTCAGAGGGCTATAAATGATTTTTTTAGAGTCTTCGCAGTAAATTATTCCACTACGTGTACTCAAACCATTTTGATACATTCAAGCAGTATGTTAGCACAGACAACCTCATTCACACAATATTATTTTCAATAATAATTTCAATGAACATAGGAACTTACCTCTAGGGCCTTTGAAAAATATTGTTTTTGCTTCAGAATATGACACAATTTGGTCAATGGAAATTTCAGTCACAAATCCTACCAAAAGGCGATCGATCCAATGATCTACCATGCAAGTGATCTTATTATCAAACTTCTCTACTTGCTGGATCAATTCAGGAGTCCACTTAGTGACTACGTCGTCTTTTATGCAATGATGGAATTCAGCTAAGCATTCCAACCACTCCTGTAGTTTGTGCGCAAAGGAACAAAAGAAAATTTCATGCACTTCTGTATAAATAGATTTTTGTACCCACTGTTTGTCAGACATTTTAGTGATTCTATTCCCTTGTAGTGCAAATTCTAGGATCTTTCTATCTAGCCAATCTTGTAATTCGTTTCGTGACAGATGCCACAACATCAAATCTCCCTCAAAATGATGATCTCGGTCTCGACAATGGAACCATTTGTTGGCTTGAGGGGTCCTGACCCTGGTTTGGAGTTTATGGATAAACCAACAAACCTTCCAACCACTGGCCCTTTCGGCAGTGATCTGCTTGCGCAAACCAAAGTCTCACCTAAAGTAGTATGGGGGGGTGCTGGAACCAGGTTTCCGCACCTTGAGAGAGAAATTAATGAAGTGGTCCTCCGTAAAACCCAATGTGAAGTTAAGTCGATGCACACAACTATATATAACCGACTTAAAGAGAGTGCACAATCATTAATAGGATAACACAGGAATGTTGTTTGCTATATCTTAACCAACACTTGAACAAATCTATCAATAATCATGTGTAATCAGACCATATATTTCCGCGCAACCATTAATAAGTAAACAAACAATGCGATCTTAACAGAGCATAAGCAGTAAGAAATATGGATGCATAACACAGTGAACTCTGCCAAAAATGTCATTTCTATTATCTTTCATATCTGTCAATACATCGAATGTCTTTCAAAAACCCTTACAAAACCCTTACAAACACTTTCGCGCACATAGCCAGTGGAGTCCACACACAGCCAAGACTAGGTCTTCGTGCACACAACCAGCAGGAGCCTTTTAACCCAACCCAACAACCCTTACATAGGCATAATCTTATCTGAACATCAATATCTCATAACACATATATCACTACTTGTTGGCAAGAAAGAAGGTCTTTGAGCAAGACCCAGCTTCGGAAGAGAAGCCAACAAGGTTTCCGCAGTAGTCTAGCACAACGCCGACATTTTCACCCTACTCCGAGGAGCAGAGAGTCTCACCCAAGGTGTGTCGTGACCTAAGTGAGGTTAGGAACAAATCAAGTATCGACTGGTCACAACTATCAAGTAAAACAGAAAGCACTTGGAACAACAAACTGATCTTACTACTTTGCACAAGATGCCACTCGCTAAGCATATTAAGGATGCAGATTTAAAATTTAAAAGTGGGCCATACATTTACAATAACTAACTAATCATCATGGAACTTAGAATACCAAACATAGGTAGAAGTATATTTCATTATCAACAGCGAACAACTACATTACTCCACAGAGTTGATTACAAAGAGACAGATTACAATAATGATAGAACATAACAGAATATAACAAAACATAACGGAATAGAACGGAACAAAGCTCTCTTGCGGCTTTCCTCCTCTGCCCTCTACTAGCCCAACCTACTGTCTACGCTGGTCGATTGCCTATTTTTTCCTTTGCCAACGTAACTTTCGATTTTTCCTCCTTTCCTGCTTTACTGTTTTCCATTTCTCCCTGATCACTGGGAGTTCCGTTGCCTGTCCTTGTCGCTCCTTCCTGCCATATATGCTAGTTTCTGCAACTATCGCGCCACCTGCTCTCCATATCTCTGCAACCGTGACAGCTCCCTATCTACCGTGGTTGCGCTTCGCCACCTGTTCTCTGCAACTCAAAACCATTTCATTTTCAAAACAAGGGCCCGAACAGGCCCTGACCACATTCTATTGACTTGTCCTGAGTCAATTATTTTCTGCTACTTCGGTCTCCATTGGTCTGTTTGCCTCCATGGCTAGCCCTGTCTTCTTCGTTTCCTCTCCCTGTCCAAACAAGGTTCCCAACTCGGGAACCTTTTCCAACGCTGAAGATTTGAATTCGGTGAAGTCTTTAATGACTTGTTGCCATTTCTTCATGAGCTGGTCTGTTTCTGTGGTAATTCGTTCAGCTTTCATTTCTCCTGCAACAACCGACAGCTTGCTGAATACCTATGAACTCTGGAAGTAGCCTTACTACTTCTTCTCCTCCTTCGGTAGCGCAATTTTCTATGTAAACTTGCCTCTTCATAACTGGAAACTGGTAGGAATCTGTGAAGTCTGTGTTGATCAGTGATGCATTGTCATATTTTCCCACTAGAGATTCCATTTTCTGAATTCTCTCGTCGAGCTCAGGCTTGAAGACTGTTGGCGCTACTTTGGTAATTTTCTATCTTCTTCTGTACACTAGCAGTGTTGCCCCTGCTCTTTCTCTGTAAATTCCTACCACTGAATTCTCTCTTTGAACTTCTTCTGATGATATTTTGCTTACCGCTGTCGTTGTTTCTTGTTCTATCTCAGAATTCTCCGGCATTCTCGTGCTTTCTTCTTTCATGCGGGTTATGTACTGTAACCGGCACGAATGAGCTTGATAAGACCCCATAACTAATTAATTTTTTTCTGGCTCCCCCACAACTATAATCGTGTGATTAGTTACTGCGATGAGGTGTTTTTTGACATGGCTGAATTTTATTTCAGGATTTGGGTAGACGTGACGAGTAATGATTATGGATTAATATGGAAAATTTATTATGGCACAGATGTTACTAAGTATGGAAGTTATTTCTCAAATCTGGGTAATCCTACATAGTGACAATGGTATGATGGGTCATGATGACAGAATGATGTTTGACATGTTTTGGCTATCTAACATGGATGACACGCTGGATACTACCCTCCCCCTGACCACAGCCGGTTGCGACGTGGTCTCCGCATCGCAATAATGAGTTTCCTCTTATTATTGCAATTTGTGTTTTATTGTGATTCCTATCTATTTCTTCTCGGGTGCGAGAGAGTTACTGACTCTATATATCTTTAATCTACCCTACTGACTTCTCTCGGTTGCGAGAGTTATTTGAAAAGTAAATAAGAAATTTACTCATGATAAGGCTTCAGGCGTGTGCCATTCACCCATCCTAGTAACACGTGGGCGTCCAATTGTGCCAACCGAACCGCTCCTGAATCTCGAATTTCAATTATGTGATATGGTCCCAACCAATGCATTATGAGCTCACTTAGGAACTTTTGGAACTTGTTGTCATATAATAAAACTTTTCCTCCGACTATAAATGTTTTATGCTTGATATGACTGTCATGCCAAGCTTTCTTTCTGCCTTTTTGAACTGACTGATGGAATTCTGCTAGAAACTTGTCCTCTTCAAGTTCCTGTAGCTCATGTAGGCGCTCCTTGATTGAGTCTTCCTCTGTTAAATATAGTGTTGAAGCTATTAACTGACTCGGTATGATAAATTATGTGAGTACCACCACTTTTGTTGGGTATGTGTTATTTTCTTTCCACGATTAAGCACGCGCGGGGGGGTGGTAGCCCCCCTGTCGGGGTTCGGGGCAACGCCCCGGCGAAAATTTTTGGTCCTTAATTTCCGGTGGGCGGTCCGCACCCATGGTTTTGTGCATGGTTTTGCACATGGTTTTGGGGTACGATGGTTTTCGGCCCTTGGTATTTTGTAGATCTGATCAAGGGAACTACGGTTATGTTCTAATCCAGGGTTAATGGATTTGGGTTTATGTATGCTTCGACATGTATATATATGTGTTGTAACACTAAAAGGAATATAATGAAAAATCAAGCTAGTCTTCCGGATTTGGGATCCAGGGGAAAATCTTTGTGTTTATCTGTTTTATGTTTTATGCTCTCGCTATTGTTTATTTTCTATTATAAGATTCGTGTGTAGATAATTTATGTTCAGGGTTAAAACCTACATTTGGTATCAGATCTGTTTCGGCTTCAAGGGGAAGCCTTTGTTGTTGAGGATTTTTTGCTCAAAAACGATAGAGATCTGATTTATGTGGAGATCCGTATTTGATTCTACTAGAAAGAAGATGGCATAGCTATCAGAGAGAGATAGAGATCAAGAAATTTAATGGTCAGAGTTTTGAGTTGTGGAAGCTCAAGATGGAGGATCTGCTGGTGGATAAAGATCAGTGGATCACGGTAGATCCAGGTACTAAACCAACGGCAATGTCAGATGAAGACCGGAAGAAACTGGATCGGAAGGCTAAAAGCACAATACGGTTGTGTGTATCAGATTCAGTATTGTTGAATGTATCTGGGGAAGCTACGACGAAGAATTTGTGGGAAAAACTTGGGACTTTGCACCAATCTAAGTCTCTGGTGAATAAGTTGTTCCTGCGGAAAAAGCTGTATAACCTGAGGATGAAGGATGGAGACTCGGTGACAGAGCATCTGAACGCCTTCAATACTGTGGTAAGTCAGCTGTCATCTGTTGATATTAAAATCTCAGATGAAGATAAGTGCATCAGCTTGTTGTGTTCTCTACCACTGGGACATTTTGTTATCGCAATAAACAGTACAACTACCTTGGACTCTTCGATGACATTGTCTAGCTCTTGTTTGCCGAGTGGAAATGCAGGTTTGAGAAAGAAAAGAGGCTAGAATGGAGATGTCAAGAAAATACAGTTCAAAATGGGTGTCATAGTCATGATTCGCAGTGGAGAATACAATCTAGAGGGAGACGAATTTTCATGTTTAAATGAGCGAAAGGCTGCAGGTTAGTTGGGCATCATAAAAGCGACTGCTGCATTCAAAGTTTTGAGAAAGAAAGTGATTCCATGAGCCCTTCGTTAGAAAAACCACTCTCTTGACATGGGGATGTGGGCTTGGCTTCTTCTTCAAATACACATGTAGATCATGACTTTGCTGATCACTCAAAGTATCTCACTACTTTTTCTTATTGGAGGCTGCGAGGCAGAGAAATATGATGGTGGTGATGTCTTCTGGGATGATAGTGGAAGGCTAGAATCATCGGACGTGGAAAGGTCAAGTTGAAGCTGCAAGGTGGAAGGATTAGAACACTTCCTGGTGTTCTGCATATTCCTGCATTGGCCAGAAATCTGATTTCTGTAAGTAAGATGGATGATGCAGGTGTAAAAACAGTGTTCGAGAAAGATGTCTGCAAGATGGTTCAGGGAGCACTGGTATTAATGCGGGGATTTCGGACTGGAATTCCGTACAAGCTACAAGGTAGCACTGTTATTGATGGGTGTAACAGTTATGTGGTTCCTGAAAGTGGAGCGGAAAGCCTAGCTGTCTATGGAGAAAAGACGATGCTATGGCATCAATGGCTTGGACATATTAGAGAGAAGGGGTCTTCTGACATCGCATAGAAATGGTATGGTATATGGAAGACAGCCTAGACACCAGCCTCTAGATTTCGGATTCTCGTGAACATTGTGTATATGGGAAGCATCGGTGTGAGTTTTCTTCCGGGTGTTAAGAGAGCGAATGAGATGGGGAACTCAGTATAAAGATGTGTTTTGACCTCGTGCTCGCTCTTACCATATCGGAAATGTCCAGGTACTGTGTTTCTCTTTTCATCGATGATTTTCAGGAAAATATGACATATTTTTGAGGAAGAAATATGAAGTCTTTGACATATTTAAATAATTTAAGGCTCTGGTGGAAAACCAGACAGAGAAGAAGATAAAGGCGCCGAGGACAGATAATGGTGGGGAGTTCTGCAAGAAGGAATTTGAAGAGTTCTGTAAGAAGTGTGGTATAGCACGACAGAAGACTACTCCATACACACCTAAGCACAATGGAGTTGCAGAAAGAATGAATAGAACTCTGATGGAAAAGGAAAGAAGCATGCTCAGTGGTACCGGGTTAGGACAAGAATTCTGGGCAGAGGCAGTGGAGACTGCATGCTATCTGGTTAACAGATCACCTTCATCAGTGTTGGAGGATAAGACTCCACATGAGGTATGGACCGGTAAGAAACCCTCTCTTTCACATGTAAGGGTATTTGGATGTGATGCATATGTACATGTTCCAAAGGAGAAAAGGACCAAGTTGGATAATAAATCTGAAAGGTGCATCTTTATTGGGTATAAGGATGGATTAAAGGGTTACAAGCTTTGGAACCCAGAAACAAGGAAGGTTGTGTACAGCCGAGATGTGGTGTTTAGAGAAGTGAAAGATGTTGTTAAACATGAAGTCCTACCAAAGGAACCTGAGAAGATAGAGTTTGAGCTAAAGGAGGATGAATCAGACTCTACAACAGAAGAAGACTCAGAAGATGAAGAGCTACAAACTCCAGCTTTGAGAAGATCAGTTCGGGAAAGAAGGCAACCAGAAAGGTATAGTCCATCTGCTTTCTGTTCAGGTTTTGCCTTAACTATAACTGATGATGATCCCAGAACTGTCAGGGAGGCAGTAGATTCTGAGGATGGAAAACTCTGGAAGGAGGCCATGGTTGATGAAATGGCATCCTTGCATAAAAATGAGGCATGGGATCTGGTGGAGTTGTCGGCTGGAAGGAAGCCCATCGGGAGAAAATGGGTGTTTAAGAAGAAGATTAATGTAGAAGGCAAGGTGGAGAAATACAAAGCTCGGTTGGTAGCAAAAGGTTATTCCCAGGTGCCGGGAATTGATTTTGGTGATATTTTTTCTCCTCTTGCCAAAGTTACTTCTATTAGATTACTTTTATCTGTTGCTGCTGCATTTGATTTTGAGATAGAACAGATGGATGTGAAGACAACATTTCTTCACGGGGATCTAGAAGAGGAGATCTACATGAAGCAACTTGAAGGCTTCATGGTGAAGGGTAAGAAAGAACTGGTATGCAGGTTGAAGAAGTCTCTGTATGGGTTAAAACAGTCACCAAGGATGTGGTATCAGAAATTTGATACCTATATACGGAGACTTGGCTTCACCAGAAGCAAGGAGGATCACTGTGTTTATTTTAAATTAATTGGTGACCGTGTTATTTATTTGGTCTTGTATGTGGATGATATGTTGTTGATTGGAAATGACAAAGAAATTATCCAATATTTGAATACCCAACTGTTCTCCAAATTCGACATGAAGGATCTTGGTGCTGCAAACTATATTTTGGGCATGGAAATTAAGAGAGATCGGGAAAAGAGGAAGCTCTGGTTAAACCAGAGGAAGTATGTCGAGACTATACTGCAGAGGTTCAATATGCAGGATAGTAAACCGGTGAATGTTCCTATTCCTATAGGTGTAAAGCTATTTGCTGAACAATGTTCCAAGACACAAGAAGAAGAGGAGAATATGTCCCGTGTTCCATATGCAAGTGTAGTGGGTAGCCTGATGTATGCAATGGTATGTACTAGACCAGACATTGCACATGCAGTGGGAGTATTGAGCAGGTTTATGTCAAACCCAGGAAAGGAGCATTGGACAGCAGTGAAGCGGGTTTTCAGATATTTACGTGGCACTAGTGATTATGGCTTGTGCTATCAGGGAAGACCATGATTGGAAAGAATGTTGGACATTCGTGGTTTTGTTGATGCATACTGGGCTAGATATTTGGACCAAAGAAGATCTACAAGTGGGTATGTGTTTAGCCTATTCGGAGGCGTAGTCAGTTGGATGAGTAAAAGATAGTTTGTAGTGGCTCTTCAACTACAGAGGCAAAATACATAGCAGACACTCATGCAAGCAAGGAAGCAGTTTGGTTGCAGAGATTGTGTTCAAGTATGGGGTTGGTACAACAAGTTATAAGGATATACTGTGATAGCTAAAGTGCAATTTTCTTGGCTAAGAACCTTGCTTATCATTCAAAGACAAAGCACATTGATGTTCAATATCACTTTGTTAGAGATATGGTTGAGGCTAAAAGGGTGTTGCTGGTAAAGGTGGACACTTTGAAGAATGTTGCAGGTAAAGGTGGACACTTTGAAGAATGTTGCAGATGCATTGACGAAGTCTGTGAGCACTCAAAAGTTCTCTTGGTGTAGAAAAACAAAGGGTGTTGAAGAATTGGGCCAATGACTAAGCTCTCCTGTGGCCCCCTGCGGAAAGAAAACAACAAGTGGGAGAATGTTGGGTATGTGTTATATTCTTTCCACGACTAAGCACGCGTGGGGGGGCGATAGCCCCCCCTGTTGGGGTCTGGGGCAATGCCCCGGTGAAAATTTTTGGTCCTTAATTTCTGGTGGGCGATCCACGCCCATGGTTTTGTGCATGGTTTTGCACATGGTTTTGGGGTACGGTGGTTTTTGGCCCCTGGTATTTTGTAGATCCGGTCAAGGGAACTACGGTTATATTCTAATCCAGGGTTAATGGATTGGGGTTTATGTATGCTTCGGCATGTATATATATGTGTTGTAACACTAAAAGGAATATAATGAAAAATCAAGCTAGTCGTCCCGATTTGGGATCCAGGGGAAAATCTCTGTGTTTATCTGTTTCATGTTTTATGCTCTCGCTATTGTTTATTTTATGTTATAAGATTCGTGTGTAGATAATTTATGTTCAGGGTTAAAACCTACACGCTTCCCTCCCGTATACCAGCTGGAAAGGGGTCTGGTTGTGCAATATTTTCAAAGTTGTCCTGTACACCCATAATGTTGCTGGCACGCGCTCATCCCAGTCATCTCGATTAGCATTGCAAATATTTGTTAGTCCCTTCTCTAAGATCTTATTAAATGCTTCAACTGTTTCGTTTGCCTGAGGATGGTAGGGACTGCTCTTATGATGTTGTACCATGAAATATTCTAACAGAGATTTGATCGTTGCATTGATGAAGTGTGTACCTTGATCGCTTGTTAGACTTATGGGGCAGCCAAATCGGCTAATGATATTTTCAAAAATGAATCTGGCTGTGGTTTTTGCCGTGCAATCCTTCGTTGGTACTGCTTCTGCCCACCTGTTAAGATAGTCTGTTGCAGTAATAATGTACTGTACTTGTGAATGTCTCGCAACAAGTGCAATTGGTCCTACAAAATCGACGGCCCACTTCTCAAATGACTGTAGTGCTTGTACAGGGTGAAGTGGTAGCTCGTCTCTGTGTGATGGACGTCCCGTTCTCTAGCAGATGTCACATTTCTTTACAAATGTTTTGTTTTCCTTGTGTACTGCGGGCCACCATAACCCTGCTTGTAATATATTTCTTGCGGTGGGTTTTGCGCCTATGTGACCCCCCATAACTCCACAATGACACTCCCACTGTATATCCTCCCTTTCATGATCCATGATACACCTCCGCAAGACTTGGTGTAATCCCATCTTATACAATAGTCCTGTTATTAACTGATATTCATATGCCTTCACAACAAGATGTCTTCTTTGCGTCATCTTATATTCAGTTGGGCAGTGTCCTGTTGCCAGATAGGTTGCTATCTAATCTAGATAGTCCGGGATGGCTTCTACTCTAAAGAGATGAGCGTCTAGTAGCTGATCATCCGGGGACCCCCCATTTTCTCCATTCTCCAACCTTGATAAATGGTCAGGACCCACATTCAGTCTCTTAGGTTTCACTATCACTTCAAAGGTGAACTCTCGAAATAGTAGGAGCCATCTACATATATGTCCTTCAAGGAACGACTTGTTAACTAGGTACTTCAATGCTGAATGGTTGGTGAAGAATTTGAACATACCTTTTAATAAGTAATGCCGAAAATTCTGAAGGGAATACACCATTTCCAAAGCTTCTCATTCTATTATTGTGTAATTCCTTTTAGCCGTCGATAAATTTTCTCGCAAAGTAGACTGGGTGATCAACTGAAGTTTCTCCTGGTTGAGCCAGAACTGCTCCTAATGCAATGCTGGAGGCATCAATATGGACGTGGAACTGCTTGTCCCAATTAGGGTGAACTAATATGGGCGCACTTGCTAATTTTCCTTTGAGTGTATTGAGGGCAGTAATACACTTGTTTGTCCAAATGAATTGCTTCGTCCTCCACAACATCTTCTCCAATGGTTTCGTTATATTTGCATAGTTGCGGATGAATCTTCTATAGTAGCCGGTGTGGCCTGGGAGTGATCTTTATCTGTTTCATGGTTTTTTGTGCCTCTATGTTGATTATAACTGACACTTTTTCTAGATCCACACAAACACCTTGTTTGTAAACAACATGTCCTAGCAGCGTCCCAAAGGGTACTGTGAAGATGCACTTCTTAAGATTGAGTGAAATCTGGAGCTGTCCGCATCTGTCGAACATTATCCTCAATAAGGTTGCGTGATTCTTCAAAAGGCTGTAAACTGTCCAGACATCCATATAAACCTCCATGAATTTGTGGATATATTCCCGAAATGCTGCTATGACGATCCGTGAAAATACTGTCAGTGCGTTTTTCAATCCAAAGGGCATTACATGATATGCAAACGAGCCCCATTCAGTCGTGAAGGTTGTTTTCCTCTTGTCTTCTTCAGCTATCCTTACTTGATGGTATCTTGAAAATCCATCTGTAAATGAATAAGCTTCATTCCCTGCTACATTGTCTAGCACCTCATCACTGAACAAAGTGGGGAATGGATCATGTATGCATGCAATGTTGAGGCTTCTGTAGTCAACACATACCCAAATTTTAGACTTCTCCTTTTTGCTTTGTATGACTATAGGACTTACCCACTGTGCTTCTTCAACCAGAAATATCAATCATGCTTTCAACATTTTATCTATCTTTGCCTTTACTTTCTCTTTTACTCTTGGATTCAGATGGTACAGTATGTGCTTTACTGGTCTTGCGTTTGGCTTCAAGATTATACGCATTTCCCCTATGTCTCCTTTTATTCCTTTTAGCTCTGCTACTGAGGATGGGAATAAGTCTTCATATTCCTGTAGAAGATTAAATATCTCTTTAGTTGTTTCTGCATCCCAGTAGTCGCTGATTGACGCAATTTTTGGTTTTTCTGAAGTTTTAATGTTTAGCGTTTTGGTCTTCAATGGCAGTTGATGGATTCCCTCTGTTGTAGGTTCTTCATGTATATCCTGCTCCCCTTCTTTTTCTTCAAAATATAAGTGTCTACGATATTCTAGATCATCGTCATCCATTTCACTGTTTATCTTTTTACATACTACTGACTGTTTAATACTCTGTCTCGAGAGTGGTTGTTCCTCATCTTTCTGAATTTCTAGAAAGAACAGTACTCTTTTGATAGCCTGTAGTGCATGTGTGACAAGTTTTGTTCCTCCTTCAAAAGAAAAGCATTGCGTAAACTTATCCGCAACTGCTTGCCAAGTGTCGGTTCCTCTTTTATTCTCTTCAGTTAGGTACCAAGCTTGTGGAATTGAATCTAGTGAATGTATAAAATTGTGCACCCACAACTGTTCCGGGTACCCTGATTTCTTCCAGTGGCATTCACGCTCTTGTAAATGTGTAGCGGGATCAGAATCCCCTTGGTACTTCTCATTGAATTATGGTCTTTCATCTTCTTTGAATCTGGCTCTTAACGCTTCTGCAACCTTCTCCCATCGCAACAGAGAGTTGCGATGGTTGCTCCACCATCTTGCTGATGTGGATTATAGAGCCACATCCATGAGCGGAACTCTATGCTCCCTTGGTACTTTATCCTCTATTCTTGCAATAAATGTATTTACAACATTCATATTTGATAAAGTCAGATACTCCTTTACTTCAATTCCAATCTAGTTGACTCTTCTGATGGTAGCACATCTTCTGGTATTTGTCTCGTATCCTCCCTGCTGCCAATCATCCCAAGCTATTTCTTAGCCCAAGTCTGAACTTTGAACACTTCTCCAACTTACAGTCCCCCCCGCTGTGGGGTTGATGTAGTCTTCTCTTTTTCCTGCCGTCATCTGATAGATGTGATCAAGGAGTTCAACATCCTCTCTATTGTCAACAGTTTCTGTATATCGGGGTCCTTGATATGGGTCAAGTGGCTGAGTGACTCTGACTTCCCCGTCTTCAAGTATCATCAATTCCTTTTTCAATTTGAGCACTGCATAATTCTCAAAATCCCAATCTATCCCCAATAATGTTGGGTAGGGATCTTTATCCCCCATGATGTATATCACCTCAAAGTCTGTGTATGTCTTTACCCCCACAACATCGACTTCGACTTCTTCCAGCCTGCCTATGGGCGCAATGCAATACTGATTTTCCATGCGGAGCTAGATCAGTGAGTATGTCAAGTTTGGCCTCCCCAATGCTTCCCATGTCTTTCTTGGTAGAATGTTGACATCTGACCCTAGGTCTAGCATTGTGTCTTTAATTTGGAATCCCGCGACTTGAGTATGTATGTGGAATTCATTCCCTGTTCTTTTCTTATTTCTTTTGATTCTTCGTATATATCTCTGGGTTGAGTCACTTGACTCTTATGGTTCTGCAGTTTCATGCACCACCATTTCCATATTTTGCTTCAATTGTTCCAGCATTGGTGCATTGGTTACAATTTTTAAAAATATTCGGAACCATTCTTCAATCATTGTATTTGTACCAGTCTGCTTCTCTTTTTCTACAGTCGGTTGTGGTAACTTGATGCCTTTTCTTCCCCCAAGTTGGGAAAATGTTTCCACTGCCTCTTTAAAATATTGTTTCTACCTATCTGGCCTGAAAGCTGGCTTTGGAGATGCCGACTTGATCAGCTTTATCGGGTCCATATTTCGTGCGTCCTCCCCTGTTCTCTTTCCTCCTCATGTTACTATGGCTACATTCTGCATAGCCTGAGCCTCTACTATTCTTGGTTCTGCGTTCACCAGATTTTCTCCTCTTGGTCTGGCTCTTTCTTCCCATCTCTTAATTAATTTCGGGCAATCTTCAGTTGCATGTGTGTCGACTCTGCACTGAGAGCACCATGGTCTTCTGGGAAGTGGACATCCCATGGCTACGTGGCCCTCTTGGTCACAATTGTAACATCTTACAGGTCCTCTTCCTCCAGCTCTATCTCCTCTCATTCCTCCTCATCATCCCCTTGGAGCCTCATTCACTCTATAAGATGGCATGTCCAATCGTTCTGCCAGTGCATCCAAGGCCCTACACTGCTCTGTATTATGTGTTGTGGAAGCACATAATTCACAATATATGTTGTTTGGAACGTTGGAGTATTTTTGTAGAATTGAGCATAGGCGTGGTGGATGACCAATGCTTTTTCATATTTCACAATATTCAGTTGTGATCTGATTTTGTTACGCAGGGAACCCTGGGAAGTGGGGTTGCGGTGGATACAACCCTTGAGTGTTTATCTACGCAACTCCCCCTACTGGTGGGGTCCCTTGTGTCCCTACTACTGAAGCCCCCATATTCTGTCCCCACAACCTTGGACATTTGGTGACCACGTGTCCCTCCATCGGATAATGCGTACACCACACATTGGGTCTTGCAGGTCATATTGGCTGAATGTCCTTCAAATTTTCCGTTAGACTAGCTATCTAATGTTGTAACCCCAGTATGGAAGGGTCTTGAGCCTCTGCTCCTTCTTTGAACTCCTGCGGATACCCCGCCATAGCTTCTATCTTCATAGCTTGCTCCAATGCATCTTGTAATGTATCAATATTCTGTTGCGTTAGGGGAGTTCTTGTCAACGGAAGAAGGGCCTTGATAAAACAATCTCTCTGATGATTTGGATAAATTGGGTAACTTAGTTTTCCAATCTCATCCTTGAACCTTCTCATCAGATCCCACATTGTTTCACCTTCTCGCCGTTTAATCTCCCACATTTCTGATAAACCCTGTTGATCTGTTTGAGGTAATTTAAATTCTTTAACAAACTCTTTCTTTACATAATCTATCGCTGGGTTTGGATGAGCTTTAGACTATTTAATGAACCAGTGAAGAGCTCTTTCTCTTAGATTTGTTTGGAACTCGATCAACTTAACCGCCTCTGGCATCTGCTGAGTCCTCCATATGGCTTCGCAGAGATACCAGTGCTGCTCCACATTGTCATTGCCCCTCCTAAAGAATTTTGGGTATCGGGTAAACAATCCCGCCATATTTCTTTGTATGGTTGGTACTAGAATAAAACCTCTATTCCGTGGCTGTGAAATCATATTACTAGCACTATTGCTAGCATGTATTGTTGTTGTAGACTGAACACTATTCAACTTACTAAACTCTCGTAACTTAACAAAAATTTCATCTAGTGGCCGATAGAGTACCAGGGGAAGGTCGGGATTATAACTACTTGGCCTTTGGGGAATAGAGTTACCTTGAGTTATGGGTGCTGGCTCCTCTCGGAATAGTTGCTCCATCGCAACATGCAACTCCACATTGGCCATCTCCTCGGGGCGCACGTCATCCACATTGGACTTTTCTCCCTTTTCTCTTTGGGCTAGGCTCCTATACACTTGCCTAAATTCCTTGATGGTCCCTCCTATTCCTTGGGATCCTGTCTGGCCTTCCATATCCTTTTTCATCTATGACGCCTTCTCCTTGTCCTATCGACTTCTTTCTTGCTTCTCTAACTCCATCACCCTTTCCCACCACTTCTCAGCAATCTGCACCCTCTGATGTGCTCGTCGCTCTCTCAACCTACTGGAGGTCTCGACATCCATATCCCTATTCCCCTTTCCAACTTACTTGTAGCATCTCTCCCTTAGCTCCTTCCCCCAGTACTGGAGGTTTAAGTCTCCATCTCAGATTTTTGAAATTCCATCAATCCCTCGTCTACCATTAAAGCTTTGATCCACAATGGAATTTCCTTCAACAACTCTCCCCGCAATCCGGATCTGAACACATCCTCCACTTTTGAGAAGGACTGGTAACACTCATATGCGAATTCCATTATATATCCTTCCAAGGTAGATTGTACCCAGAAATCTATAGCTCAGGTCAAATCAGTATCTAACTGATGGAGTGCTACTAGATCCACATGCGTCCACTTGCGACAGACTTTACGCAACCCTCCTTGGACTGTCTTGACTTGTAGTCTCCATAACCAATTATAGAGCTCCTCCGGAAACTTTCCCCATAAAATTTTGTATAGGTCGCTTGCAGATTCAGAGAATGGAACCCGATTCTTGATGGATTTTTCCCTTTGTTGTCGCAACTCAACTTGCTGCGTTATGAACTGATCTAAGTCGTTATCCCACCAGCTTTGTATTTCCCTCTCGAAGATCTGTGATACCATGATCTAGCTCCTAAATGAAATTTCAGGTCCTGGCAACGGAACCATTTGTTGGCAAGAAAGAAGGTCTCTGAGCAAGACCTAGATTCGGAAGAGAGGCTAACAAGGTTTCCGCAGTAGTCTAGCACAACGTCGACATTTTCAACTTGCTCCGAGGAGTAGAGAGTCTCACCCAAGACATGTCGTGACCTTAGTGAGGTTAGGAATAGATCAAGTATCGACCAGTCACAACTATCAAGCAAAACAAAAAACACTTGGAACAATAAACCGATCTTACTACTTTGCACAAGATGCCACTCGTTAAGCATATTAAGGATGCAGATTTAAAATTTAAAAGTGGGCCATACAATTACAGTAACTAACTGATCATCATGGAACTCAGAATACCAAACATAGGTAGAAGTATATTTCATTATCAACAACAAACATCTACATTACTCGCAGAGTTGATTACAGAGAGCCATATTACAACAATGATAGAACATAACATAATAGAATAGAACATAATGGAACAGAGCTCTCCTGCGGCTCTCCTCCTCTGCCCTCTACTGGCCCAACCTATTGTCTACGCTGGCCAATTGCCTATTTGTTCCTTTGCCAGCGTAACTGTCAGTTTTTCCTCCTTTCCTGCTTTGTTGTTTGTCATTTCTCCCTGATCATTGGGAGTTCCGCTGCCTGTCCTTGTCGCTCCTTCCTGCCATCTGTGCTAGTTTCCGCAACTTCCGCGCCACCTGCTCTCCAGCTCTCCGTAACCGTGACAACTCCCTGTCTACCGTGGTTGCGCTTCGCCACCTGTTCTCCGCAACTCAAAACCGTTTCATTTTCAAAACAAGGGCCCCAACACTACTTTGCTTATACATACTCTATCTATTTATATATGCCTAGTGTGCATATACTATGGTCTCAAACCATGGTTTGAGGCCCACTGTTTAAATTTGAGCCCATTTACATCAAAATTGGGGGCTTCGACCCACCCCAAAGCCCCTTGACTTTATTTGCGCAGCACACACATACAAACTCATACAAAATTGTCTTCGGATCTTGTGCCTCAAGGGACCTCGCTCCAACAGAAACCATAACATATCTCGAGAAATAAAGGATTAATATAATGATTGAGCTTCATCAAAGTGTGTAATATATGAAAGATACAACATTAAAAAATGTGTCTATCAGGGTCTTACCTTAGTTTCTTTTATTAAGTGAATAGGTTGTTACTTGATGTATATTTGTCATGTTTTTTAAATCAGATTCAATAGGTTGTTATAATGTTAAAAGAAATAAATTTATTTAGTGTCTTTAAACATAGATATTTCTTGTTCAATAGGCAAAATTCAAGCTGGCAAGCATTCATGCAAGGAATACAAGCAGGGTCACCTAGTTGGATGACCTTGTACACTTTTGTTGGTACTTGGCAAGTAGTGTTGCATGAGACATATCTTGTATATGAATTCAATATTCCATGTACCCTCAAGTATATTAAAAACCCCTTGGATGCACTAGAACCATCCGTACATAAACTTGTTAGTCACCTTGTTGCAATAGTACACAAAAAATAACAGTATGAGAGATCACTCTCATATTCTAGGGAATATGGTAGTATGGCTAAGGGTACCATTTATCCTCCTTATTTAGTATCGTGAATGACCAACAAAGTACTATTGTTGGAAACCCTCATGTATGCCAAAGAACTCGACACTCCTTTGCTCTTTAGACCTTACAAGCCTTAACATTTGCAACATTAAAATGAAATTACTACATAACTTGGAGTAGAAGGAATTTACTGAGAGAATATTAAAAACAATAAAAAAAAATCAGAAAACATAAACACAATACACAACATGTTTATCTTGGAAAATCCCCAACCAAGGAAAAATCCAACTAACATACTTCTATTAGTTCATTGGCCAAAACCCAACCAAGTCGGCTAAGTGAACCTTCACTGCTCACCTCCCTTTGCACCCTTACAATGGAGTCTTGCCAAGCCTTTGAAGGCTTCATTACATGCAATCCACGAGCACAAAACCATGGGAAACCATAAACATGTGCATAAAACCACCAATATTTAACTAAGCAACTTTGACTCTTTCATCGAGTCAAGTTTTACTTAACAATCCCCCTTAAACCTTGACTTGGGGTTTCCCTTGACCAAATTTTGTTGAACCATCCAAGTGAGTCAACATTTCTCACTTCCAGGTCCTACTCCCCTCAAAGTTATTACCCAGGGTGTCTGTTAATTTGGTATGCCCCCTAACACCTAGGTCTAACTCTTTACCAATAATTCCCCTTGGGTACACATGCCTTACCATGTCTTACAACCACATGCCCATTTACATGCAATAAAATTTCAAATCCATATATATATATATATATATATATATGGATTTGAAATTTTATTGCATGTAAATGGGCATGTGGTTGTAAGACATGGTAAGGCATGTGTACCCAAGGGGAATTATTGGTAAAGAGTTAGACCTAGGTGTTAGGGGGCATACCAAATTATATATATATATATATATATATATATATATATATATTTGCTATTTCGACTCCCATCCTCTCACCATGCAACTAAAATATCCTCTCACCTTGCGATTGCTCTAACTTCAATATGTATCAACATGCCCACTGATTAAAACCAGTTAGGCTTCTCTGCAACTCCCACTTCCTTCTCACCCTATCAAACTTTCATCTTGATCACTTCATCCAAGCAATTTTTTGATCTGCAATTGAGCAACCACTTCTCATCTCTAGTTCTGGTTCTAAAAATCTAACATCCACCAAGCCTAATAAAACCTTGACAACAAAGGTGTTCCCTTGAAGCCAAAACTCAACTCTAATATATCCATCGCTTTCAAGTAGCCAAGGCATAAACAAAACTTTGACTTTGATATCATGTTAAAATTACCAGTGTGAAAATATACTGAGAGAATATTAAAAATAATAAGCAAGAAATTAGAAAACATAAAGACAATGTGCACACAATGTTTATCTTGGAAAAACCCAACTAACATAATTCTATTAGTTCCTTGGCCAAACTCCAACCAAGTGAGCCTTCATCGCTCACCTCCCTTGCATCCTTACATTGGAGTCTTTTTAAGCCTTTTAAAGGCTTCATTACATGCAATCCACAAGCAACCAAAATCACGTGCCCAAAACCACCACTATTTGACCAAGCAACTTTGACTCTTTCATCTAGTCAAGTTTTACATGACATATAATGTGTAATCAATTATAGAAAGTGGTTTTATTAAAGAAGGTCCACTAGGTAATTGATGTAGTCTCATTAATGAAGATCCACAAAGTAGTTAAAGTTTGGGACACTATCAACTATTTATAGTAGTAGAAGCCATGTAATTGGGTGCCACATTATTAATATTGTATTGAAGCTCTACCTAATTGGAAATTGCCCCCTCGAAAAGACAAGTGAATAATACTCCCTACTTAGAATATCAATAAAGGTTTGGTTATTCTTGTTGCTTCATTCTTTGGTTCTATCTTATTACTTTCCACATTTACACTTCTATGAATACTAATCTAGGTTTTTTGTTTCAAATATTAAGGGACAACACAAGTGGTATCATAACACTTTCATTTGCCAATATTCACCCAAATTTTAGATTTTTTTGTTTTCGTTTTTTAAAGAGGGTTAGAGATATATTTTAGTGTCTTTAAACATAGAGATTTCTTGTTTAATAGGAAAAATTGAAGCTGGCAAGCATTCATGCAAGGAATACAAGCGGGGTCACCTAGTTGGATGACCTTGTACACTTATGTTGGTACTTGGAAAGTAGTGTTGCATGAGACATATCTTGTATATAAATTCAATCTCCCATGTACCCTCAAGTATATTAAAAACCCCTTAGATGCACTAGAAACCATCCTTACATAAACTTGTTAGTCACCTCGTTGCAATAGTACATAAAGAACAACACCCTCAGAGATCACTCTCATATTCTAGGGAATATGGTAGTATGGCTAAGGGTACCATTTATCCTCCTTAATTAGCATCGTGAATGACCAACAAAGTACTATTGTTGGAAACCCTCGTGTATACCAAAGAAATCGACACTCCTTTGCCCTTTAGACCTTACAACCCTTAACCTCTGTAACATTAAAATGAAATTACTACATAAATTGGAGTAGAAGGATTTTGAGAATTTCATTAATACACAACTACTTAGGCATGACTAAATACTCTTGCACATGGAAAGGACCCTCAATCAAACGAGGTCAATATGTGAGAACTATCTCAAAATATTCCTCTTATGACATTGATCACAATGATATAATTCTTAGATAATTTTCATGTAGACTCAATGAGCCCAAACCAAACCAAACCCTTAATAATGACCTCTCTCCACAATATCATATCACAAAATTGATTACATTAGTCTTCTTCCTTTATAATCCTTCCAATGGTTGTCATAATCCCATTCCTTAAATTAGAAACATATCTTCCATGAAAAAAACAAATAACTTAATGCTAATAATAATGAATCTTTTCAAATAATTATTTTTTATTCCTAACATTTTAAGTAAATAAACTATACTCATCATTAAATGAAACATATATATTAAAAAAAAAAAAAAAAAACATTATTAATTAATATAACATCATACATACTTCACCTTTATAACCCATTTTATTAACTTATGATAAAATCCAGTTTTGAAAATATTAAATTTTGGTTGAAAAGAGATGAATTTATCTCCACATTTTACTGGGTTCTTTCAACTAAAATTTCAAACGTAATAAAATTATTTATCATTTTAACTCTAAAATAATTCTCCAATAAAAAATTATCTATCACTAAAACAGAAAGCATGAAATATTTGAAAAAAATTATTAAAAAAGTTAAGTAATTTTAGGGTTAGGATCTTTGTATTACAATCGCTATGGGTCGCTTGAAGCTTTCTTTAGACTCTGTGTGAGCCACGGGGGAGCCGAAGGAAGGGAAGGGCAATCTTTTGCAGGCATCGGAAAGAGGAGCAGCGGAGATCTGCAAGGTATGTCTTCAGGTTCACTTTTGACTAGTCTGATACACAATGTAGGTATGATGATTGTTGATAATTGTATTCTTGCATTTGTATTTAAAACCCCTGGAAAGGCTTCCTTCTGTAGAGCCCACGATTCCTGTTTGCGCTTTTCATTTCTCATTTTCTGTAACATAGCTTTTACCTGGATATGCACTGGCATTAAAGTAAACTTATGTCATTTAAAGAAACTCATGTTCAGATCCCGTAGTAACATTCATTTTCTCTTGCGTTTTGTCACGGTGATGAAATCACTCACCCATCCCCTACGTTGGATTTGTAGATAGTGGCAATGATGCAGATTGTGGAGGGCTGTTAGCTTTCTAGATAATCCCCTTCCCATCCCATACGTCAGCGTTGTGTGTGTTAGATGGTCTGTTGTTTCCTAAAACGCTCCATGATATCGGATGTAGTTCAATTGCAGAACAGCCTGTCAGGTGGCTTTGTACACCTAGCTTGTTCAGTTTGCAACATGGTACATTGCAATAGGGCTGAGATGACTAAGAGTTGTAAGCGAAAGGGTGTTCGATATAGTAATCCACCATTGGGTTGCATTGCTATGGGTGGCAACCGTGAACGGGCATGTAACTCAGTGGTAACACAACTTATTGACTGGTGGCGGGTCTTAGGTTGAAGGATTCCAGGTTCAATTCCCACTCTTTATTTTTCAACATCGCCAGTGGTGTTCGACTGTTGGTGTCCACTAAGTAAACTATTACCGAAGCCTTTCTAAAATGTTCAATTCGATGGAGCAATACAGACCTTTTGTTGACTGGTAAGGTTGTTCGTCATGAAGGGGAATGTGGCTCACTAGTAGAGCAGATCATTGGCTATGGGCATGTCCCAAGTTCTTACACACCTTTAGTTGTCTGGTAAGGTTGTTGATCATGAATGGGCATGTAGTTCACTGGTAGAACAGATCATTGGCTGTGGGCATGTCCCAATTTCTGGGTTTGATTCGAAGCCTATTCAGTTTTCAGTATTCCCCTGCCCTCTTGACCGTTGTGTTTATTATGTAAATTATCACTCCAGGCAGTAAAGATGCTGGAAACCATTAAGTACTTGCTGTAATGTATATCTTTCCACGTTATAATCAAAATCAGAATTAAAACTCTTCGCTCTTCCTCGGAAAGATGATGAGTTTTAGACTCTTAGTTACTAACAAAGTGGACGACAGTGCTGCACACCGACTCAATTAGATGTGTATTCGCATTCAGTTGAAAGAATTTGTTATTTAGTACTCTTGGTGCCGTGTTAATTCCTGGAAATTATTATGATTTATTTCTCATGCTTTTTCTACAGAATAAGTAACTTTAGTGGGACTGAGCCATCTTCTGCTCCATGCTCAGGGAAAATTTGAACATTTGCCTAAGGATAATAATTGTGCAAATCTTCTTTATATGCATAAAATTCCACAGGCTAATGTAGATACAGCCTTAAAAATTGTTGGCTAATTTACTAATTCTAATGATTTGGGGAATCTTGGACGAGTTTACATGACTGTAAAAATTCTTGGTGAATCTTCCATTATATTTAACAACCATAAAAGTTCTCGGTGAATTGTTTGATATAGTATAAAACCATTTCTAATAATAAATGAATAAAATCTGGTTCAACCGTTTTTTTTAGCATATGAAATAGGAACTCTAATCCAGTTTGGATTCCTCTATAATATCATATTGTTATTTTGAAGGGAACTACCTATACTCGCCTGGGTAGAGAGAAGTCAAATGAGTTATAAAGGCATCGCTTTTGTTGTTGAAGGTTCCTAACTTGAACATATTAGTTTACAATCATCAAAGAATACAATGACATCAAAGAATACAATGACATCAAGGAAGTTGATGAAGTTAAATATATTGTTATCTTAAGCTATTTGCAAGTTGACAGATGAACCTTACTAATAAAGGGCGAACAAAATTAGAGATGACAATTCTTGAAAGGTTTCTCACAATACTTATCAATTTTATAAGGCACCTTGCCCAAGTAAATTCCTTAAAGTTTTATGTTGATACATGGAAAATGCCATTTTTGGTTCACAAAATGTTTTTGTCAATGATAACAATAGAAATGATATTAGCATAATCTATGCCCAGGGCACAACAATATACAACGAATGTTTAGAGAGCAAGTTTTTCATGGATGATTCAAAACAATTCTAATTGTATTAGATCTTTTGCACCAAAATCCTATAACATACATCCATAAATTTCTAAATGTGTACTTTTTAAACCGAAATCGAGAATTTATATTATATTGAAACGCTGTGTTGGGGTCACATCAAATACACTAGAGATACATATATTAAAGTCTGATACAAAAATTGTACAGTGGGTCAAAAAGAGGAATTCCTCTACTATCCTTTTTAGATCTAGATTGTTAGCTATTCAAGAGGATTTTGATCCATACATTGTTCCATTTGTACATTCTCCAAAAAACTCCTAAAAGCTGACGAAATTTACATTTCATTCACAAAGTTAGAGATGTTTATATCAGTGTTCCACAAGGATGCGTCTTGTCGTCCCCTAGGGTTGGGTGCACGCATCCCTCACACTCGGGACAAGGGGATGTTTGGGGGTGCGTTTCTTCACACACCCATTTTGGGGAGTCGTGGGGGGACGCAAGAGTGTTCATTTCCCCAGTGTGGGGGACGTGACTCCCCAAAAGAGGTGCTTTTGGGCGTCTCCTTTTGAGGGGGACACGTCCCCCCTTGAATTTGTTGAATGACACTGAATGTAGAGGACCAATCATTGAGATTGACTCCTTGATGTTCATTTTATTTTCAGTCCTCATTCTCCATTTTTACTTTTTACTTTTTACTTTTAACTTTAGAGTCGCGGCACTAGATATTTATGACCTCACACAGATTATTGACTCACCACTCTTAACTATTTTTGAGTTTGAGACTTTGAGTTATAACAATTTTGAATTTAGTAATTTGCTATTTTAGTGTTCAAACTTAAGTATCTAGTATATAGTATATACTATATAGTAATATACTAGTCTGTCTTACTTTTAAAATTTAGTTTAAATTCTAGAATGATGAATGATGAATCAGGGAACACGATTTGGTGGGACACGTGCCCTTCGGATCGTGTCCGTGCCGGACTCCATTGTGTCCCGATCTTGCGACATGAGTCCCCTTGTTTGGCGTGCTGCACAACCCATAAAGGGCCGTTTTAGCCCATTTCACAATCAATTTTCACTTTCTCTCTTGCCGTGGGTGTGTGGAACGAATAACAAAGGGTTTGGGAGCATTGTGGAGGCCATTCAAGCAACAGGTAAGTGCATTTTGTCTCTATTTTTTGCATTTTTATTACAACAGTTTGCATGTGCAATTTTTTTACAAATTTGTGCATTTTTTCTTTATTTTTTTTACAGCATTCATGGCTCAATCAAGGGCAATAGGGAAGGGGCAAAGGAAGGGGAAGAATGTCCCCATTGTAGATGCACCTCCTGTTCCAATTTCATCAGGGTATGCAAATGTTCCTTCTATTGGAAGTGGGGCTACAACAACTTCACATGTTGAGGGAAGACAACAACCTCAAGATAACAAATATCCCTTTTGGAAATATGCCACAAGAGAGCAAGGGCCAGGTAGCAAGTTGAAGGGAGGAGACAATGTTGCTTGGAAATGCAACTATTGCAACAATCATTTCATGAGCACATATTACCATATGAAATCTCATTTGTTGGCTTTACCAGTTTGTGGAATTGCAACATGTACACAGGTGTCTTTAGCTAAGAGGAAATAAATGGAAAAAGAGGCCAATGTTGGCATGGAAAAGGTGGTTGTAACATCTAAAAAAACAAGAATAACGATCCCCTTCCATTCTTGAGGAAAAGCAACAAAAAATTTCCATTTGAGAGTTTTGGTGGGGGACAAGCAACAAAAAGAAAGGCAGTGGCACTTGGTCCAATGGACAAGATTTTTCAAAAAGAGAAACGGGATGAGCTTGATCTCACCATTGCATTATTTTTCTATCAGAACTTCATATCCTTTAATGTTGCACGCTCACCTTTATTTATTGAGATGTGCCGAGCTCTAACTCAAGGGGCTCCATCAGGGTATGTGCCTCCTAGGTCAAAGAAGATTAGAACCACATTGTTGACTAAGGCAAACAAAGAGGTGGACAAAATGCTTGAGCCTATTAAATCAACATGGCCAACATTTGGGGTTAGTATTGTTTCTGATGGATGGACATATCCAACACGCCACCCACTCATCAACTTCATGGTGTCTTCCTTGAATGGTCCAGTTTTCTTGAAGTCAGTGGATGCACTTGGACGATACAAGGATGCACAATATATGGGGGAGTTGTTCATTAAATTTATTGAAGATGTAGGTGTTGATTCTTGTGTGCAAACCATTACATATAATGCACCTATTTGCAAGGCTATGGTATGATTGTGGAAGCTAAATATCCATAAGTATTTTGGACACGTTGCATTGTCCATTCTTTGAACTTAGCACTTAAATATATTGCTTTTGATGTGCTTTGGATTGGAAGTATTATTGAGGATGCACGACATATCCACAACTTTGTACAAAATCATACAAATGCCCTCACTATTTGCGAGTAGCACCAATCTATCATTGTTGAAGGTTGCAGATACATGGTTTGCTTTTTCATTCATCATGTTGAAGAGGTTGAGGGAGGTCAAGACTGCTCTTGGGGCCATGGTTATATCAGAGTTTTGGTCTTTTTGGAGAAAGACAGATCAATCAACCTTAAAAAGAGTGAAGGACACAATGTTAGATGATGCTTGGTGGGAGAGGGTAGATCTACTTATTAAGATCATGGGCCCTATCATTTCTTTGCTACGATTTGCAGATATAGACCAACCCATCCTAGGAGAGGTTTAAGAGGGATGGGATTCCATGATTGAGTCTGTGAGGAACATTATTTTACAGAGTGAGTGCCCTGAGTATGAGACATCATTAGAGGCCTTCTTCACCACCATACAAGATATTTTTTTCAGCAGATGGGACAAGAATTGCACATCTTTGCATTGTTTGGCTCACTCATTGAACCCAAAATGCTATAGCCATAAGTGGTGGAATGGTCAACCTTCTCGCAGATTCCCTCGTCACATGGATGGTGAAATTTCACAGGGGAGGAAAGATGCATTGAGGCGGAATTTTCCGGATAGAGCATCCCTTGATAAGGTGGAGGATGCCTTTGCAAATTTTTTCACTAACACTGGTCGATTTGCAGGATATGATGTGATTAGAGACAGGAGGGCTAAGAAGCCCTATTTTTGGTGGGCAACTCATGGGGCAACAAACCCTCCTCTACAACAGTTAGCCATGAGGTTCCTCTCTCAGGTAACTTCATCCTCTTGTTGCGAGAGGAATTGGAGCACATATGGGAATTTGTATAGTGTCAAGAAGAGCAGGCTTGAGCAGTCCAGGGCAAAGATAATGGTGTATGTGCACACCAACTTTCTTCTTATTTAAAGGCATACAGGTGAGTGGTTGAAGGGAAAGACAAAGATGTGGGATGTCTTTCCTGATGATGAGTTTGGAGTCTTGGACAACAGTGTTGAGTTGGCATTGGCCAACTTGGATATTAATGAGCTAGTGCTAGAGCCTATCACTTTTGTTGATGGTGATACTGTAGAGGGGTCATCCTCCACACCAGCAGATGTAGAGATGACAATGGATATAGAGGAGGAGGATGCAACAGAGGAGAGCAGTGGTGACCATGATGATGACAACGATGTTGATTTTGATGATGATGATGATTGATGACTCATGAGATACCTACTGCCTTGAAGCTTGTAGTTGTTTTGTATTTTCTATTTCTATTTTCCATTGGCATTGCTACTACCTATGTAACACATTTTGATTTTGATGACTTAATGAGAAAACTGCATTATATTGTCTTTCTCCTATTGGATCATTGATGAATATGTCACAATTGTATTTGTATGCATAATGTTACTTTGTAAAACTTACATCTAGATGAAGATCTTTGTTTGAATCAATGAATTTGTATCATGAATGAGAATTTGTGTAAGAAATATCTAATTTTTAATATATATATATATATATATATTTTAATAAAATAATATATAACGTGTCTTGTTCCGGGGGGTCAATGTGCTCGTGTCAGACACTCTAATCATTGTGTCCTTCGTGTCCCGTGCCCCTGTGTCAGGTGACTTAGATACAGATCAATGTATTTGAATATTTCATTATTGAATTTTATTATTGAATCTCATGGTATGGATGAATGATGGGTATGACATATGAATGATGTATGTATCAAAATGAATGATGAGGATGGATCAATGTATGCCATTATTTAATTCAATTATGAATTTAAATTTTATGTGTGGATCAATGTATTTACTATTACTTTGTCTATTTATGCTTTCATTATTGAATATGAACTTGTCTATTACTTTTTACTTTGTCTATTTATATATATATATATAAATAGACAAAGTAAAAAGTAATAGACAAGTTCATATTCAATAATGAAATATATATATATATATATATATATATATATATATATATATATATATATTTCATTATTGAATATGAACTTGTCTATTACTTTTTACTTTGTCTATATATATATATATACCCCTACGTCCCCCAGCATCCCTGAAATTTCCCTAAAATTTGAGGGTACTCCCACACGTCTCCCCGTATCTGCATCTCCCCGCACCGGAGTCTTGGTGGAACATAGGTTTATATCCCTCCCTAGGGAGCGGGTTCACTTGCTGAGTAGGATTGGTCAAATTCAGATCTGGGGTGTACTTGTGGCTGACACAAACCGAGTTGTCAGATGCAGAGGGCTGGTCAAGCTTTATCTTCTGGTTCATGTCCTTAATCTGGGTTCGCAGGCTAGCCATCTTGTCCTCCATTTGGCTAATTTTACTCTTCAGTTCAGTGATCTGGTCTATAGAGATAGTCAAGCTGGCTGCCATCTGATTGTATTTGAGTTTCATTCATGATTTCAGTCTGCAGTTCCTGCATGTCTAATTCCGTATTCTTCCTCCATAATTTCTAAAATTCTCTCATCACCCCCTGCTGAGTTGCCCTCTGTCACTCAGAAATTGTTCGCCTGAGGGAGTCCACTCCCTAAATGCCCAACAAAGGATGAGCCACAAATTCCACGGCCTAAGACCAAAGTTTGATATGGAGAAAAGCAAGCAAAAATCAAAGATCTGCACACGTGGTATGTATGTACTCATCTACAGTATGTATGCATTTCCTTTTAATGTTGGTCTCTGGATCAGAAGAAGTTCCAGCAGTTTTGAAATAGGTAAAAGGGGGCATCTTTCTGTAGTGACAGATGTAAGGCCAGATTTTTGCCCTTGATTTTCTACAGTCAGCCAACGACTTGCTTGCTCTGACATATACAGAAATTTTCTTAGATACAAGTTCCAACATTTTTAATCCCATGTTACATGACAGCTAGAATATGCTTAATTATCCTTTTTTTTCCCTTCTACCAAGAAAAAAACTTCATATTTGCTAATATCAAGTAGAATTCAAAATGTACACAGAACAGTCTTGATAGCTCAAGAAAGAGTACTGTATGTACCAAATAGATGCTTATGGCATGCAGCCAGTATTGTCAATAGTACATTCCAGCTTTTACAGATACCTCAACTGGTTACAAAAAATAACAGTTAATCGAGACTCCGGGGGTTTCAGAAAGACACCAGTATTATCCAAAAACAAAAAGACCAAATGACATCCTCCTGAACCTGTCAACCAACAATCAAAGGATAAAAGACCATTTCTGGGATCTGCTCCTCACCTTGGAATTCTTTGCAAACCAAAAGGCCTTCATGCAGAGCAATCAACTCCTTTGAAAGAGCTTCAGATTGAAGATTAAATTCTTGATAAACATGTTATATGGAGATCGATTCAAAAGTTTCCTGTAACTCTGGGATTCTACGCTGCCAAGGTAACAGAGCTATAATATTTAGGTGAGCTCTCCCTATAAACCAATCTACGACTAACTTGGAGTCACCCACCATTTATAAAAGTTTTCTTCCTTTTTCCTGAGTAAAGTTTAATAGCACCCCAAGGGCTATATTCTCATCCCAATTATTAGTGCCAATTCCCACTCCTAGTTTTAAATGAAAAAAATAATCAGAGGTAAGATGTAACACAATACCGGCTCGACAACTGCCTGGAATCCCCTGACAAGCACCATCGAAATAAGTTATGCTATTAACTGGTTGAACAAAGGTGCTCGAAGGGGGCCTGTCTATCTTTCTAGTGACCTCCTTTTCTTTAAAGGCAGTTCAAACCTTGTGTGCTACGCGCTAGGGGCATCCACCTTTGCCTTCAGATAAAGTTTGATTTCTATATAACCAAATTCTCCATATGACATAACAAAGAAGGTCCTTCAAGAAAGTTGTTACTGATCTTTTTAACGGGGCCATAAGGTCTTGGCAACCTCGCTATATGGGCACACATACGGCAGGGACCCGCTGTTACCTTTGTTGGAAACACTGAGAGGGGGGTGAAGCAATGTTTCGTATCAATTAGTATATTTTTAATTCCACAAAGCATTAAATGTTATTAGCATCAAGATAAACATAAATATCATCAACACCATTCAACAATTCATAGCAAATAGGGACAATAGACACAAAGATTTAAATAGAGACAATAGACACAAAGATTTTTAGGTGGAAACCCCTCCGGGACAAAAACCACTGAACACTTCTTAATATTTGTCTTTCAAAGATTTACATCAAGTTTTCAGCTCCAACTGAAGGAGTTTTAAACCCATTTGCAAACTCAAACCTTTAGGACACTCCAATGCCCTGTTTACCAACTAAAACTGGGAGGACACTCCAATGCCCTAGTTTATAGGCTCCAACTTGAAGGTGCTCCAACACCTTGTGTACTAGCTGCAACTGGATGAATGCTCCAATGCCCTCTGCAAGCTCCAACATGTCCTAGCACCACCCTGCCGCTCTGAAGTGTTCTTGTCCAACCTGAAGGAGACTCCACTCTCCTGCCTTGCATCACCCAACCACCCTGATCAGTTGATGAACCACACTTCACAATTTTCAGACTGGATCCCCCTGTGCTCAATGAAATAAATAATATCAAATAAACTGTTGGCTTTAGTCGTTCTGTAATACTGGCACAATGTCGTCAACAAATGCAACTTCTTATGTTCAACGATCAAACCCTAGTTGTCAATCCCAATGCTGTACTTCAACTTCTGCAATAGAAACCCAACTCTGCTTGTCGTATAGATATATATGTTAATAACCCTAGTAGTAGTACATCCAATCCACCAACACAATGAACTGTACTATATCTGCTCAAGCATCACAATCTTGTAATAGCGCAATTGCTATCACTGTTTACTTGTGCCCACGAGCACAAACCTAGATGCCACCGAGTTGACCTATGCCCAACTGTAAGTTTTATCCTTGACAAGCTTGGGATCATAGGATGCTGAAAGCCTGAAACAATATGTTGGAACAAAACCCTAGCTGCTCATACCAACGTCATCAACCACTGCAAATGCTTCTGATCTCAATGCTTTTCCTGGTTCTTAATTTGGTTCAATAATGCTCTCAAAAATCATATTAAACCATATAGTAAACTAAGAATTCTACAATTTGCCTAATGCCTTACAGTTCCCAATTTTGATCCAAAATAACTATATATGACCATATTAAACCAGAAAGCCAAATTAATTACTCTACAATATATAAATTTTCGTGCTCCCTCCAAATATAACATCAATCACCAACCTCTGTAAGTTGTGCAACAAAATTGCAGCCAAATAAAATATTTGAACATGGGACCCAACCTCCCCTTTACCATATTACATATGCATGGATAGGGTACTCATACGATATATCTAAAAAAATCTAAGTTTCACAAGGCTTCGTCGAACAACAATATATCGAGTCACCAAGAGAAGATGATTCCTCAATGTGCTTGCGATCAATTTAAAGCTATGGCGGGGACCCTATGCAAGAGCCACATTAACCCTCGAGATGTTGTGACTTGATCCACTTATTTAATTCAACGCACTCGACAATCCGAAACATTCATGTCTTCTTCATGTATTTAACCACAACACTATATCAATTCCACTTGTTTAGAACTTGGAACCAGAACAACCTCTGCCTTGAGTCCTAAGTGATATCGGCTTGGTGAATAATACTAATGCAGGATAATAAAATAATAACTGTGCACAATATCTCTGATCACAGTCGAGGTCGCAATTGAAGAAGGCCAATCTAATAGTTGAGTTTGCAATAATTGGACTGCTGCTCCTTTTTTTTAAAATTTGTTGCCCAACAAAGATCACATGTGCACAAAAATACTCAATGCCTGTTCCATATGAGGAGCAAATAAACCATTGAAATATAAGCCTTAGATTGCGTGGAATTTTTATCTCTGAAATGGAGGTTGAATGGTGTCTCAGAACTTGAACACCACAATTCAACAATAATCATGTCCAATGATGGCCCAAATTTGCAATAGTAGACTCGATTGATTGTGCCAATAAATTTTCAGTAGTGCGTACTTGTTCTCAAAAATTGAACGCTACTAGACCGAGCCTTAGAGTGATGTACAAAAATGGAACAAGGTCGCATAAAGAATAAAACACTACTTCAACGAACAAATTAATTACTAAAAATTTATGCACTCGAAGGACCCATCATAGATGATTAGGCCTCAACTATTCTAGATAATAGCATGGACTTTTAGAAGCTCAGAGCCTTAGATATTTAATGCAGTCAATAAGGCCGAAACAAAGAAGACCCTTACTCCTTCATTCAGAGCTTGGTCTTTTCAGAAATAAGGCCGAATGAGCTAGTGGCCTTGTAACAACCAAAAACCAATCTTTGTTGGCCTGTAATGATAAACGCTTACCTCAGAGTAGAGGGTCGAGTCTTGTAAAAGATAATCAACGAATTCTAGGTGCTGAGATCAAAGATAAAACCAGAAACGCTACCCTTTAAACCCTTGTTGTTCAGAGATTAGGCCTCTTGTTGAATAACTTCTTCATCACAGGGCCGAAGATCAAACATAGAGTCAAATCCCTCAAGAGATGTACGTTTAAAAATTACATTGCTTAGAGGTCAAATAATTAGATGCCTTTATATTTATGTTACAGGGGTATTGCTCCCAGCCATTAGAGAGCACGTACCCCACGGTCTTGCGCTCCTGGGAGCGAGTGGTACGAAATGCTTCAAATCGCCAGGAATGTCGATGGGTACTTTGGAGCTTTTCGAGAACTTGACTGTGACGGAGGGAGCTGCTGTAGCTTGCTGACCAAAGGAGGTGGGTATAGGTTGGATGGATCCGTTTCCCACTGGGATAGATCTGCAATCCAAAACACTTGTTTAACATCCAACGACTGTTGAGTGCATTGAACGCTATTCTACAAATGAAAATTTTGCTGCTAAAATTCATCGAGATGAGAGCAACTTGAATCCCAGTTCCATTGGTTAATGAGATTACATTATATAACAAAGCAAGTTGCAGGTTGATTGAGGTCCATATTGACTCAATTGGTTTTAATTTTTTCAAGAAGATTTGCATCCAAGTTGGTCAAGATCATAATTTAGTTCGCCTCTCAATAATTGAGAACACTCATTTCAATGCTCATGTCGCTGCTCTTAAATGTCTACATTCCTGCAGTGTTATTGTGGAGTTGATGTGGTGTTTTCAATGTAAAAGTAATTGCATGTACAATAGGCTATTAATTGTGATCTATAAATGAAATAGAGTAGCAACAGTAAATGTTGTCATCAACCTTGACAGACGTATGTGTGATGTAGCATTGAGTGTAAGGAAAAGGAGAAAAGGGCTCGAAAGACTTAGAGGGTTGGACGAATGATGATCTCTGTTGAATGAATTAAAGTGGTGGTTGATATATTGTACGTGCTCGACCATGAGAACGTACGTTTGTAGCGACAATTTCCTATGCATAGCCATTAGTTGTATATGAGCTAACGAACTTATTTATAAAGTTATAAATAAAAAATTGGTCATGTAAAATAATTTAAATAGATTTTGATTTTTTTTTTAATACTTTATTTTAAAAAAATATATATAATTATTTTATTTTTATTTTAATATACATTAAATTTTAATATATTAAATTATTGTGGTTCCCAACTTGACATTTCATGTAAATTTGGGCAAAGCTTCTAGTCGTACTGGATACTCGTTCCCACGTACCCGAAGTACCCGCGTTACGGAAACTCGTGCAACATAGCTTTATATAGATTTTGAAGATCACATGAGAGGTATAGATTTTGAAAATCACATGAGAGGTACCCAAATTGTGTTTGAAGGAAATTAAAAATTCGAACTCGAATTCTATGGAGCCAAAATACCTTTTGATGAGACCAACTATTGATTGAGAGCCATTTTAAATTTGAACGACAAACACTTTGGAGCCACAATCCTTGATCTTCTTAATTAAATGATTAATGTCCTCAAAATAAATAATTTATTCTTAATAGGAAGATTTCTTTTGACTTCATGATCTTATCAAATAGTGAGATGCCACATCATCAACTTTTGGGGTTTTTGCCCATTGGATGGGTCCTTCATCTTCTAATGGGCATAACTCACAAACCATGAAGTCCCACGAGACACTCCACATATAAACAAAATCTCCATGACGAGGAGAATCCAATGGCAAGGGTCTCCAAGGCAAACTCACTGATCTGCTTATTCAGAAACCTCCAACAAGTGCGGGGTATGTCCATTGTCCAGGGAATCCAAGCCCTAGAGATAGGGTTTCTAGCCATCCTTCAATGGAGCTTCCAACTTGATGCAATCCAGACAAATATAAGAGCGTTCATTAACTATCGTTGGCATCAATGACTACACCATGGAACAACCTCGGTACAAGCCCTCACTATTTAGGCCCAGCACCTCCCTAAATAATAAATATCCCCCAACAACTCTGGTTTATGTCTAGTGCTTTGTATGGAGTCAAAGGGGTGGAGATGTTCTTGAAATGTCTGCTGTCCTGTATAAAAACAGTGCAGATTTCTACAACAGATATTAGTAGCAAAAGTACTTCAAAGATATAGCATATAGATTTTGGTCTAATGGAACTACCTTAACCAAATATGTAAATATCTATTAATTCTGAAGCTTGGTTAAGCAGTTATGAGTTAAAATAATTTGCTATCTTGTATGAAAATCTGTAAAATCTGCGTAGAAACACAGGGACAACAACCTATTTTGCTGAAATAGCTAAACTACTGTGAAAAATACCTATGGGAAGTTACCTGAGAGTGGAGAAGGGTTAGAGAGTGATTGTAGAGGCTTTGGGGTCTCCCCTCTAGTAGATTTGGGCTGGAAAGAAAATTTCCAACTAGCTGGAAATTGATTTTCAGATTTCTGAGTTATGTTTAATAACTCTGAATTCTTTCAGAAAATTATTATGCAATTTTGACGGTTGGCAAATAAATTTTATTCAACTCTAACATGAAGTTTTTGCTTATAAACTAGTACAGAGCTGAAAAATTACAAGTTATAATGCAAGATACTTATTTGTAGGTCTGTAGAACTCATTTATGGTGGTTGAAAAGGAGGTCCAGCAATCAGAGAGCCCTCTTAACATTGCAATCTACAACCAGAAGGCTAAATACAGTTGTAAATGCAAGAAATATTAACTTGTATCAAAGTGGGGTTTAGATCTAGCAATTTTGTAAGTTTTTCCCAACAAGTAGCTTGCTATAACTTAATGACAGTAAAAACTAGTAAGCAAAAATCTTACTCTAGTGCAGAAAAGTAAAAGAAATTTGAATAATTTTAAATTTTTAAATTTTTAGTTGTTGGAAATTTTTACCAGTGCCTTGGAGTTTTGCGTTTTGTTGGAGTGTGAAGTAAACATCCTTCTAAGTCGCTAGGCCCGATTCATGTCTAGGGAGTAGGCTTGGTGCTTTCGGAAATCACCCCCACTTTAACTTAATCCACCCTGCAACCTTTGTTGTTTGTGGGCGGCAAAATACGAAGCCCTTGGGATAATAATGCCCTCTTCCGAAGCAATGTAGAACTCTTAGACTGATTTACCTGCGAAACCAAAACAAACAAGTGGAGAACCCTAGTTTCTTGCTTCCACATATCGTATTAGCTTCTCAATGGTAGAGAACATTAGTTCTAGGATAAATTTA
The DNA here is from genome assembly GCA_034641835.2 of Pinus albicaulis. NCBI lineage: Eukaryota > Viridiplantae > Streptophyta > Pinopsida > Pinales > Pinaceae > Pinus > Pinus albicaulis. Next base: position 1,111,615,474 of record CM076577.1, read on the forward strand.
CTAATTAGCAAAATGAAATTAGAATAAAAAAATTAATACTCAATGGCAATAGCAAGAAGAAGAATATGAACAATAGATACTCAACAATTATACAAAAGCACAAATATTTGCAAAATAGAGAAGCCCTTTTTATTAGATAGTGCTTGTCTTAAGTGAACAACAACAATTACAATGGAGGAGAGCCTAGTTGTTTATAGAAAAATCTCTAACAACTAGTTAATGCCTAGTTGACTCTCATTAAAAATATTGCTATTCTTACATGTTGAGATTTTGGGTAGAGTATCGGATGTGCTCTAGCTCCGAAACTTTGTGGAGGGGCTAGAACACATGAGATCTCCAAGACCCAGAAATCGTTTGGAGAAATTCTACCTGGAACCTAAGTTATTTAAAATATTAATTACTTTATGGAGACCCTAAGTCTAACTTAGGGAAATTAAATAATTAAAGTGAATTAATTTAGACACGTGTGTGAGAATGTTCTAAGTGACTTGGATCAAGTATTTTCTAATCTTAGTCGCTGATTAGAGATTAGATCATGGTCGTTAAATGTTCAACGAGAAAAGTATTAGAGGAAGGCTTGGGGTCAGTTGGAGAATATACACAGAGCGGTAGAACTTGAGCTAAGTCGAAATTTTGGGGTGTGGTTTGATGAGAATTTTTGAGTAAGCTTGTAGTGCTGGTGAGGGGCAGATCAACGAGGGATTATTCAGATCCGAGGCCGAGAATACATAGGCAAAGAGTTAGATCCGTACTAGGCAATGCAGAGACCCAGCAGGAGGGATGCAACCCGGCGAGGCTCACGCAAAGGCAGTGCAGAGGCTGACACAGGCCCTTCAGGGTGATGCAGAGGCAATGCTGAGCCCACAGGGGTGACGCAGGAGCAGCCTGTGCTGCGCAGAGGCTCGAGTAGGGACGCAGAGCAGACATAGTGTCGGGAGAGGCAACACTGGGGTTTCTAGTGGGCCAGAAAGGGCTTGTATTCAACAGATCCAGAAGGTGTGAAGCCTCAGCTGAATCAACCATATTTTTTGTCTCTGAGTGATAGAGGTACATCTGTCGTGATTTCTCTGTTGGGCAAACCACTACTTGTGCCCTTGATTGTATTCAAACATTCTGAATAACAATAAAACTCTCTAAGAGCTGCAGCATTGGTTTTCCCGCATTGGGTTTTTCCAGGGACTTTGTCCAAAAAATAGTGTGTCCTTTGTCATGCATGCTTTATTCTTCAGTACTTGATTTGTATGTATGTGTAGATTTGCAGTGTGTTTACTTCATTATTTTCTGAATATTTTTGAAAATAACTTGTATAATTAAAAACATAAGTAGGAGAAGTAAACTAGATTTCTGCATTAGAAATTCCTATTAAGTAGTTTCATTATTTTTCACATGGTATTATAGCCGTTGCATATCAGGGGGAGCTGAAGCCATCAACGAAGTGACGAAGTCTTTTGCTGCAGGAAGGCGGTTGAAGCTGCATAGATCCAGAAAGAGGCAACGCAGCACTAGAGGGACAATGCAGACCCTGCAGGGGTGACGCAGAGCTTGTTTGCTCATGCAGAGTTGACACAGAGGCTGACGCAGGCCCATAAGGGTGACGCAGAGCTAGTCAAGCTCACCCATAGCTGGGGCAGAGGCTGACATAGGCTTAAGAGGGTGACATAGTGCAAAAAGGGGTGACGTTGTGCCGGTTGCTGTGGCTGGAAGTGCAGTTTGATCTTCAATGTTGCTGGTAGGGCATTGATTCTGTTGGTGCTGAAAAATGTCTAGCAGGGTTGACAAAGTAAGGGGAATAGTTCCTCAACAGATTTTCTAGCCAAGAAATCTGAGGTTCGATCAGGGAAGTGATCATAGAGGGTTGATTCGATAGAGTTGGTAGAGGATTTCCGAGAGGGAAATCATAGTTAGAGGGAGTGTAGTCTCTAGAGGGTTTCTATCGCCAAGAAACCTAGATCCGGTCTCTTCCTGAGAGTAGCAACAATAGAAGGGAGAAGAGCTTTTCGCTTCGACATTTTTGAGCAGAGATGGCCTCACACGGATTGAGAGATCAGGATAGGGTGGACAGTGTGTTTAACTTTTTCATCTGGAAAGCCAGGATCCTTTCAGTCCTTGATGAATATCGTATCAGATACCATGTTGAGAAGGTTGTGGCCATTCCGGTCGACACTGATCCTCTAAAGAGTATGAGGAAAATCAGGTGCGGGCTAAGTGCTTGATCATGGATGGGGTGAAGGATCATGTGGTCCCACATATTGTTGAGAAGAAGACGACAAATGAAATGTGGCAGGCACTAGAAACGCTGTATCAAGGTATCTCCATTCAGAGGAAGATGCTTTTGGAGAATCAGATGCGACTGTTTGAGATGCACAAGGGAAAGGAGATCGATCCTTTCCTCTTTAGATTGAAGGCTATTCGAGATCAGCTGGTTGCAATGGGGGCAACTCCTGATGACAGTCTCATGGTGAGGATTGCCTTGAATGTTTTCACCGATGATTGGGAGACCTTTGTCCAAAGTATTTTGGGCAGAGCACGACTTCCAAACTGGGAGGACATGTGGGCAATCCTTCGTCAGGAAGAAATCAAGAGAATAACCAAGAGGGGCAGCAACAGCGGAGGAGCCAAAATCAAGAAAGAGGAAGAGGAAGATGCAACTCTCGCATCAAAGGGACAAAAGGCAGCAACAAGGGAAGAAGAAGGACCTCTCAAGGGTTTGGTGCCTCAGATGTGGCGAATTGGGACACTTCGCCAATACTTGTCCTCAGAAGAAGAAGGGCAAGGAAGATTCAGATTCCAAGGTTGCGACAACTGTTAATCGCTTGCCGTCTACACCTACCTACAGTTAGCGGGAAAAACCTTTAACCCCATAAGGTGTGGTTGGTGGCAAGAAACTCAAAGAACGGACTGTCACACTAATCTTGACTCTCTCTGTTTAAGCGATCTCCTAGGTTAGCAATGGGGGGTGGTTCCAAAATGGAAAACTAAGTTAAAGATTTGAGTTTTTAGGAGAGTATTAGAGTGAAATGGGAGTACTTTTAAAGATTCATGAGCAACTTTGAAATAATAATGACAAATCAATTAAACAGTGCATTTACAAATAACGTGCTCAAAAGTAAAAGTAATGCTTAAAGAGATGAGAGCACGATAATCCTGAAATGGAAACAAAATATTGTTAGCACAAGATATTAGAAATGCTCTCAAGATGAACGAATTTATAAATCAAAGCACATGAAGCTATCTTGTTCACAAGGAAACAATTAGTGATCTAAATATAAACCAAATGATAAAAAGACTTGAAAGTTAAACCAACATGCATTTAGCCTTGCAACATGAAATAAGAGTACTTGAAAGGAAATGAGATTCATCAACCATCCATGAACATGATGAACATTAAACATGAAATGGAGCTTTCTAAAGTAGATAATGTCTAAGTACAATAAAATTAAGCTAAACTTGTTGCAAAAGGGATTACAATACTTGCATGAAAGTTAATGCTTCTTGAAAAAGGGAAATGATATTTCATGTGAGACTTTGAGCCATCAAGAAAGAAAAATTCAAACACTTGCAAGTAAGCTAAATGTGATGGAAAATGCTCTTGGTTTATTTCATTAATTAGTTCTAAAACAAGGTTATAATTCAACTCTTTAATCATCAGACCTCACCCTCACCCAAAGATATGGATCCCACAGTGAGGAGTCAGTAGAGGAGTAAAGGGTCCCTAAAAATGTCTATTCAACTAACTTATGTTGGAGGTAAAATTTTAGTGGTTGCTTGAGGCATGTAAGTAAATTAATCAAACAAGGAAAATTAACTTTCAAACATGAGATGTATTTGCATGTTATGAAGTAGAATGTTACTTTATGGATAAAATTTGCCCAAGTACTTATTGCATGTAATATGTAATTAAAGGTGAAGCATAAGTGGTTTTGAAACAAAATTCATGACATTTAAAGGTGCATGCATGCAAAAGTTTGAACTTGCTATGAAAGTGAAAAGACTAGAAATCAGTAGCAAATTAGTTTTAGGTGCATGCAAAATGAGTGTAATGCATGATTGTGTTAATTCCTCAATTAAATGATGTGCATGCAAGTGAAAAAGATCAAAGATCAAGCCACAAAGTCTCTTAAAAAATGTGGAGAGATAGGGATACCAATGGGTAAAATGCATGCTCCCAAAACCAAGAATTTTATTAGTTATTACAAGAAGGAGAAAACTATGAAGTCTTCTCTAAAATCCAAGGAAAGTCTTCACAATGTTGGTTTGAGCCATAGATCTTTCCTTGCTGAAATTTTTTGCAATTTGAGGCTCACAAAAATGCAACAAAATGCAGATTTTTCGAGGAAGAAGAAGAAAGGCAAAGCCTCTTTCAGTTACACGGCCAATAGAGAGAGATAGAGACCCCAAGTGAACTTGACCTCCCTTAAGAGGAACTCGGCTTCATCCAATAAATGTCCTCTAATGCTTTTGGCCAAGGGAAATAAATAATCTAGAAGTTGGAGCACCAAGGTTCTGCATGCAAACTTGTAAGTGATTTTCTGAAAATGAAACCTGCAAGTAGCTACAAGACAACAAGTTAGAGAAAATCTACAACCACAAATGTTAGCTCAAGAAATCAAAAAGTAATATCACAAAATTAATCTACAAGAGGCTAGGCCAAAGAGTATGAGCAAGCTCTCCTCTTTGACTAGCAATAGCTTGGCTCTTTGAGATAGCCAGATATTAAAGAAATGAAGAGCAATACTTGAAGAAAGTAAATTATTTTAAGTTTGATTTTTTTTTGATGCAAGAAAGAAGAGCTTTGAGAAACTTAAAAGAACCTCTGCAAGTCAAAATAAAATATAGATTAGACTTTGGAAATCAACACATGCGGGTTTTCCTTGAATATTTTCAAGAATGGGTTGGTTCCTCCGAGAACTTCTCCTTACGCTTGAAAAGCTTGACCAAAGACGGATCCTTCTACACAATCTCACCACAACATATTAAATCCACATGAAATTAAATAAAAGCAATGGATAGAACTCCTATAGATATATTTGACATCATATAGAAGATTTCTTATCTTAAAGCGATCAAGTAACTCTTATGCTAATATGAGATAACTGCATGCTAACATAACTTGAAACAAGCATGAAGGAAACAATAGCACGAGGAAATAAATAGAAGTATAACAAGTAGTCAAGAATTTACCATATATGCAAGGAGAAGAACACCATCACAAGTTACTCCAAGGACTTTTGTATTATTGTGCAAGTACGTGTACAATTCGATAGCGCGTCCTCAAGCCCAATAGCTTGTATTACATGATACCATATGAGAACCCATGGCTCCATTATATAAAAAGTTGGGAGCAAATCCCAAGGACGAATGCATGTGAGAAGTGAACTTGGAGCAAATCCCAAGTAAAGATAAGCCAAGTTCGATGTGGAGAAGACTGAGACACCCAGAGTAAAATTGAATTTCTTTTGTGCAAACTAAGGGAAATGAATTCCCCATATGATCTAGTGAACTCATCCATAAGCCAAACAAAGTCCCATGCTACACCAAGTCCACCACTGCAAACTCGAACCAACTGAAACCGTACCTATAGATGACCCCAGTGATCTTTTGCGTAGGTCCTTGAGAATTGCGTGTTTCCTCTGAGCGACTGCGCAGTCTAAGCTCAAGGAATAATGTAAATCCCTTGAGTGAAGTGTCAAGTGTTGTTGCACTCCAGATAGCTCATGAGAAGAGGTCCCCACTTGGTCTTTAGTCAACTGATCCTATAGAATATTCCTTTTATGCTCAACTGCCTTTAATAAATTCGATTTTCCTTGTGTGTAACTGCCACTTTATCTTTGGGAAATTCGATTTTGAATAAAGAAATGATGAATTAATGATGTACTGTGCTCAGTCATCCTCCACATGTCTGTTGACTCAAGTCACTCAACCCTTTGACTTAGAATAATTTCCAAGTCATTTCCTTGTCTTTTTGTTACATGAAATAATTTATTTTTCTCTATTTTATTTAATTTTAGCCTAATTAAATGCCACAATTTCCACTAAACTTAGAAAATGTGGGTTTTGAGGGTCCAAAACTCATTATTAACCCCTCAAAGTGTGTCATAGTAGAAAGTTGAGGATGAGAGGTGTAATTTTGACTACTCATACCCCATACAACTTCTTTAAACAACACTTATTACAATCTAATTACAATTTTTATTGCAATTTTCGACTCGCGAGAAATCTAAAAATTTAAAAATCACTACCTAGACCTAACTAGATTCCACGAAATTTTTTGTGTGATCTAGTATGGTAATATAAATTGACTCTAGACACTAGGACTCACCCAAGGCCTCACCATCAAGCCGTACTCTGGCTTTGGGGTAAAATTGGAGGAAAAAACTCAATTAATTATTAAGTCCTGGTAGGGAGATGATAATTAACCGAGTAAAAAAAACCTCCCAAAGTAATACTCACCTGTTGGAAAGGTCCCAGGCTACCTAGGCCTGTTACAAACTCAATACTTACTCAAATTCATCATTACTAGCATCACTTATTAAAATTCCCCGTAGGGGGTGGAATTTGGTACAAGAGAAAGATGATGAGAAGTAGAAGTCTGTTGAACTGATGATATATGATGGTACAAGTGTCTTCTGGTTCATCCTTGGGCATGGAGTCTTCTCATCATCCTCAGGTGCCACTCCAGTGGTCAACAATAGCCAAAGGGGAGGATGGCGATGATGATGATGTGGCCATGAGTGCTCATGTACCTCGAGAGAAAAGGAGGGACGACATTGATTAATAGTTCTCTTGAACTGCAGATGTCGGGCAGGATCCTTGAGGTGCCCAAACTCTTGGATCACATATGAGCTACGGGAGCCCTTAATGACAGTAGTAGGATGATTGGAGTTAGTTGGTGCAGAGGATCATGGAGGCACATTGGCAGAGCTAGGATGTTGAAGACCGGAGCAGCGCAGAGGAGAGGCAACAACAATGTGGAAGCAACAACGCAAAGGTTGATGGGATTTCAGGAGCGTAAAGGCAGTGCTTACGCAGTGCAGAGCAGCAGACAACACATAGCTTCAGAGGGTCAACACAAAGCAACAACAAAGGGCACTTCAGTATCGAGATGCAACCAAACTGACTTGTCCGTCAGTATTTTGGGTGATGTCCTTCAGTTGCTTACTTCTTAGCAACTGAGTTGTAGTGCAGCAGTTAGCAGTGGCAGTGCTATGGGCAACATGATGCAACATTTGAGAGGGAGCTGCAGTACAGATGAAGCAGTGACTGTGGCAAAGTCATGGGTAACAGTACAGAAGGCAACATCGCAGTGGATGAGGGGCAGCAGTCGAGCATCAGCAGCGCAGGGGACTGATGCCATAGATCAGAGTAACACTTCTGGAGTGAAGTGTTGCTAGAGCACATTCTTCGCTAAGAGAGAGTGTCGAGATTTTGGGTAGCATTGGATGTGCTCTAGCTCCGAAACTTTGTGGAGGGGCTAGAACACATGAGATTTCCAAGACCCAGAAATCGTTTGGAGAAATTCCACTCGGAACCTAAGTTATTCAAAATATTAATTATTTTAGTGGATACCCTAAGTCTAGCTTAGGGATATTAAATAGTTAAAGTGAATTAATTTAGACATGTGGGTGAGAATGTTCTAAGTGACGTGGATCAAGTATTTTCTAATCTTAGCCGTTGATTAGAGATTAAATCACAACCATTGAATGTTCAACGAGAAAAGTATTAAAGGAAGGTTTGAGGTCAGTTGGAGAATACACACAGAGTGGCAGCACTTGAGTTAAGTTGAAATTTTGGGGCATGGTTTGCTGAGAATTTTCGAGTAAGTTTACAGTGCTGGTGAGGGGCAGATCGGCAAGGGATTATTCAGAACCGAGGCCGAGAATACATAGGCAGAGAGGCAGATTTGTGCCAGGCAACGCAAAGACCCAGCAGAGGCATTGCAGAGGTAGACGCAGAGGCAACGTTGAGCCCAAAGGGGTGATGCAGGAGCAACCTGTGCTGCGCAGAGGCTCAAGCAGGGACGCAGAGTTGACGCACTGTCGAGAGAGGTAGCGCTAGGGTTTCCAGTGGGCCAGAAAGGGCTCATATTCAACAGATCCAGAAGGTGTGAAGCCTCAGCTGAATCAAACATATTTTATGTCTTCGAGTGATAGATGTACATCTGCTGTGATTTCTCTGTTGGGCAAACCACTACTAGTGGCCTTGATTGTATTCAGACATTCTGCATAAAAATAAAACCCTCTAAGAGCTGCTACACCGGTTTTCCCGCATTGGGATTTTCCAAGGACATTGTCCAAAAAATATTGTGTGTCCTTTGTCATGTATGCTTTATTCTTGAGTACTTGATTTGTATGTATGTGTAGATCTGCAGTATGTTTACTTTTCTATTTTTTGAATATTTTTGAAAATAACTTGTATAACTAAAAACACAAATAGGAGAAGTAAACCAGATTTATGTAGTAGAAATTTCTGTTAAGTAGTTTCATAAATTTTCACATTACACAATTTGAGACTTGGCAATTTTTAATTTCTTGAAATTATTAAGAAAATATTAGATAATTCCTCAAAGGGGGTCAAATTTTTCCAAGCATCTCAAGAGAGGACCTGAATTACCTTTGAAAGTGAAAATCTACCTCGAATAATCTCTGTACTGTTGACCAAATATGTCTGAGCCATAACTTTTCACTACATGCTGTGAATGGAAAAGTTCCATGTCACATGTCATCCTCTAGTCCTGCTCTACAATCTGAGCTTGGTTTGACTTTTTTACCACTCCATTTTGCATTGGGATTCGTGAATTGCCTTGGGAAACATGAATGTTGTCACAAGAGACTGCTATGCTGTGAGAACTTTCATGATTAATAGTGCACCAAGGCCAAGGTCACCTACAAAATCTATAGATACTAACCATGTGGAATGACATAGGTGCACTTTGACGTGTGTTGGAATGGCCCATACACCAATGATCACCCCTACAAAAAGCAGGCTCCCATAAAACCATGAGTCCTCATGAGAAGCCTCCCAAGGTCCTCCAATTTTGGTCAGGGATGAGATTGCCTAGATGAAGCTTTCAAGGGACAAAGAATTGGTTCGACCAATCACAATGGACAAATTGACAAGAGACATGTCTAGGAGACCTAATACAAGGCCGCACATGTTTTTTACATTGCTTTGACTAGTGAGCTTAGGCTTACAATGGTTGTGAATGATACACTGAAAAAGTATATGCACCCCACTGACTAAGGGTTAAAAGAACTAGAAGTGACCATTGAAATCATCACCGAGGTCCAGAGACATTACTCCAATGAGGCTTGTTCCATGTTTATGGGCAGTTTAACAACTGCAGTACCTCTTGCCCTGCATTGTAAATGAGCAAGAGACCAAAAGGTTGTCCACTGATTCCCCTTTGACCTTGCATAGGATGCACCTGTTAGGGCCTTGACACCCTTGCTTTTGACCATTATTCCAAGTTAAAATTCTATTAGCCATTGCCAGCCACATAAAAATATGTATCGTTAGAGGGCACTTCCATTTCCGAACTAATGATCACCACCACTTACTGTCACTTGTGAAAAGAGCTAGAGAAAGAGCTTCATAAGCCATCTTTGTTGTGAGAGTACGGGAAGCCTTTTTCCACTTCCATATTTGTTCTTCCTCTGCATTGAGAAGAAACACTGCATTATGTGAGAGAAGTTGAGTGCAAGATCTCGATTCTGCTGCCAAGTCTCCATGCCAACCTAAGCCCTCCACCGAGAGCTAATTCTGTAACCATCTTTCGAGCACTCTATACCCCTATGTTGGCCAACATTGTGAGACCTTGTTCCCTTAAACATGATTTCAGATCCCGATTAAGAAGAAAACTACCAGCTGCACTGTCCCATGGGTCTTCACCCAACCTGACTTAATCTCCTTAGATACCTTCCACACCACCCATTGGCCAAGGACTGGAAAGGCTTGGACCAGACCTTTCCAAATATTTGAATGTGCTTAATTATCTATCATTGCACAGTTTTCATATTCAGAATGAATTGTAGAAGGAACACTAACCTTAGAGTAATGAAGACATTTTGGTTACCAAGTATGCCAATGTTCAAAGATTGTAGATGAGATGGAGGAAGAATCTGTATTAATGGTGCAAGGAACATATCCAATGAGTACTGGCGTGGGTAAGTGGCTACATAGATAGCAGACAGTAGGTCCATATTAGGACAAAATTCTGGACTTCAAACATTTTGTTTTGGTGACCGTCAGATCCCTGAGTCTGACATTTTGAGATAAAATTGGGGCTCCATTGTGAATATTCGAAGAACTGAAGGTTGATTTGGTACTCTATTGCAAAGAATGGAAGAACCGAAGGCAAATCCGCCCTGTGTTGCAAAGAAATGAAGATTCGAAGTTCCCCCAGCAACTCCATGTTAGAAAAATTCTTTGCCTTCAAATTTTACTTTGGTGACCATCTAATCAGAGATTCTGACATTTTGAGATGAAATTTGGGCTCCATTGTGAAGATTCAAAGAAAGTAGATTTGGTGCTCTTTTGCAGAAAATGCAATAACCCAAGGTGAATCTGCCACTGTTGTAACTTGTGAAGAATTGAAGAAACCAAGGCGATTTCTCCCCTCCATTGCAAAGAAATGAAGAACCCAAGATGAATCTGGTTCTCCATTGCAAGAAAGTTGAAGAGCCCTTGGCGAATTTCAATCTCCATTTCAGAGAATAGGAGAACCCACGTGAATGTCAAGCTCCAGTGTGACGTGTCAAGGGTGGAAATTCCTTTTCATTATGTTTTTTTTTTGTAATTTTTTCTGTTGGCTAATGAAGACATAATACTCTATACATTTTGGGCTAAACCATGTAAACTATCATGTAAAAAAAAAATTTGCCCCTTCAACTTTTTAATTGTCATTTTGCCCCTATAATTTTCTCTGTTCATAATCGACACTGATTTTCTATAGTATGTCATATAGGCTTTATGCCTGCAGCAATACAAAGCTACATGTCATCATGTTAATTGATCAGGTGCTAATGATATTTGTCATAATAGTGTTTATTAATAAGATACTGATGGTTTAAACTTTTCTTTCATAGAGTAAATACTAAATGTTGAAGTTAATGTTAGACCAAGGTCCAATAAAAAAGCTCTCTTAAATGTTAGGTCAATACAGTTGCACGTTAGTATAAAGTTTAAACTAGCCATAGAATGGGCCCATGATTAGTTGTCATACTTGTGTTGACACGAAGTTAACAAGTGGAAAATCATTGTCAGTATCATTTGAAGCTTATTTATTGTGAAATTTATATTTTAAGTAAATGAAAATTGTTTTTTAATTTCATCTTTTTGGTGCTTCAGGTAAGTGATGGTGAAGCACAACAATGTTGTGCCCAATGGGCATTTTAAGAAGCATTGGCAAAATTATGTAAAAACATGGTTCAATCAGCCTGCCCGCAAGAAGAGGAGACGCATTGGTAATGTCATAAACCATGTTTTTTTTAATCTTATTTTTCTTGTTGAAGATGAGAGCTTTGCATGTCCAACATGCTCATTATATCTTCAATAATGCCTTCTTATCTGAGTGTTTGAGCATGGTTTTGCAGCTCGTCAAAAAAAGGCTGTGAAGATCTTTCCGCGCCCCACATCTGGCCCTCTTCGACCAATTGTACATGGCCAAACTCAAAAATACAACATGAAAATTCGTGCAGGCAGAGGATTTTCGCTTGAAGAGCTGAAGGTGCAATTATAGTTCCGATATTCAATTGTTGTGTATAGAGTAAAGAGGCTTTTATGTTATTTTACATACATTTTTTTAAGCTCTGTAGATGAAATTGTACTTATTATGTTTAGTCAGACAATGTCATGTTTTCTTTTAATTATCATCATGGTCTTATCTTTTCGTATCCTTCTGGTCTCTTTTCCATCACTCTGAATGTTTTTAAATTGTATATTGTTTTATCAGTGTGTTTAAAATCTAAATCACCATATATTCTCTTTATCAATGTTTTTAAATTGTAGTCTCTTGATCTTCAACATATTGAGCACAATGAGTTAGATAAAGTTTTCTCTTGAATTAGATTATGCCTTTGTGAGTGAGAACTTTGCTGGAATAAACATAGGGGATCATACAATGTGTTTTCCAAATGGTAGAAAAGTATGCATTCAACACCTAGCTGCTAGGAAACTCCCCCACCCCCCTGGTGTTCCTGCTACTGAAGCCTGCTCCTGGAATGATGCCCCATTCTACCAAAACAATTCCCTACGCTCCCGGAATTAGACCACAGGAGAAGAATTTGGAAATTACTTGTGGCAAGAGGCTTAAAAAAGCTTAATAGATAGCATAATAGCATAATAATTTGTCTTTTTCAGTTTATAATCTTGATCGAGAACTTCAATTATTTGTATTTATTATGACCTATTTTATAAACATTATAATACAGTTGAAGCTTGATCTGTTGAGTGCATATTACACCTCTTTGGTCATGATGCCCTGTTTTATTTCATGGTTGATGTCATCTCTTACAGTTTGTTGATGCTCTAATGATTATCATTAATCAAAGATCTTTGTTTTTAAAATTTACCAACTAATTTACCATTCTGCATGCTTTTTGTTTAACTTATATGCAGCAAAATATATAAAAAAATATTTTATATAAAAAAACTCCTTGAGTCTTTTGGAAATTGTTGGTTCACATTCCTGCTTACTGCTTTTCACTCCCTCTTAACAGCTGTGATCCAACTTTGTACCATGCATGTTTCAGTTTCATTTTCTTTTAAAACAGTTTTCTTTGTACATGGATATTTATCATATTTGTTGTCAAAGAAGCATCATTGATGATCTGAATCCTTGTTTATCTTTTCACTATCCCGCTTCATTTTGATATCTAACTATGCTGTTGGAGGCTTTTCATAGAAGGCGAGTTTGCTTAGTTAATATATTAAAGCATATGGCTCACAATTGGTTCAGGCTTTGTTAAACTTATATGCAGCAAAATATATAAAATTATATTTTATATATAAAAGCTCCCAGAGTCTTTTGGAAATTGTTGGTTCACATTCCTGCTGACTGCTTTTCACTTCCTCTTAACAGCTGTGATCCAACTTTGTACCATGCATGTTTCAGTTTCATTTTTCTTTTAAAACAGTTTTTTCTGTACATGGATATTTATCATATTTGTTGTCAAAGAAGCATCATTGATGGTCTGAATCCTTGTTTATCTTTTCACTATCCCGCTTCATTTTGATATCTAACTATGCTGTTGGAAGCTTTTCATAGAAGGTGAGTTTGCTTAGTTTATTTATTAAAGCATATGGCTCACAGTTGGTTCAGGCCCGTTAGGAGGGCCATGGAAGGTTAGTTTTTATTGTTTTAGTTCTTTACAATACACAGTTCTTTACAATACACTAACAATGATCTGTTAATTTGTCGTTTTTGAAAAGGCAACTTGCATGGAAATTTAAACTTGGTACAACTTGCATGGAAATTTAAACTACCTAGTGAACTAAGAATTGATATAGTGGTGAACTATATATAATTTTAAAACTTTTTAAGCAGAAGTAGGGAAATTTGTTGTAAATTTGGTAGAATTTTGAAGGGTTTGAATTGACGTGTGATCTATCCGAGTTAACTGGAAATATAATCCTCTAGTGGATCTAAAGAGTTCTATGTATAGGTATTTTTTTTTCATGTTTATTCCTAGGTTTAATATAACTATTTTATTCAAATGTTAACTCACTGGACTTGTTCTACAGGCAGCAGGCATTCCTAAGAAATATGCACCAACAATAGGTATTGCAGTTGATCATCGCCGGAAAAATCGCTCCCTAGAGGGTCTTCAAACCAATGTTCAGCGGCTGAAAACATACAAAGCGAAGTTGGTTGTTTTCCCAAGAAGTGCTCGCAAGCTCAAGGTAGGATTCTTTATTTGAATGCTATTTAACTTTAAATCTGAAACTCTCTTTTAAAATGATTTTTTTTTCTTTACTTGGCATAATAATTTTTGCATATCTATGTGCAGGCGGGTGATTCTAGTCAAGAGGAGCTGGTTACAGCTACTCAAGTTCAAGGAGCATATATGCCAATTAGTCAAGAAAAACCGTCAGTTGAAATTATCAAGGTTACAGATGAAATGAAAAACTTCAAAGCATATGCCAAATTGCGTGTGGAAAGAATGAACAAACGGTTGGTTGGAGTTCGGATGAAGAAGGCCGCGGAGGCAGAAAAAGATGAGAAAAAGTAGATATCTTTTCTGGAAGCATTGAGAGAGAGAGAGAAAGAGACATTTATGAAGTGGTTCATTTGAGCCTTCCTTTTTGCTTTTTTTTTTTCATTTTCAGATGAGAAATGCAGTTTGTGCTGCATAGAAAAACATCAGGACTAGAACCATAGGTTGTAAGATGCATTACATTAAAATGAATGTATTTATGGTATTGGTAATTTTTATACATTATCCTTTGTTTATTTTCAAAAGCTTTTTTCTATATGTTTTCAGTGTACACTACTAAATTAAACGAAGGTAAAATTGGCCTGTTCTTTTTGTTCTTTTCTTGCATTTATCTGTCTTTTAGGTTTTGTATATCTGTTTCTCTTCTACTTATACGAGTGCTAAGGCTGTCAAAGATGTGTCTCTCTTCCTCTCCCATGCCTATCTTTCTCACTCGGAAATGTATATGTTTTTTCCCATGCCTATGTTTTTGTTCATAATGATGCATTCCTCGAAGAATCAAATATTCAAGTAAAATAAAAATTGACTGAAGTGAGGTGTTTTCATCAATTCAGGAACTGTGTGTGTTAGAGATGATACAAACTTTTGCGTATTCGAGTGGGTAAATCTGTTGCAAGTAAAACACATGGAGGTATATCTAAACCAGAGGATCTGGTTTCTAGAACACACAATAGCCTAAGATGACCAATGATTAGAAATGACGGCCAAGTGTGGCACTCATCTGTCTAACGCTTGATCCCTTATGGCTTGATTAATCAATTCAGGATGCCAAGCTGGATCGATCTGAATTGTTTAATCAATCTGAAGGTAAAATTTCAAGGTGTTGATGTTTACATGCATGCAGATGCGACTATTCTATTATTTTTTCTTAGTGCAATGGAATTTAGTTGTCATGGGAAGTGAACAATGGAGGACTTTCTAGCGTTGCAGTTTGTTTTGCTAGCAATGTGATTGCTCTTTTGGTTCCTAGCAATCACCCTTGCTGGTTGTAATGGAAATAAGGCTCTATCTATGCAAGTGAACTAGACCTCCAAATTTGCTTGGGGGAGTTTTTCCTCTTAACAAACTGGTTTGAGTTGCGTGCCACTTTCAAGGTTTGCAAGTAGAAATGTTAAATCTGTCACGTTGTAGCGCATATCGATATATCTAATTAGTTTGTGTGGATTAGGTGCCATGGCTGCTGTTTTTTTTGTTGGCTTTTTTGATGACGACTTCCACCTGCAAACAACTTATTTGCGGGCTCAATACGACAGCCCTTGTGATTCCATTTTTCTTTTATATATCTCACAAAGTCAAGGACCTTTACTAATTAGATGATAGTCCCTCGCCTTTGGCAAGCAAGGTCTTTGGCATACCTTCGATAAGCCGCTTTTGACCATAATAATCGACTAAGCAAAATGATGGATTCATATGTTTGATAGCTCTTCACACCTTGAGCTCATTGGGAATCGTATGTTCAAGAGCCATCGACCATCCTCCTATTGCGTTGGTTAGGATTCATCTCCTGACCTCCATTACATTCAGTCCAACTTTTATATTCCTCATTTGCACTCTCATTTGTTGGTATCCTTCTGCAATCGTTCTGTGCTTTATCATTGGAGTGCACTGCTTGACATTATGGTAGATTCTTGTCTTTGCAATATCTTTAGAGCCATCGTGCAAGTTTTGGAACTCTCGAGTCTTGGCTTGGATTTATCCACCTCCGCCTGTTGCCATTCTCAGTCTTGTTTTTACATTTGTCATGTGATGCCTTATTTGTTCCTAACCTTTCGCAATTGTTCTATGTTGGATACATTGGATTTCAACGTTTCCATTACTTCAAAGGGAAACCCATGTTTCTGCAAGTTTTCGAGAGCCATTGTGCAAATCTTGGAGTCCTCCAGTCTTGTATTTGGAGCTTTTCAGTTTGCCGGTCAGAGGCATTGTTGTAACTTAATGTTACTTATGCATTTGATTTCTTTAAAATGCATAAGTTTTTCCAGAAAAAGTTTAGTTAAATTTGATTATTGCTCTATGTAATAAAGTGAGCTAATTTAAACGCTCTGCTTAGAGATTGTTAATAGGTGCCCAAGTTATTTTATTTAATTCTTTTTTGTACATAAATGTAATTGCTGCCAAAGCAAAGTTAAGTGGCGGCACTTTTCAACGACGCAAATCTTACCTGCTCGATCAACGGCGAATGCTTAATTGTGGGACCCCTTGCACCCCCGACAGATAGCAGGGGGCGCTACGAAAAGCTGTTTTTGAAACTTGCTCCTTCATACGTGGTGCCCTCTCATCAATCGCGGGACCCCCCAACATCATATATAGCTTACCACCTACCCCCCGCAAATTGCTTTCGCCTACTGCCATCTTTCTCGCCAACCCTCTCGCTATTTTGACAAGCAGCTACCGACCCCGCCAAAATAACTATCACCGAAATCCGTCAACAAATTTAGCCAATTACCCTGTATATTATTAATTATTTGCTAATGTTCAATTTATTAAATTCAATGCGTCAGTAACGATAATTCAAATAAACCATCGAGACCAACCGTTCCAAATTTAATCTCTGCTACCACTACATTATCCCCTCCTTTCGCCATTCATGCACAAAGCCCTCAAACAGACCAAAGACGACTAGTTGAAGCAATTCATTGTGCCAACAACCATCATTTTCACCGGGTAATTTATTCAAATATCCTTTGTTCTATCATTTTCTTAACTCGTTAGTCAAAATGGAAAGTTGAAAATGGTTGTAGAGAGTCCAACCATGCTCCCTAACTTCCCTTAGTTGATACGCAATATAAAATCACGATGAACTTCCCCTAGTTGATACGCAAGATAAAATCACCAACACCCAATGTGAATTCGATCTTTACGAATTTCACAATTGGGCATATAAAAAATTCCAGAATGCTGGTGATGAATTTTGCTTTTCGGAGTTGACGTTGCCATAATTTTGTTTTCCCCAAACACACAATTTCCTTGAATTCATCACCTAATGCGAGAGTTGCTATTTGCCCAGCCAAATAGCTAATTGACTAGATAAATGAAATCTTGTTCTCCATAACCCCTCAGTGCATTTGTCAAGCATTGCATATCAATCCCCAAGGTCCCCTTCATTTTTTTTCACTGATTCCTTGATTCAGCAATGAGCTCACATTTTTCAGTCCTTCCTCCTTGAAAATTCAGAATTACTAAGAACAAATCCACCATACTCTTTTGCAATTTTCTCAGAGATGTCTAGGCAAGTAATTTCTACGGTTTCTTGTCTCTTAGGATATCAAACTAATTAGTGGGTAGATGAAGTAAGCCCTCTGTTCTGTTTAACTTTAGTCAATTCTTATCAGATGTCATAAATGAACAATACATGAAATTCGGTGCTGAAAGATCTTTCAAACATCAATATGTTCTACTTTACTTATTTTATTATCAATCAGAGAGATTTAAATACCCATTGCAAAAGTTTGATTCACAAGCTAGACCCCAGTCAATCATTCACTGGACCTTTCTGGTTAGGATAAATATAGAGGAGTATTCTTTTAGTGTTTATGTAACCAGTTTTTGCATATGGCTTTATGTCTTGAGTAGTGATCTAGTCCCTAGAGTCTCCATAGAAATTAAGAGAGTTTTACACCTCACAATCTAAAGTTGGAGAGCTATTTTTATCAAAATTATACATAAACCAGAGTCTATGGATGTGAACTTCCTCTTTATAGATTGTCAAATTTTCTGCCTATAATTTTTTTTGCTTTAAACATAGTTACCGATCAAATGAGAAAATTACCGATTAATTGTTTTTTTGAGGTAGCAGAAAAAACCACTGATTTTGAAAAGTGGTTATTCATAATAACTTTTATTTTTGGAATATATTTTTGGCACTTTAAGAAAATTGTTATGAACATTTTTTTTTTTTTAAAATGTGAGTGATTTTCATGTTGATTTTGAAAAGTGGTGATGCAACATCAACCATTTTTTTTAGAGTTTATTACACTTACATTTTCTAATGTTTTCTTCTATATTTATTTTTAAGTGTATTTGTGTAAAAATACAATATTTTGAAACATGACAAAAAAATACACATTTTCAATATAAATACATTGAAAAAAATTCACATTTTGAAATATGACAAAAAAACACATTTTCAATATAAATACAATGAAAAAAATTCACATTTTGAGTTTTTTTTTTTAGTTAAAAAAAAACATAATAAATAAAAAAAATACACATTTTGAGATTTTTTGTTTGTTTGTTTTTTTAAATAACATATTAAATAAAAAATATACATTTTGAGTTTTTTTTGCTGTTAAAAATAACATATTAAATAAATCTTAACAAAAAAAATGAAAAAAAAAATTGTATTTTTTTTTATGAATTTTATGTCAAAAATTAATAGTAATCACAATTTTTTTTGCAAAAAATAATGATTCTTTTAATAAAATTTCAAAGTCTAAATATTACAAGTAAAATTGATGAATAAATCTCAAAATTGAGCTTTATTTGCAAGCATAACTTAAATTTAATCAATAATATCAACTAATCCATGTTGAACATCTTCTAGACCTTCATTAAAGTCTTCCACAACATTTTCTGCTTTAATTTGGTCATTGTCCTCTTCTAATGGATCTTTTATGATTGCAAACGCTCCAAAGAGTCATTTTCCAATCATTCCATAAAACGGTGGTTGAGGTTCCTTTGCTTGCTTTTTTTGCCACATGCGATTCATTAAAATCTCATTTCATCAAACCAACTTGCATTGTATTTGAGAGAAATTGAAGAGCGTTAATTCTTTGTTGAATAAAATTGCATTGTAGCGAGTCTTTTTCAATGGCAATGCAATTTCTTCCTTTTTTGTAAGCAACATGCTAGTGTTGTACTTAATCATAAAACACAAGAAATAATTAAGTAAATTAGTATAAACAGATAAAAATTAAAAAAAAAAGAAAATATTAAAATTCAATTTTATATAATAAAACTTACCTGAACATCAAAATAAATCCAAAACCCAATTTTCTTCATTTGAACATAAATTTATAAGATAGTTAATCAATGCTTGCAGTTTTTGATAAACATTAACTATCTCTCCTTGTACATCTTTATCCTCATATGTTAGTTTTCTTACGACAATATCATGAACCAATACTTGACTATGACTTTCCATCTACTCGAGTCAGAAGAATAGGCTTATAACTATCATCTTTTGTCCAACATTCAACATGGACGAACTCACAATAATTTATAATAGACTGATCTTCGAAAGAAAACATATTTGACTTCTGCCTGTAACATGACATAGTAAAAGTTTAATTAACTTGTACATAAATATTTTTTTTATAACATTAATCAAACATACAATTTCAATGTCTTACCATGTACGCTGCATCCTTGAGTTTTCTTTTCCCTTTAAGCTTGTTAATCACATCGCAAATTGTGTCTGAATGAAATGTCACAAATATCCAAAGTGGTGATGTGATTTCTTGAAAGTCCGTAACCACTTTACTAAAAACTTGAGAAGTATAAGTTCACTATCATATCCAATGTCTGGAAAATTGAAAATAGGAGGAATATCTCCAATATCTAAGACATATTCACTTTTAGATAAGAGTTTTGTAATGTCTTCACAATCACCTTGTATTATTTGATATTAGATAGTGTCGAGCCCATTCCAAATGAGAAATGAGAGAGTAGAATCAAGTTTAACATTCCTAAGATGCTCCTTTCTCATATTTTTTAACTTAATTTTTTCAATAAATCTTTTGAAAGTATTTGATACTCCATTTGCATCATTCTTCGACATCTTTAATGACATAAAAAATATATATATACAAGTAATAAAAAAAAATAATTTACATTTGAATAAAACGAATATATAAATCAACACACTTTATTGAATGCAAGATAAAAATCTTTAGGTGTCGCTGTAGAACTTGACTCTAGGTAGTTGTGCACAACATCATCCAATTGTCTTCACTCAACATTTTAACCATATGTTTTTGAATTTTCATATAAATCTTATGGTTGAATAAATAAAGTAAAAATTGTTAATATAGTGATATGTATAAAAGATTCTACCAATAACAATATGTTATATTTAAAAGAAAATTATAATCAAAGAAAAGACAAAAATAATTCAACAAACTTACTTTTGGAATTTTGCACACATTTCATTCATTGATAATTCACCTGACTTCACACGACATAATATTGATTTGACTAGTTTCTCATCCCAAGGTGCGATAATCATATTATCTTGAAGTTGCTTCATTTCAAGACCTGTCTGACTGTTGGTAAATATTATGGGTTTACACTTTTTAACCTTCTAATTTTTTATAGAAATATTTTCCCACCACTCAAAAACCTCATCTCTCGAGTTCTAAATGTCAACTGAAAAATGTTATCCATGCTTTTGAATAAATGTGAATTTACTTAGCCACCTTTTGAATTGATTTTATCCTCAATTTGATCATGTTAGGTCCCTATATTACTAGTATAGTCCCTTATTGTTGTTAGTGTAACCACCCTATTATTATTGTTGTACCTCTGTAACCCCAATATTGTTATTATTGTGCCCTTACATTATTATTGTTAGGTTGCCTCGGATTATATTGTGATCCCATGGACTCCTATATATAGAAAGAGGTTTTGTCATTTGTATCATCCAAGAATTATTTATTTACGTAATCTATTGGAGGTTTCCCCTTCTAAGTGTCTAATTTTTAAGGCGTTGATCTCTCTTTTCTTCTATTTTTGGAGCTGGTTTCATAACATTTGGTATTAGAGCTTTGGATTCTAGGGTTTTGCTGCTCCAAATAGGTAATCATGGAATTTTTGCTCTAAATTTTTCTATGAAGTTTCAAAAGCTGAAATTGTTATAGAGCGAAGCCTAAATCCTGAGGAACATCGTGTAAAAATTTCAGATCTTGGTTCACAATATTTTTGGAGATATGATATGTTGAAGTTAGGTTTTTTCAGGTTCCCAGATTTCACCTAAAATAGGTCATCGTGGAAGTTTCACGATAACGTTTTTTCTAGTAAGGTTCAGAAGCTGAAAATTTTACTGAGCAAAGCCGAAATCCTGAGGAACATCGTGTAAAAATTTCAAGTCTTTGTTCGCAATATTTTCGGAGATATGATCTGCGGAAGTTAGGGTTTTTTCAAGCTCCTGAATTTCATCTCAAAGAGGTGACCGTGGGAAAATCGTCATAACTCTCTCTTTGAGCATCATATTTGAATTCTGTAAAAAGTGGCCGCAAGTATACAAAATGTGGTTTCCTGTGTATCATTTCAGAGCCGAAGGAGGAAACAATAACATGTGGCACACCATACAAGTTTTCTCTACTGAACTAGTCCATAATTAGGTCATTGTGGGAGATTGGGCATACCTTTGCCTTGAAGAATCCAAATCAGGTCAGACCTATGGCATTTGAAAGAAGCCTCATAGGGCTACTACAGGGCCGAATTTCAGATATTGAAGATCCGCAATTACAGAGATAATTCAGTTTCATTATCGAGCTCGTTAAAAGCAAGAAAAATGTGTATTTTTTTCTTCTTCGAATTGCATAAGTCTTGTGTGAACAAATAGTTTGAATTGATTCCGAGAGCATATTGTAGAATAAATATTAGTATTGGGTTCTAAAATTCCCCTAAAAATGATTCAACACCCATTAAGCCTTTAGAAGGCTCTATTATGACTCATGAAGACGAAGAACTGCAACATGACATGTCAAAATTACAAAAGCAAGTGCATCAAATTTCGCTTTCGCAAAGAGCAACAAAAAATGAAATGGAAGTTTTGAATAAAGGCGTGGAAGCTAAGATGGATAGTTTGAAGAAAGACATGGAAGCTAAGATGGATAGCATGGAAGTTGACAAGGAAGCTAAGATGGATGACATGGAAGAAAAAATGAAAGACAACATGGAAAACATGAAGAATGATCTAAAATCAGACATGGAAGGTTTGAAAAAGTTGATACAAGAAATGTTTCCTAATGGCGAAAATATGGTAGAGGAAACTCATGATGAGAACAAAATAAATTTTAATCGTGATTTTATAAACTCTAATGTTAGATGGAAGAACCACCATATTCCAAAGATGGATACGAGGAAGTTTGATGGCAAGGATCCTGTAACATGGATACTACAAATGGATCAATATTTTGATCTCAATAATGTGCAAAACACACAAAAGGTATGCATTGCAACTTCACATTTAGAACATAATACATTTGTATGGTATCGATGACTCTTCTCCCGTAATTTTTTTTTCACTTCGGTAATTTTTACGGAAGAAATGATAACACATTATGAGAACACAAAGAGAAACACCTTTAGCCAATTGATAAATATCCAACAAAAGGGTTCAATGGTGGAGCACATTGAGGACTTCCAAAAATTAGATATAAGGGTAACTGATATTCGAGAACACATGATTGATGTCTTCATAGGGACTTTAAAGGATAACATCCAACATGAAGTTCACGTTTGGGAACCTGATTCATCGGAGAAGGCATTCAGATTGGCAAGAAAAATTGAATGTAAAATTATGGTGACAAGGAAGCCTACCACTCACATCTATAAAGATGGAAATGTTGCTACTCTTAGACTTCCACAACCTACAAGGTTGACACCACAAAAATTGGAAAAAAAAAGAGAAAAAGGGCTTTGCTACAATTGTGATAGCAAATACGCTAAAGGTCATAAGTGTACCGAGAAGAAATTATTTTACATAGTTGTGAAGAGAAGGAATAAAAAGAACAAGAAACTTCAAAAGAAGAGGATATACACTAGGAAAAAACCCTAGAAGAAGAAGAAATGAATCCGACCATATCGTGTAAGGCATTCGCAAGTATTAACACTCCTCAAACTCTCAAGATAAAATGACATATCAAGAAGAAAAATGTAATAATGTTGATGGATTCAGGTAGTACCCATAATTTTATTCATTGTAAGGTAGCCAAGGAATTGAATTGTTTCCTATACCCAGCACCAGAATGTCAAGTGATGGTTGCAAATGGAGGAACTATAAATTGCTTTGAAAAATGTCATAATATCAAGTTAACCATGGGAAAATATGTATTGAATCGCCCAATGCTTTCGATTCCAATAGGAGGCGTGATGTTGTACTAGGAGTACAATGGTTATAATCTTTGGGGACGATAGCTTTTAATTTTCAAGAACTTTTCTTTCTTTCTTTCTTTTTTCTTTCTACCGGAAGGAAATGAAGTCAAATTACGGGGTATCGCAGGGAAGCTGAGAAATATAATAATCTCTAATGTCATGAAAAAACTTATGAAAAAATAACGAGGCGTAATTGCACAATTATGCTCACTAAAAGTTCCAACATCAAAATAATCTATTTATCCAAATATTGAAAAAGTCTTGGACAATCATTCCAAGGTGTTTGAAACTCCCAAACGACCCCCATATATTTATGATCATGATCATGCTATTCATTTGATTCCAGAAAGTGTTCCTCCAAACATTAGGCCTTACAGATATCCTTATGTCCAAAAGAGCGAAATTGAATGTATGATTGCAAAAATGTTAGAGGCTGGTATAATTCAACCTAGTCAAAGTTCTTTCTATGCTCTAGCAGTATTGGTGCACAAGAATGATGGATCATGCCGCATGTGTTCGGATTATAGGGAGCTCAATAAGCTCATTATTAAAGATAAATTTCCCATTCCCGTGATTGATGAATTATTAGATGGATTACATGGAGCAATTTATTTTACCAAGTTGGATCTTCGTTCAGAATATCATCAAATTAGAATGAAGATTGAAGATATTTCAAAAAAAACATTTCAAACTTACGAGGGTCATTATGAATTTTTGGTCATGACTTTTGGCCTTACCAATACACCTTCTACATTTCAAGTGTTAATGAATTCCATTTTCAAACCCTTCCTTAGAAAATTTGTGCTAGTATTTTTTGATGATATACTAATCTACAACAGGTCTTGGAATGATCATGCTCAATATGTTGACAAGGTGCTCAAACTATTGGAGGATAAACAATTATATGAAAAAACATCCAAATGTTTCTTGGGAGTAAAATAGGTGGAATATCTGGGTCATATTGTATCTCATGAGGGTGTTAAGGTATACCCTAACAAAATTAAAGCCATTAAGGAATGGAAAGTACCAACAACCATAAAGCAGTTGTAAGGATTTCTCAGGTTAGCAGGGTATTATCACAAGTTTGTTAAGAATTATGGAAGAATAGCAGCACCTCTAACAACATTATTGAAGAAAGATGCATTTTCATGGACTCCTGAAGCAACTAAGGCCTTTGAACATTTTAAAGAGGCAATGTGCCTTGCACCGGTCTTAGCTATGCTAGACTTCTCAAAAACCTTCATCGTGGAATGTGATGCCTCAGGAAATGGAATTGGTGCTGTTTTAAAGCAAGAAGGAAGACCATTGCTTTTTAAAGTCGTCCAATCAAAGGAAAGTATTTACAGAAAGCTATTTATGAGAAGGAAATGTTGAAAATACTACATGCACTAAAGAAATGATGACCTTACCTAATGCGAAGACACTTCAAGGTAAAAAATGATCATGATAACGTTAAACAATTTTTGGAACAAAGACTATCTTCAGAAGAGCAGCAAAAATGGGTAACAAAGATGTTGGGTTATGAATTTGAAATCATCTACAAAAAAGGGAAGTTAAATGTTGTCGCAGATGCATTCTCAAGAAAGGATGAAGAGGCTGAAGCATTGCTTTGTGCTATTTCTATTAACCATTCAGATTGGATAACCAAAGCAAGGGATGAATAAAAGAAGGACAAAGAAGTGTGGACACTCATTCAAAAGTTGCAGCAAGATCCTAGTACATATGATACATTTAGTTGAAAAAATGGTTCCTTATGATACAAAGATCATTTATATGTTTGTAAGAATTCTCAACTAAAACAAAATATTCTTTTGGAATTGCACACTTCTCCTTTAGGAGGACACTTAGGATTTTTAAAAACTTACCACAGGGTGAAGAAAGAATTTTTTTGGGATGGTATTAAATCTGATATTGAAAAGTTTGTGGCGGATTGTTTGGTTTGCCAACAAAATAAAGTTGAGACAATTAAGACCCTGGGTCTTCTATCTTATGAACCTAATTCATAACTAAAGTAATAAATATAGTCATTAATGGAGTAAATACAAATAAATGTAATTACTAGCTAATCAATTAGGATTATGTTAAGTAGTCATTAGTTAACTGAAAAGGCATGTCTAAAAAGACATGCCTGTTCATGAAAAGGTACCTGCACAGGTATAAAAGCGGGACCTCATTGTAATCATTCAATCATGTCTTATATCATATCAATAAAATATTATTATTGTAAATGCATCTTGTGTATTTTTATAATTAAAGCTATTTCTGCTATCAAAGTCAACAAACATACAAATCTTGCTGCTACAGTAACCAAATTTACAACTTTCGCTGTTACAGTGGTATCAAAGCCATATTGAGGACAAGTTGAAGCAATGGCACATAACATTGTTTTACAAGCCTACGAACGTAGTTTACAAGCCTATGGACATAAAATACCACACTATGTGTCATTACGTGAAGATCCCAAAATAATTGAGCAGATTAGAAAAGTTCAACAAAAGCTTCAGCAATTAGAGAATTCTTGGGCAAAAGTCACAAATGGTTGTAAAAAAATTTCTGCAGATCGTAAAAAAATTTCTCGTAATAGAGAAGAAAATCATGACAAACAAAAAGATGAAAAATGCGGTAATAATGAGAAAGCAGTTAGTTATGCAAAGGGAAAATCAAGTAAAACATCCATGGAAAAGTCAACCAAATATATTCCCCCACCAATGCGTAATAAAAGAAAAAAGGAAGAGAATTGTTGGAAGTGTGGAGATAAATATTTCTCAGGACATAAGTGTGCAATCCAAAAACTTTATAACTGTGAAGCAGATTATAATGATGATGTAGATGTTAAATGTAAAAAAGATTCTGCTAGCCGGAAAACTATTGAAGAAGCTGGAAAAAGTGATGAACAACAGAGTGTTTCATCCTCTGTTTTGAAAGAAACTTGTGATCCTCAAGTGGAGCTTACAGTTGATAAAAGGCACGAGTTTTTTTCAGATTTAACTTCTGAAGCTGCTCAATTGAAGCCTGATGCTTTAGATGATAATCAACGACATATTTCTGAACAAGGCAACAATGCTGCCAAAGGTTTCATTATTAATGAAAAATTGCTATTGGTGGCTCTTGAGAAAAAGCAGACTTTAGAAGATGTGGGGAATGTAGATACCTTCAAGAAAACAACCATGGTGGGTGAAGACAATTCAATTATTACTGCACCAGAGGTCGAGATTAATCAAGAAAAAATTTCTGAGATATGTGCAACCCCTGTTTATGATAGGAATGAAGGTGAAAGAGAGGTTGTTGTGAAAAAACTTGAGGAAAAAGTAGTTACTCTCACAACTCATCCTTCTAAGATGATAACACAAGTGAACGCAGCATCTGTCGAACAATATAACCAGTTAGAGGCTCTTCATTTTAAGCAGATCCTTCAAAGTAAGCATTGTAGAAGGTCTGCAACTTCGGTTGGCAATTCTGAACTCGCACAGAAGATTGTACATGACTGGGAGCCAGTACCAGTTGAAATTCGGCAGACATATGAGCAATTTCTGAGCGCTGTTGCAGAGTTTATTGATGGCAAATTATCCATTGAAGAATTGCATGAATCAGCTGGAGTTATCTATGACATTCTTCATGATTTTAACAATGATTCTTCTAGCAGCAAAACTACCCTAGTGAACAAAAAAGAATCAGTGCAAAGGTTATTAGGCCATGTTGCTTCAGACTTTAGTCTTCTTAAAACTGCTTCATTGGCTTACAGACTATAGAAATATGCAGTTTCTGAAAGAAGTAAACTTGTCAATGAATATATATCCCGTATAGTTAGTGTCCAAGACTATTATACCTCCGAGGAAAGAAATTTCCAAATTCTGAAGCAAGACAGACCTTATTTGCAGCAAAGGCTTTCCAATCAAATCAAGTGGTCAAAGGAATGGGAAAAAAAATGTGATATTGCAGAGACCAATGCTAATCAGGCATTTGAGGCAGCCAAGAAATCTCAAAATAATGCAGACACTGAAAAGATAAAAAAACTAGAATTTCAGAGAATGGTTAAACAAGGGTTATTTGAAATTGAAGGCTTGGAGAAGAATCTAGAGACATTAGAAAGAGAAAAGGATGATTTTGAGTCTGCGTTCATAATTGTAGGATGGACAGTCATCTCATTTAGATGGTTAACAACCGTTGTGTATTTTCCAAGAAATGTTAAGTACTTGCTTTACTTGAAGGATTTTTGGACGATGAGCGTTGCTGAACTAAAAGCTGATTGGCACGTAAATTTAAGAAGAAAAAAATTAGCAAACGAAGGCCATCTGAAAATGAAGCACAATGATGTAGCCGTAAACGATTCATTGCATTTCCTTCATGAAGCTGCCTCGCATTGTTATCAGAGTAGTGAATTTGGTGACATAAATCAAAATGAAACAACTGCCAAAGAATTTTTGAACGTTCTAGCAGATGTGGCAAAGTCTGTGGGAAACTCACAGGGTACTGAAAAAATTAGCGAAACTGCTTGCAGAGTCCTGCAAGAAGCCCGAGCATTAGTTACCTCTTCTGATCCTCAAGGCCAGGTGCTGCTGGATGTGCTAACATTAGATTTACCGAGCGTTATTGTAAAATCTGTGGAGATTTCAGAGAATTGTCGAGGAATATGTGAAAGTATCATCACTCACATGTGCGAGTATTGTAGTCATCGTGAAATGAAGTTTGCACTCTCGGAGGCATTATCTTCCAGCTACAACAATGAAACATTAAGTTCTTACCTTCCTCTTTTGCATGGTTTCACTATAGTGATTTTGCGAATTCAGCGGAGGCCTGTGGAAAATATAAATGCGTTATTGCCAATAATTTTAAGAGCTGGAAAAGTTGTGGGTTCTGAAGTAGCTGATGAGGACAATAAAGATGTTGTTGCAAGAGTTTTTGAAAATCTGATAGCCATTTCCACATCTATGCGAGAAGTTTGTAATAAACAAGTGGTGGACGAGAAAAAAAATCAGCTTCCTCAGGGGTCTAGCATTCCGCACGGAGATATATTTTCTCAAAAAAATTCTTCAGCAGCAGCAAAGCAAAGCAGCTGGCGGCACATCTTATTCCATGCTTTTTCAAGTATTTCCCAAGTCTTTCAGCCGAAGCCATCAATACACAGATTTCGAAGCTCTGTTTCTCCCTTTATTCCCTAACTAGAACTCATCACGTATATCTGGGAGGGTGTGCTAGAGAAGAAATAGTGGTACTGTTGCCTCATCCCGCATCACGTAATGCCATCTTCGTCCCTCAACTCCTAGCATCGGACCTGCGGTATCAGACTGTATTTTTGAAAAACTGGGACGGCTGTGTAACGTTACACCTGTGGAGTCATCTGTGTAGCGGGGACTGTGTTGTTGAATTAAAATTATAGAGTGTCCAATTAAACACAACGCTGTGTCAAACGTCATGGTGGAAAGGCAATTGTCGGTTAGCCAAAAAATGTGATTGCCAACGTTATAAACTGAGATTTGGGATGTATAGACCATATTGCTTTGTGTTGCATTTAATATTTGTTGTGAAGTCTCGACTGCATTCAGGCAGACAGTGCAGTAGACATGCCTGGAGACGGCAAGCACATTTTCCGTTTGGAGCCGTCGATCCACTATTGGTATATTAAGTTAGAAGATGATAGTTGACACAACACGTCGTCCTCATGCAGAACAACACGATGGTGCTCGAGAAAAAGATACGACGGTTCGTGGTTAATATGTATATAGATATAATAGATGGCTGGTGATTATAGTATATATATATATTTCAAAAAAAAAAAAACTTTATTAATTTAATATGAATTAAAAAAAAAAAAAACAAAACCATTATAATTTAACTTTATTTAATCATAAAGTTATTTTATAATTCAAAGAGGCAAGAGATACGACAAACAGTGACCAACGGCGAGAGATACGACAAACAAGTGACCAAAGGGTTCACACAACGGCTAGGCTAAAGGTTAAAGTTCGTAGAGTGTTTAGCGGGACATGACATTATTATATTATATGGAATTTGGTTGAGTTGAAGAAGAGCTTTTATGAAAATACAAGAGGTCAAAGTCCATATTAAAGTTAAAAGGGTTGAAAGGAAATTATTAAAAGCTTATACATTCCAAATTCAATTTAAAAAAGAAAAAAAGAAAAAAAAGAAAAGGGAGCATTTTAAAAATTATATATATATATATAATTTAGTTTCAAAATCAGCATTACAAGAGGTTCTTCATAAAAAAAAGAGAAGATAAATTTTATATATATATATAAAGGAGTTAAATACTAAATATATATATATATATATTCAAGTTCCATTTTAAGGAAGGAAAAAATTTTATTATTAGAAGAAAAAAAAAATGAGAACATGGATTTAGGACGATGTGAAAAGCACAAGGAAGGTACCAGTGATTAAAGACATGCTTAGCAGATAATTTCAAGTAAAGGGAAATGGTCGAAAAGTTAAGCTTTGAGGACAAAGCTTTTCGAGAAGGAGGCAATGTTATGAACCTAATTCATAACTAAAGTAATAAATATAGTCATTAATGGAGTAAATACAAATAAATGTAATTACTAGCTAATCAATTAGGATTATGTTAAGTAGTCATTAGTTAACTGAAAAGGCATGTCTAAAAAGACATGCCTGTTCATGAAAAGGTACCTACATAGGTATAAAAGCGGGACCTCATTGTAATCATTCAATCATGTCTTATATCATATCAATAAAATATTATTATTATAAATACATCTTGTGTATTTTTATAATTAAAGCTATTTCTGCTATCAAAGTCAACAAGCATACAAATCTTGCTGCTACAGTAACCAAATTTACAACTTCCGCTGTTACATTCTACAACCTTTATCCATTCCAAGTTAACGTTGGGAGGAGATTTCAATGGATTTTATCACAGGTTTACCTAAGTCCGAAGGAAATAGTTTCATCATGGTGGTAGTTGATAGAATTACCAAGTATGCAAACTTTTGTGCATTATCTCATCCATTTAAAGTAGGTACAGTTGCTACTGCATTTATGGAAACAATTCAAAAGCTACATGGAAACCCAAAGATTATTGTAAGTGATAGAGATCCCATTTTTATTGGAAATTTTTGGACGGAATTATTTTCTTGTTTGGGTACTCAACTATCTCATAACTTATCTTGTCATCCTCAATCCATTGGTCAAACTGAGAAAGTGAATAAATTTTTGGAAGGATATATTCGTTGTTTGGTATCTGATAAGAAAATGTAATGGGTCAAATAGTTACCTCTCGCTGAATGGTGGTATAACACTTCCTTCCATACTGCTACAAAAATGACCCCATTTATGGCACTTTATGGATATCATCCACCGTCCATCACATCATATTTAAGAGAAAATTATAAGGTTCAAGCAGTGAAAAATCACATCGAGTATCAACAAGAAGTTCTCCAACTCTTAAAGGATAACCTAAATTTGGCACAAAATCGAATGAAACAACAAGCAGATCAACATCGCAGCGAGAGAAGTTTTGATGTAGGAGACCAGGTATTTTTATGGCTACAACCACACAAACAAATGTCCCTCAAGCAAGCTAAGAAGGATAACAAATTATCGCCAAAGTACTATGGTCCTTACAAGGTTTTGCTAAAGATTGATACTATGGCATACAAATTGTAGCTTCCTGATTCTTCGCGAGTGCATCTAGTTTTCCATGTTTCATGCTTAAAGAAGGTTATAGGTGACAAACTTCCAGTTCAAACAATATTGTCAGAACTTGATGAGGAAGGAAAAATCATATTGGAACCTGAAGTAGTCACGGAAACAAGAGCTCGACAGCTACAAAATCGATCAATTTAAGAGTATCTCATCAAGTGGAAGAACTTACCCACTGAAGATTCTACATGGGAGGATGAGAATTTTATACGGAAGCATCCGGAGCTACTCAAGCGTTGAGGACAACAATTTTTTGAAGGAGAGGGGCATGTTAGGTCCCTGTATTACTAGTATAGTCCCTTATTGTTGTTACTGTAACCCCTTTATTGTTATTGTTGTACCCCTGTAACCCCAATATTGTTATTATTGTGCCCTTACATTATTATTGTTAGGTTGTCTAGGATTATATTGTGACCCCATGGACTCATATATATAGAAGGAGGTTTTGTCATTTGTATCATCCAAGAAATTTTCACTTATGTAATGTATTGGAGGTTGCTCCCTCGAAGTGGATGATTTCTAAGATGTTGATCTCTCTTTTCTTCTATTTTTGGAGCTGGTTTCATAACAGATCCCCTGTTTCCATTAAAAATTCCTTCCGAAAGCTTAGACTGACTTTTGACTTATCTCCACCACATTTTTCTACAAATTCATTGTGAATAAATCTGACCCTTTGGATGAAAGTCATAGAAATTCTATACTCATTATCTGCATTATGATCCCACGCCAATAACTTTGCTTCTGTTTCTGTTAAACTAACGTAAATGATGCATCTCACTGTTTCAAAAAGAGAGTTACTGGGATATTCCTCAATCAATCGTCTTTTAGTCTCTGCTGAATGGTTCCCTTAAATTACATAATATTTATATTCAAAACATCGTGTACTCACAAATGTTTGTTTGTTGATAACTCGATTTGAATCAACAAGAACCACATAATCCACCACATGCACATATGGATTGAACTTGAAAAATGTTTTCAAATTATGTACATGTAGGTGATGTGCCTTTCTAATTTGATATTGAGATTTTCCTTCATTTGACCTATAAAATTGGCTGACATTAAGCTGAAATGTTTAGTCACCATTAATTGATTTATTCTTCCTCAACTGATCTCAAATGAAATTTTAATTTATTTTAATAATGCTATCCTCTAACTCAACACTCGATGTTATGATTTCTCTGCTGCCTTTAGAGCTTTCGCTTTGTTCTTCACTGTTGCCCATGTTTTTTACAGGTTGACCAACATTTGATTTCTTCTTCTTACCAGTTAACATATCTTCTTCTTGACAAACAAACTCTTCATCATCAACTAGAAGAGAGATATTCGTGATCATTTTTTTTTGGTGTTTTATTTCTTTACTCCTTTTCAACAATAGTTCTAATATCCTCCTCACTAATGGTAACATATTTTTCAGCTTCAACTTCCACATCCTCAAAAGCAACATGTTTATCTTTACTAGATTGACCCACCATAGTGATTTTTCACTGATCCTGTGTATGTACTGTTGCAGTGTCATAAGCTATTGTTCTTTGCTTCCTTCTCCTTTCTTCTTTTGTCTCTGTGTGAAAACTGCTGATCACAATCATAATATTTGGCTCCAGATAATAAATACCCTCCAATATGATTGAAAGACTCTTAACAAAATCCTATGAAACAAAATACAATATGTCAATGATCAATAATTTATAAAAATTTGAATGATTCTTACAATAATGCATAATACATAAATATAAATAAGCATACTTACAATGCTATTTGAAATATTGTTTGTGATTTCTTCACACAGTTGTGTAGATTCTTCATATGTGTCATATTGGACCTTTGAGAGACGATATCTAACCTTTTCACGTGTATTGACCAATCTTGCAAGAACATAAACATTGTCCGTATTCGACACCAAACATCTCTCGTACTCTGCTCATCACCTCCTATGATTCACCAAAGTTAATCATACCACAATACAGATATATATGTACACCATCATCGGTTTCATTTTCTTTAAGATTCCATGAAAAATTTTCTTTATTTATTTCTCGTGCATTCTTCCATTCTGAAATAATCTTGAATGTAATTGATGGGCTACTTGCTTGATTTTTATTACGGTTCTCAGTTCGGGTGTGTTTAACAGAATCCATAGTGTGTCCAACTGCAACTTTAGATGATACAATTACTGCCTTGGGTCCATAAACATTCACATAGATCTTCTTTGATACCATTTTCCTGATATATATATATATATATATATATATATATATATATATATATATATATATATATATATATATATATTAGTTAATGAAAAAACACATATCTTAATTAAATGAATTTTTTTTACTATATAAATAATTAAAAAAAATATTTATATATATTTTTAAAAATAATCGAAATTTAATTTATATAAATTAAAATTAAATAAAAATACATTTTTTTAAACTATATAAATTTAAATTAAAAAAAAGCTATATATGTTTTCCAAATATAATTATATAGTTTTAAAATAATAATTATTATATATCATTTTTGGGATTCAACTGCGTTAAGTAAGTCACTCATCTATGACCATTTTCATGAGAGGTAGTCGCAACTCACTAATTTCTAATGATCCACTTAGCACTCATTGCATCGGGTGATGCTCATAGGGGTGAAGAAGTAAGATTGAAACTAGTGAAATGAATCACATAGCATCAATCATCACTTCCAGGGCTTGCACCACGTAACCAAAACTTCCCGGGAGGTCACCCATCCCAAAACTCCTCTAGCTCAAGTGTACTTAACTGTGGAGTTTTCCCCACAATCAAGCCTACTTAGCTTGCTACCCCATTTGCAAAACCATAACAAGTATTGTGCCTCATGAATCATTCAAGAAGAGATCCCTTTACTCTTTGTATTTTAAGTATGAGGGGTTTCCGCAGTGCATCATATTATATATCATTTTTGGGATTCAACTGCATTAAGTAAATCACTCATCTATGACCATTTTCATGAGAGGTAGTCGTAATTGAATAATTTCTCATGATTTTTAAATAATCCACTTAGCAGTCATTGCATCAGGTGAAGCTCATAGGGGTGAAGAAGTGGGATTGAAACTAGTGAAATGAATCACATAGCATCAATCATTACTTTCGGGGCTTGCACCCGATAACTTAAATTATATATAATTAAAAATAAATAAATATAAAACAAAATTATATATAATTTTAAAAATGTTTAAATATAAAATAAAATTATATATATATATATATATATATATAATAAAATTTATTTTATTTAAAAAAAAGTATATATATATATATTTTGCTTTAACCCATTAGGATTTGAACTTTGGATATTTTGCTTTACATATGACTTTATAACAAAACAATTCCCAATTCCAATCCAGTAGGAAAAATAAATATTATTTTAACATAAAAAATTATAATGTTTTTTTGTTTTTTGTTTTTTTTTTAAATATAAAAGAAATTATATTTTAATTAAAAAAAAGTATAGTTGATTTAAAATAAAATATTTTCGGCCCAATCTGGGATCGGAGGGAGGAGGGAGGAGCGTGGGTGGCGTCTATCCACGACAGCCTTGCCCGCCAGCTGGGCGAGAGGGGGGTGGGGGGTCGATCCACAGCAACCTCGCTCGCCGACTGGGCGAGGGGGAGTGTGCGATCCGAAAACAGCCTTGCTGGAGCTAGGTGAGAGGGGGAGGGGAGTTAGGCGGAGGTGGGTCACGATAGCCATGCTCATAGCCTTTTGCAGGGAAATCGTCAAACCATTCGGTTAGCGGGGCGATGGGAGCTACCGTGCCAGGCAAGTCCCGCCACTTGGCAGGGCCTCAAGTAAGGTGGAGGATCGATTCCTATTGCCAGACCACGCCTGAAACGAGCCCTTTTTTTATTTTAAATAAAAAACATAAATTTTAAATAAAAAATTATATTAAAAAACAATTAATTTTTATTAAAAAAATATTTTTTTTTTCAAATAAAATTGATTAAACTATAAAAATAAATACAATATATAATTTTAAAACCAAATATATATAGTTTATTTATTTATTTTTAAATAAAAAAATACTAAAAAAATACAAAAATAAAAGAAATTAAAACAATATATATTATTTAAAAAAGGAAATTGAAAACCTTTATTTTTATTTTTATTTTTAGAAAAATAAAATAAAATAAACATAGTGGAAGAACCAACCCTAAAAAATATATATATATTTTCTTATTTTTTCTCCAAAAAACTTACAAATTTGAGTTTTTGTTTTTGTTTTTTGTTTTCGTCTTCTTCACTATAGCAATATAAAAAATAGGGGTTTTTATGTATTTTTTCCCGTAAAATATGATATTGCGAAAAAAAATTCAAAAAAAAAAAAATAGTAATTTTTTATAGTTTTGGAGCATAAAAACCATAAAGAACAGATTTCCCCCAAATTCATCTTTAAATGGTCAAAATAGAAGGAAAACTAACCTTTCAAATAAACTCCCGTTCAATGTGTTATCGATACCAATGCAACTCCTTTGCAAAATTGCTCCAAATGTTTTAACAAACCCTAAACGACTTGATGTGATGTGACGAGTAAAAACAATGATTGTTATTATATAGGGAATATTGTGGGTTTGCTTTAGCGTTTCTCGAATGTGGGATTAAAATAAAAATCAAGAAAATTAATATGTAGGTAATATTATAGGTTTAGATTAACTTTTATTCAATGTCGGCTAGAAAATAAAATATAAATTATAAAAATTAATTTAGTTATGTAGTCAATGTTAAACAATTTAAATAAACGAATTATTTTAGTTTTGAAGGAATGCATTAAAGGATTATTTTTGTGTATATTTTGAATATAAAGTAGGGTGAAAATTTTCAAGACCAACAATTTAGTAAAATGTTTTCAAATACATTTTAACAAAAATTTTGGAGGGAAAATTTTCAGCAAAAGTTTTTGGGCGGAAACTTTGGAGAACATTTTTGGTGAAATTTTTTTGGGGGAAAATTTAGAGGGAAAATTTCAACCTTTAAGCTATATATTGTCATTGGGAGAGAGTGCATTTGTATCATTCAACATCTTCTGTTTGAAAGTCATGGATTCTTCTGATAGTGAAGTTTTTCTTTCTGCAACATCAACATCTTCGTCACACAACAACTCTATTCATATTGATGAATATAACAAGAATTCCTTCACTATCAATATAGAGTTGAATTTTCCACTTGGTCGTAATCCTAAGGATGATGAGAGCAACATTGATGCAGGGCAACAAAAAGAAAATTATGTAAATCGAGAGTTAATTATTCCACTTAGTCCTAATCCTAAGGATTATGAGAGGACTAGTAATGAAGGGCATGATAAAGAATTTCTAGAGTCAAATTTTCCACTTAGTCCTATTCCTAAGGATGATGAGAGCACCACTTATGAAGGGGGGATGAAGAATTTCTAGAGTGAAAATTTCCACTTCGTTTTAATCCTAAGGATTATGAGAGCATGATTGATGAAGGAGGGGATGAAAAATTTCTAATAAATAAAGATTCAAAGCGTCCACTTAGTCCTAATCATAAGGATTATGAGAGCACTAGTGAGGAGGAGGAGGAGGGGGGCGGGGGGGAGGATGAATAATTTTCATTAAATAGAGATTCAAAGCTTCCACTTAGTCCTAATCC
Source organism: Pinus albicaulis (assembly GCA_034641835.2). Lineage (NCBI taxonomy): Eukaryota > Viridiplantae > Streptophyta > Pinopsida > Pinales > Pinaceae > Pinus > Pinus albicaulis. The sequence continues at coordinate 1,111,652,108 of CM076577.1, forward strand.
TAAGGATTATGAGAGTAACGCTGAGGAAGGGGATGATGAAGAATTTCTATTAAATAGAGGTTCAATGTTTCCATTTATTCCTAATCATAAGGATTATGAGACCACCACTGATGACGGGGAGGATGAAGAATTTCCTGCAAATAAGAATTTGACTATAAATAGAGAGTAATATTTTCTAATCCATCATAATCCTAAGGATTATGAGAGCACCAATTATGATGGGAAGGATGAAGAGTTTTTGGAAAATGATAATTTTAGAGGCACAAATCTGAATAACGCATTTTCTCTAAGTGAGTGTTTCAAATGTGTGAACATTTCTGAACACAGAAACTCCACTGAAGAATATTGATTTACTTCTCCTACTTGTTTTATTATACACAAGCTATTTAACTGAAATATTCAGAAAAAGATCAAAGTAAACACAATCTGCAGCCTACACATATATAGATCATTTATTGAAACATAACGCACGTATGACAAAGACACGCATGATTTTTCGGACAAATGTCTCCGGAAAAACTCAATGTGGGAAAACCGGTGCAACAAGTCTTTGATGGTTTATTATTAATCAGAATATGAATACATCAAGGGCAGCAATAGTGGTTTGCCCGAAAAATAATTTCACGACAGTGGTACCTTATCACTCAGAGACAAAAAATATGGATGATTCAAACCCTTAAGGAATTACTGAATATGAGCCCTTTCTCGCCCACTCGAACCCCAATGTTGTCCCTCCAGCCTCTGTGTCAGCCTTTCCTGCCCAACGTGGCCTTTGCGCAACACATGATGCTCCCGCATCACCCTTTTGGGCTCTACGATGACTCTTCATCACCCTTCTGGGCTCTGTGATGCCTCTGCGTCAGCCCCTGCGTTGCCTTTGCATCAACCTAGCTGGGCTACGTCCCTCCTACTGGTCTCTGCGCTGACTGTTACAGATATGCCACTTTGATTTATGTATTCTGGGCCTTAGATAAGAATATCCCTTACCGATCTACCCCTCACTAGCAGTGCAAGATCACTAAAAAATTCTCAGCAAACCACGCCCCAAAATTTCGACTTAGCTTAAGTGCTGCTACTCTGTGTGTGTTCTCCAACTGACCCCAAACCTTCATTTAATACTTTTCTCGTTGAGAAATCAAGGATCGTCATATAATCTCTAATCAATGACTAATATTATAAAAGGCTTGATCCTCGTCACTTAGAACATTCTCACCCACATGTTTAAATTAATTCCCTTTAATTATTTAATTTCCCTAAGTTAGAGTTAGGGTCTCCATTAAAATAATTAATTTTTGGAATAACTTAGGCTCCAGGTGGAATTTCTCCAAACGATTTCTGGGTCTTGGAGATCTCATGTCTTCTAGCCCCTCCACAAATTTTTGGCGCTAGAGCACATCCGATTCTACCCAAAATATCAACAATCCCTCTTATCAAGGAATGTGCTCTAGCAACACTTCACCACTGAAGCATCACCCTAATCTCTAGCATCGGTCCCCTGCGTTGCTGATGCTTGGCCTGTTGCCCTCCATCCACTGTGCTACTACTTTATGTACTACTGCATATTTTCTGGAAATCCATCTCAAATTTATGCATCATGCTGCCAATAACACTGCCATTGCTAACTGCTGCACCGCAACTCAGTTACTGAGAAGTAAGCAACTGAAGGAAAATCACTGAATCAACTGACAGAAAAGTTAGTCTAGCTGCATCTCATCACTGAAGCACCCTATGCCGCTGCTCTGTGCTGTCCCTCTAAAGTCTCTGCACTGCTACTGCTCTGCACTTTGTAATCACTGCCCCTCTGCGTTGCTGAAGTCCCATCAGCCTCTACGCTGCTGCTGCCATTGCATTGCGCTACTCCTCTCCAGCATACTAGCACTACCATTGTGCCTCCCATGATCTTCTGCACCAATGAATTCAGTCATCCTGCTACTGTCTATAGGCTCCCGTAGCTCGTATGTGATCCAAGAGTTTAGGCACCTCAAGGATCCCGCCACCACCATTTGTAGCTCAATCTATAGATCTATGTCGCCCCACCTATTCTCTCAAGGTACATGAGCACTCATGGCCACATCATCTTCACTGCCATCGTCCCCTTTTGCTGCTAGTGCTTTGGAATCCGAATCTTCCTTGCCCTTCCTCTTAGGCTAAGTACTGGCGAAGTGTCCCAGTTCGATACATATGAAGAACCATACCTCAGATATGTCCTTCTTCTTCTTCTTTTGTTGCCGCTATCTATTAGATGCTAGGGTCACATCTTCCTCCTCCTTTTTAATTATTTTGACCCCTACGCTGCTGAATTACCTCTTGGTTATTCTCTGGATCTCCTCTTGACGAAGGATTTTCCACATGTCCCCCCAATTTGGGAGTTGTGCTCTGCCCAAGATACTTTGGAAAAAGGTCTCCCAATCATCGGTGACTGCATTCAAGTAAATCCTCACCATGAGCCCATCATCCGGAGTTGTCCCCATGGAAATCAGCTAGTCTCGAATAGTCTGCAATCTGAAGAGGAATAGATCAATCTCCTCTCCCTTGTGCATCCGGAACATCCGCATTTTATTCTCCAAAAGCATCTTCCTCTAGACGAAACTACCTTGATACAATGTGGTTAATGTTGTTCATACCTCGTTTGCCATCTTCTTATCAGCAATGTGCAGGACCACGTGATCTTTCACTCCATCCATGATTAAGTGCTTAGCCCGTGCCTGATTTTCATTCAACTTCTTCAGATCATCAACATCGGTTGGCATAGCCAATACGTTCTCAGCGTGATCTCTGATGCTGTACTCCTCCAAGACTGTAAGGATTCTGGCTTTCCAGATATAAAAGTTAGACACACTGTCACCTATCCTAATTTCTTAGTCCATACGGGGCCATCTCTGCTAAAATAAGTTGAAGAAAGTGCTCTTCTCCCTTCTGCTGCTGCTACACTCAGAAAAAGACCAGATCTGGGTTTCTTGGCGATAAAACCCTCTAGAGAATCTACTCCCTCTGAAAAATGATTTCCCTCCTGGAAATCCTTCGCCAATTCTGTCGAATCAACCCTCTATGCTCACCCTCCTCATCGAATTTCAGATTTCGTGGCAAGAAAATATGTTGAGCGACTGTTTCCCCTTACTTCGTCAAATTTTCTATGCACTTTTTTTCACCGATATAACCGATGCCCCACCAACAACTTTCAAGATCAGAAGCTGCACTTCCATCCCCAACAACCGGGACAACGTCACTCCAACTTGGACTGCGTCACCATCTAGGGCCTGCGTTAGCCGCTATGCCAGCCCAGTGTGAGCCTGACAGGCTCTGCGTCAGCCTTCTGTTGGGTCTGCGCTTTCCCTCTGGCGCTGCACTGCCTCTTCCTGGATCTATCAGCTTTAGTTGACCTCCTGCAACAAAAAATATTCAACCTTTTGCTGATGGCTTCAACTTGATCTGGAATCGCTCTGATACCATGTGAAAATTTTTGAACAAAAAAACCCTACTGTAGAATATTGATTTAATTCTCCTACTTTTTTTATTATACACAAGTTATTTAACTGAAATATTCAGAAAAATATCAAAGTAAACACAATCTGCAACCTACACATATACAAATCATTTATTGAAACATAACACACATATGACAAAGGACACACATGATTTTCTGGACAAATTTCTCAGGAAAAATTGAATGCAGGAAAATCGGCGCAACAACTCTTTGAGGATTTTATTATTAGGCAGAATTTGAATGCATAAAGGGCACCATTAGTGGTTTTCCTGAAAGTTTTACCTTATCACCCAGAGATAGAAAATATGGCTGATTCAAACCCTTACGAAATTACTAAATACAAGCCCTTTCTAGCCCACTGGAACCCCAACGCTGTCCCTCCAGCCTCTGTGTCAGCCTTTCTTGCCCAGGGTGGCCTCTGTGCAGCACAGCCTACCCCTGCATCACCTTTCTGGGCTCTGTGCTGCCTCTGCGTCAGCCTGGATGGGCTGTGTCCCTCCTACTGGCCTCTGCGCTGCCTGGTACGGATTTGTGACTATGATTTATCTATTCTTGGCCTAATATTAGAACATCCCTTGCTGATATGCCCCTTGCTAGCACTGCAAGCCCACTCGAAAATTCTCAGCAAACTGCGCCCTCGAATTTCGACCTAGCTTATAAAAGAAATTAACAACCGTGATCTAATCTCTATTCAACGACTAAGATTATAAAAGAATTTATCCTCATCACTTATAACATTCTCACCCACATGTTTAAATTAATTCCCTTTAATTTCACTAAGTTAGACTTAGGGTCTCCATTAAAATAATTAATTTTTGGAATAACTTAGGCTTTGGGTGGAATTTCTCCAAACAATTTCTGGGGCTTGGAGATATCATGTGTTCTAGCCCCTCCACAAAGTTTCAGAGCTAGAGCACATCCAATGCTACCTAAAAGCTCAACAAAAGGCACTCACGGTGATGAAGAATTGAATCCTCCAAGGGAAGATTTCAAAATCATGGATGAAGGTGGTGGAGAATTTCGTCCGAGTCAGGATTTCAAAAGCGCAAATGATGGTAGTGAATAATTTTCTTCAAGTGAGGGTGATAATGAATATTTTCCAAGCAATGATGATGATGAATTTCCTAACTATGTTAAGAATGATCATAATGAGGATAATATTCCTCCCAATGGTGACGAAAACGCTTCTACAGAGGATAATGGAATGATGAAGCCGTTGCAAGAAAATATTGTATCTAGGAGTAGGAGTATATCTGTTGATATCAATCCAAAATATTCCAGTTATACAAGGCTTAGAACAACATATCTCACAAACATAAGTTCTATCGGTGATTTGATTTCAAGCGAATGTTGTCGAAAAAATTACTTGAAACATATGGATTTAAAGTTTGCTTTGGAGAAAAGGAATAGATATTTGTAATGAATAAAAGCATGCAAAATCCATATTTAATGGGTTGCATGCAATCTACACAAGCAGGTTATGATTATCATATTGGGAGTGTATTGCTCTGTCGAAAGTCTTTCAAAATGTTGCATTCAATTGGTAATTTTCGTTTGTCAAGAATCCAAGAAAGACTAGAAAATGATCCGAGATATTATTCAGATGTACGTTATAGACGAGAGGTTGGGCCATTAGCAAATACTACAATGTCATGGACGAAAGACTTCTTTTCAAAGCATGGAGAGTGTATGCCAAATACAGACACAATACCTATACCAGGAAATTTCTCGAGGCGAGACATTTACAACTTATACAAATAATATGCAGAAGGTGATGAAGGAGTTGGTAATTTTAATACATATTCATATTTTACAAGGATATGGAAGAAACAATTCAACAATGTTCGTATTCCTAAGAAGACAAGGATAGGGGTTTGCATTACATGTGCTTCTCTGAAAGCAAAAAGGGATAAATGTCAAGGTACATAAAGAGGTATGCGTTCATAACATTATTTTTAAAAATTGGATAGTTATCAACTATGAAAATATATTTATTAATAGGTTTATTTTATTTTATGTGTAGATTTTGTTGTCAAAGCACTTCAAGAGCATCACAATCAACACACAAATGAAAGGAAAAAATTGTATAAACATCGATAGAAGTGTTATGATAATCCAAATAAATATTTGGGTTTGATAACTGATGGTATGGACCAAAAGAAAACACTTCTGTCACATTTTCTCTGCACGCCAAAAATTTACAGGAGTAAAATTTTATTTAGTTTCACTTGGTTGGCTGTATGGTCTTTAATGTGAAGATGTTTCCAAGGGTTTATTTCACAACTCCAAATATTCATAATGATGCAAATATGACCATAAATATAATCCATGATGTGGTTTCTCATTGGTTTGGTATTCTTCCTGAAGTTTTGTATCTGTAATTAGACAACACAAGTTGTGAAAACAAAAATAAAGTTCTTTTTGGGCATCTAAACATGCTCGTTGAATTTGGAATTTTAAAAAATGTAAAGGTTGGTTTCCTTCTTGTTGGGCATATTCATGACCATATTGATAAGATGTTCAATCGTTTTTCAGTAACATTGAGGAGGAAATATGTTGGGAGCCTTCCATCATTAATTGAATGTATTAAGAAATCATACATTCTAGAGCCTATTTTTCATGTGTTTGAAGAAACTATTGACATGTGGAGGTTTATTCTTGGATCGCATGATGAGGATAAATTCATTTAACAAATTAATGACATTAGCTTCCAACATCAATTTTGTATCAAAAAATTTGATAGGAAAATACTTATATGAGACAAGAAGTATTCAACTGTTGCAGAATGGGGGCCGTCATCAGGTTTAGCATTTTTGAAGTTCATTCCAAAGCATCCAATATTTGCATCAAATATATTGTTATTACAATCAATTGTTGAACTCATTAATGCACGAAGGCATAAGAGAGATATAAATTATTCTGAATGTTTGAAAGAAATTAAAAGATGTATTATAAATACATATGAGTAATTTGATGTTGCTAATTTGGTTTGGTGGGAGTATTTTTTCCATAATAAAAGTGATATGATTTCAAAATCAATACATGAAGATACACTTTTGAAGAGTCCATTTATTTGGCCACAAAATATGCCAAATGAACACAAGGAAAGAAACATTGTTGAACAACAAAAATGTCAAGGTATTATTAATTCTCCACAGGCAGAGGAAAGAGAAATATATATTGGTTCTAGAAGATCACACGCACAACGTGAAGTCACGGAAGACCTTTAAAAGGGTTCTATGCAAGATGTTAAGGAGGGTTGCATGATAGCAGTGTTAGCATATGGAGATACACTTGGCTATCCATTATGGGTTGCCAAAGTTATAAAGGTCATTAAAGAAAATGAAGATATTAAAACTGTTGAAGTACATTGGTATGCCACAAAATACCCACCCATTCAATGGTGTGTACAAGCGAGAGATGGTAGTTGATAAACAAATTGGTAGAAGGAGAGAAAGAAAGGACACAAATATAAATTGTCGCTGTACATACCTCTTAAAAGTGGAGGATGTTGACATACTTGTGTATGACTTCAATTTAACAAAGAGAGGAACTCTTCACTTGAAGACCATAGAGATTTTGAAGAAATTGCTACCAGAAGAAACAATGTTGAGATGAGAGTCTGTTGAATCTAGTCGTAGATCTAGAAGACTTTTGAAACCTGAAACAGTGGGCATGCATGTTGACACATATGGGGTACTAGTTAATGAAAGAGAAGAATATGGATTATCTTCATCTACATCCTGTCATTCATCTAAAGATGTAGCTCCTGATGGTGTGGCAGAATGTATGACTAATTTTGAATAAATGTCTAAGACTGTTTATGTAAATGATGTTTGCATGGAAATTTGAAATAAATATTTTGACTTCCATATGATCTTACATGAAGTTATGAATCATTTCTTTGTTTGTTGGATTATATGTTTTAATTATGAAGAATCCATCTCTTTAGAATATCCACAATGCAACAATGATTTTATTTTTTTGTTATATTCAATATACCAAAGTTGATATTTTGATTAAAAGTAAAAGACTATTAGAAATTAATGTTGAACTTTTAAATTATGCAAAGATATTGCCATGAGATTATTTATTGTTACCATTTGTTGATATTTTGATTAAAAGTAAAAAATATTAGAAATTAATATTGAATTTTTAAATTATACAATGATATTGCCATGATATTATTTATTGTTATCATTTGTTGATATTTTGATTAAAAGTAAAAAAATATTAGAAAATAATTTTGAATTTTTAAATTATACAATGATATTTCCATGATATTATTTATTCTTATCATTTGGTATAATATACTTTTAAGATTGTTGAAAATTTAATGCCTCATTGAAAGGGGACACTTCATTTTGATGGTTGATTTTTAGGTTTAGGCTAATATTTGAAAAAAGCTATACTTTTAGCCTTCAAAATAAAAATTACTCTTGGGTAATGAATCTTTCATTAACTTTTTCATTTTAAAAAAGTGTTTTATTCATATAATTTTTCCATAATTTCATGGTTCAAATATGTTAAAAACTTAAGGTTTTTAATTCAATGGTTGAAAACTTGTCAAAATATTAAGGTTTTTTCTTATGATATTTTATATTTAATGCTATGGTAGAAAATAATTACAATTTTAGGGTTTTTTAGAGTCAATATATTTTATCTTTAACAAGATGGATGAAAACTGTTGGAAATTATAAGGCTTTGAGACATGATATTTTATCTTTAGCATCATGTCGAGAATTGTTGGAATTTGACGATTTTTCAAAGTCTTAATATTTTATCTTTAATTCCATTGCTAGAAAGTGTCAAAATTGTAACCTGATATTTTTTTTGGTTATTCCAGCATCAGCAATTTTTGTTTCAAGGGTGTTTTTTCAATCCTTTTTGCAAAAAAAAAGGGTTTTAATAAAATGTTGAAAATTTACCCTAAAAAAAACATCGTTCTGGAATACACACTTCGTTTTTGGGTATTTTTTTCATGTTTTTTTGGCATTTTTGGGCTAGAGTTCTCATTTGAACGATAAATTTGTTTTTAGAATTTATTAGGAAAAGAATAAATATGGATGATATACAATTTGTGTCAAAAAACAGAAAGCTCAGTTTAAATTAAAGGCACATATTGGTCCATTCATTGTTAACATTAAAGCAACATAGAAGGAAGTAGACATTTTACTTAGATATATGAAATTAAAATCCAGTTTCAGTTGGACTTATGACCCCCTGAGAGTGATTTTAAAGATAAGGACCGAGAAAAAGTCAAGACCACATGTACACACATCAAAGCCAAAGTTTGAACAATTTGCAAACATAGAAGAATTAGAAGAAAACATTCTTTCCAGTAAGATGACGAAACCAAAATTGAGTCTCCTATTTGTCCTGTTTCTCTATCTTCAGGACAACAAAGTATATTTTCTAGATTTAGGGAGATGAAGAGAAAGAATGAAGCACTCAACACTTCCACCTATATTGAGTTTTGGAAACAATCTTCCACTACTCAACACATACTTTTATCTGCACTAGACCCGGATAAAGGGAAATTCCAATTGGCATTCATTGAGCCAAAAGCACCAGTTCCTAAGATCACAAATGATTATAAAGCTTCCATTTTTTCTTTTGATGCTAAGAAGATACACCCTATAGATCAATTTGATCTCAAAAAATAGGCAGACGAGATGATTTATTCTACATTGACAAGCTCAACCATGGCAACTTATAAGTTACAAGCCTCTATAAATAATATTAGATCACAACTTAAATTGGAAAGAATGTCTTCCTTAGCCAAGGATACCAGAATAAAGGGGCTGGAAGATCTGGCGATAAAGCTAGGAGTAGATCCTACTGATGTCAATGCTGTCGATGAAAGAATCTGAAGAAGAAATGCAGATATTCAAGAACTCAGAAAACAACTAAAACTACCTACAACAGAACATCCACATGCTAAAGAAGTAGGTTAGCTAGAAAAAGAGAAGGAAAACATGTTGAAAATGATTGTGGAACAAAATATCCAAATTTAGAAAATGGAGGCCGACATGGAAAGTTGCTAAAGGAAAAAGAACATCATACAAGTGTAGGGACATTTACAATGCAAATAGTGACAATGAGTGAGGAAACACTAACACAATTATCAAAGAGCATGGGCGATTTATCCTTAAGGAATGTGGAGATTGAAAAACTAAAAGCAACACTGCAGAGAATGGAGGAAAAGAAGCTCAATCAGATAATGCACATATATTAGAAATACATAAAAACTTCAAGCTAACTAAACAACTTGAAAAGTATGAATATGAATCACTGAAAACACATACATTATTTGAAGTAAAGGAAAAGATATGGTTTGATATCAACTCAACCATAAAAAAGCTCTAGACATCTATTGAGGTCATATTTGAATAAGAAGAATTGGTGACAAGATCAAAGGCAACCATAATTGAGATTAAAGAAGACTTGGATCACAAGCCAAGGGAAGAAACTAGGATAATCAAAGTGCTGAATTCCAAGACCAAAAAAGAATTGGCAGAATTATGAATTTAAGACATGGCTAATACAATCCTAGAAGTCAAATTTTTTTGAAAAAAATAAATTTAATATTGTAATTATAAAATAAATGTCAAAAATTAGAAGTGAAGGTAAAGAAATTCCACAAAAAATTTAACATCTTATGCTAGAAGGGACTTCCAACTCTCAGAGATTATAGTGGCTAGTTGATTCCAATAGAAAATTACCAACATAAGTTACATGAAATAACAACAGATAGATCTAAATTTGTTAAAGTGAAAGGAATCATAAGTGGTAAAGCATTCATTGAAGGCCTAAAATAATATCTATTTATTCAACATGAAATTCAACATTTATTTATCACTAGGCCAACTTTTGAAAAATACACAGAGGTGGATTAAGCATACATAAAAGAAATTAAATTTTCCATTCCAAATAACAAAATATGGGAAAAATTACTCGAACTCATCTAGCAAAAGTGAATGCATGTTTTAGGGAAACAACACAAAACAACAAGAGTTGAAGGTACATTTTCAGGGCCAGCACAATGAAATGAGCATAAAGAGCAGAAACATATATTCAGGCAACAATTACCAACTCTACACTTGAATAGAGTGTTGAATATGCAATTTGTTTCAGAAAAATATATTTTATATTGTATTTGTTTCATATATCCAAATCATTTTGGATAAATATTGTATTTTGGAAAAGGATTGTATTATATTTATATATTTTTGAATTACAGTCTAAAAATACTCTGTAGTTCAAAGTAAGAAGGGTCGAACCCTTGTGATAATCCAATGACATTATTGTAATCTTTTGAATGTTTTTGAAGATAATCAAAGGATTTTGACTTCACTCTTAACAACATCTATGTTCATGTGAGTATTTCTGGTTTATTCATATCTATTTTTCATCATATATTCAAGGTAACATAGGAGCTAGGGAAAGGATAGGTTAAGTATTAACTTCCCTAAAATTCCACTGCAAAGTTATCATCATTATGGAGATTAACTAATTGAAAAATTTGTTTGGATTAGTTCCTTTGCACCGTTGCACCTTTAAATTATTGTCTTATGTCATCTCTTGAATATATATATGTTTGGCTGTAGAATTCTTCTGCACACATCAACTATATTTGATTAATTAAGTATTCAATATGAATGTTTGATTGTCATATATCTTCTCCCTTTCCACTTTCAAAATCGATTCAATTTATGTTGTTTTTAATGAAAGTCAACCCTTTGAACTTCTCATAAATATTTGGATTATACAAGTGTTAAAGGTTTAATTCATTGGTCATCCAATTCAATTAAAACCCTTACTTAGATGCTTTGACACAGTTCCCGAGCCTAGAACTGTCTACAAAGGTACAACATCAGATTGACGCCGTTGTTGGGGACAAAGTTTGAAGTTATTTCCTTGGGACAACGATTAGACTTACCTCTTAATGGTGAAGAAGAGTTTAGAAAGCTAAAATATTTCACCTGGTAACTTCACATATAAAATTTGGCTTCACGCAGACATACCAAATCTCATTTAGATCGACAAGTCATCTCTCCATTATCAGATCCAGAGAGACTTGTGAGAATTGCATTTGTTAGACGTAGATTAGAAGCTTCCACTTCTATTTCTACCTCTATTCCACCTGAAGCACTGTCACAGTATGAGAATTTTCAATCAATTCCAATCCTTGATGAGTTGTCAGATTTACCACGTAAAGTTTTAGAACTGCTCTCTAAAGGAGTATATTTTCAATATGCATTATTTTTTCATCAACTTGAGTCCTTTGAGCTTCCTGTTTCCCTTTTAGAAGCATCTGATACAAAATCAAAACTTGGAATTGATTTTCCTGAACTTAAACCCTCTAATTTTATTTCCTCTGTTATACAAACTTATCCATCCACTTTTGTAAAGCCGGAAGAGGAACTAAATATTTATACTAATCCTTTAGCTTTTGAAGATTAAGAAAAGATAGTTCCTGAAGTCTAAAAGCTAGTCATTCATCCCCAGATTCTTAAAAAGCCTACGTTTCCAAATCAATCATCTTTTTCAAGGTTGTATATCCTAAACAAGCAGTCTTACCAAAATATTAGATGGTTGGGTTTAGGTTTATTGTGACAGCTCGGTACACAACATTAGTACTTCCACTAACAAATAAAATTCATGATTTTCCTAAAGGATATTTGAAACATTTTCCTAGATTTAATGGAGAAACAGGACCATTTGGCTGCATTTCTTGACTTTGCAAACAATATGAACATTGAACATGAATATGTTTATATAAGACTATTTTTCCAATCATTAGAAGGAAATGTATGGTTCAGGAAATTACAAACAAATTCTATAAGTACATGGGTTGAATTAAAAAATATCTTCAAGAATCAACGAGGAATTAAAAAATATTCTGCGTATTACTTAACAAAATTTAAAGATTTGAAGATGAATACTGGTGAACTTGTTGTAAACATCCAGTCACTGCAATAGAAGTTAGATTTTCTAAAGCCTTTGACGATGAATTTTATATAATTCTTAGAGAAAGAAAATCTGAAACTTTAGCAGATATGCAGACAAACACAATTGATGTAGAAGCTAATAGATCAACATTTGCTAAACTGAAATCTAAGGCAAAAAAAAACTGAAAGGAGAATGAAATCTAAAGAAGAAATTAATTCATCATCAAAGAATAAATAAGAGGACCATAAAATTGATGAAATAACTTCATTACTGAGAAATATGTCTACTCGAATCTCAAGAATGGAAACTCATCCTAGAGTACCTTGGCAAAATGTAAACATACCTCAAACCTAATTCAGAAAACCTTTCCAACCAAAATTTTTGCAAAGAACAAATAATTATCAACAAATCCGAGCCCCATTAATGATCGATGATAAATACCTCGAAGAAGTATTACAATTGTGTCCATTGATATTAGTAATTTTTATGACCAAAAATCTGAAAATTCTATTATCCCTATCAATCAGAATCAACCTCTTGCTCAGTATAAATAATCCCTTCATGTTTCTAAATACTAAGTTTTTTATGAGTTTCTCATTGCTGAACTGAATAGAAGATATGACCTAAGACCCAGAAAAGGTCCTGGTAGGTCTGTAAAAAAGGCTACCTTTGATGAGCCTCAATATATATCTAATTAAACTCTATTTGTTTAGCCTCAAAATAAGTCACACGAGCAATCTACTATAGAAAAATCTGTTCCAACTGTCTCAATGTTGTAAGAGAATTAGAAAGGGTAAATATTCTAATTCCCTTATCTAAATTTTCAAAGGAATCTAGGTTATAAACAACATGTTTTCAAATGGATACAATCTTCAAGTGTAGATGCTGAAGGAGATGTGATTAACCTACAAGATTAGAAGCTTTCAGTAATTTTTGGGCCTAGTTCAGACATGATAGATGAAAGTGTGCCACCTTGATACGTTACATTAAAATTTAATGATTTTCTTTTGTACAACTGTATGCTAGATTTTGGTGCTTTGCATAATATTATGCCTAAAGTTATCGTGGACCAACTTCAGTTGCAAATTACCAGGCCCTATCATGACATGTACACATTTGATTCAAATAAAGCACCTTTCTTGGGATCAATCAAATATCTAGTTGTCACTCTTGCTCAAATCCCTATGAAGAGCATAATATTGGGTATAGTTATTGCACACATTCCTCCTAAGTTTGGTATGCTATTACCAATATCTTGCTGTGCTAATCTTGGGTGCATCTTACAAATGGATATGTCTTATTCTACAATCCCAATTTATGAAGGTGAATATTTAAGGTTGTACAAAGAAGTAAGATTCATAAACACTGTCTATAAAGCTAGTCAAGCAATAAATCATCCTATATATGTGATTGATCAATATTTTGGGTGTTTTACTTTGGCTGCATATGATGTGTGTAATCCGCAAACCAGAATTAAGACACTATAAATATTCCTCATATTTCAGATAGTGATGTTTGGAAAATCTATTTTGATGGAGCATTTTCTAAGGATGGAGTTGGAGCAGGACTAGTACTAAATTCACGTGAAAAGAAGAACATTACTCAATCCTTCAAGTTAGATTTTGAAGTTACTAATAATGTGGCAGAATATGAAGCTTTAATTTTGGGATTAGAGTTAGCTAAAAATTTGAAGATACAAAATCTGACAGTATTTGGTGATTTAGAATTGATAGAAAAACATATCAGAAATATCTATCAAACAAAGCATCCTAGACTCATGGCTTATAGAAATGAATTATGGGATTGTATGGAAAATTATTTTCAGGCTTTCAACATTTCAAAATTTCCGAGAGAAGATAATATTCATGCAGGTTCCTTGATAGTTTCCACAAACAATTTCAAAATAATAGATCCTTTGCAATTACAGTATCAGATTGAAGTGAAGTAGAAACCTTCCATCCCATACGATTTAAGGCACTGGTAAGTATTTGAAGATGATGAACAATTGAAGAATTTTTTGTAGGCCATTGATGAATTTTCTGGTTTACATGTTGAAGAAGAAAACAATGATGAAATAAAAGAAAATGTTGTTGATTCAGATATGAAGTTTAAACAAATAATTGTTGATCATGATATCATCCAATTACCAAATAATCACATTCCCAAGGGATTGGTTCCTCTTGAAAAAGTGTTTGATCAAAATCTTCATTGTTAAACTTAGAACATGAAGATGTACAATATTGTAATATTGGTACCACAGAAGAAATAATAAATGTTAAAATCTCAGCCAGTTTTCCACAGGACATAAAAAAAAAATATGTCAATTTGTTTAAAGAATAAAAAGATGTATTTGCGTGGTCATATGAGGAATTAAAAACTTACAAAACAACTATTATTGAGCATAAAATCCCCTTGAAACTAGGATCTAAGCTATTTCAATAAAAAATAAGAAGGATTAATCCAGTCCTATTGCCTATTATTGAGAAAGAAGTAAGAAAGCTATTGAATGCAAAAAATATTGTTCCTTTAGGATATTCTAAATGGATATCTAACTTGGTGTGTGTTAGGAATATTAATGGAGAAATAAGGATCTGTGCTTATTTTAGAAAAAAAACAAATTGTCATTGAAAGATAATTATCCATTATCGAAAATTGATCAATTGCTTCAAAGAGTAATGGGTTCTGACAAGATTTCAATGTTGGATGGTTTTTCCGGATACAATAAGATGTTGGTTAGTTAAGAATAGAGAGAAAATACAACATTCATGTCTCCATGGGGAATTTTCATGTATGCCAAGATGCCTTTCGGTCTAATCAATGCTAATGCAACATTTCAGGGAGTAGTGAACTTGGAATTTGTTGGTAAGGTAAATAATTCATAATTATTTACCTTGATGATTTAACAATATTTTCTGAGTTTGATGCTAAACATATCAAACATTTCAGGAAAGTTTTCCAGAGATGTAGAAAATTTAAGATTTCTCTTAATCCTAAAAAATCATCGCTTGCAACGAGGGAAGGGAAATTTTTAGGGTATATAATTTCAAAGGAAGGAGTAACAATTGACCCTAAAAGAGTTTAAACAATTCAGGTAATTTGTCTGCCTAGAAATAAGAAATAAATTTAGCCATTCTTAGGGAGGATAATTTTTTTAAGAATATTTATACCTAACTATGTTGAAATTGTTAAAGACATTACTGATATTCTCAAGAAAGACAATGAAGTCAAATGGACCATACGAGCTAGATTATTTTTTTCTCAGATTAAAAAATAAATGTGTGAAGCACAAATACTTGTTGTTGATTTTTGGTAGCATCGGCAGTGCTATAAGTCTCCAAATTTGTGGAGAGTCTTAGGCACATGTATTTCAAAGAACTCATAAACCGTTTGTGAAAATTCTGCTCGGAATACGTTTTATTGTAAAATTTGATTATTTTAATGGGGACCTTAAGTCTAAACTTAGGGAAATTAGATAATTAAAGGGTATTAATAAAACATAGTATGAATGTTCTAGACAAAACGAAGATCAAGTCAAATTATAATATTAGCCATTGATTAGAGATCTAATCTCGGCCGTTGATGTCTCAATGAGAAGGCTATAAAGGAAGGCTTGAGGGTCATATGGAAAGGCACACTGAGTGAATCCAGAGATCGAAATTTCTGAAGTGAGAAGTGCTCAAGACGAGAAATCGATCTAAGTGATTCCAATGCAGAGAGGGGAAAAGATAGCTTTTGGAGAGAGTGATTTTCTTAGTTAAAGAATCATCAACAGAGAGAAGCAGAGGGTGATCCAACAACTCTTACGCAGAGGCTAACGTAGAGCCACGTAGAGGTAGCGCAGAGGGTCATATAGAATCTAATATTTTGCAGAAGAATCAATTTTAGAAGTCGAGAACTAGGGTGTGAGACCGAGAGGCTGAGAATAGTGATTTTGGGCTACAGATCGATCTTCTAACTGGGTGAGACAGTGCGTATGGAGGGTGACACAGGGACTATGTAGTGGCAACGTAGAGCTTGCCAAGGGAACCTTATACAGTGACCAAATCAACCAATATTTTTCAATGATTGTGTGAGGTAATCTCAAAAATATTTCTGCCAATATTTCTCTCTCTGTGACTGAATAACCCTTGTGGTATTCTGAGATGTATTCAAAAAATGATACTTCTTAATCATACAAACCCTCAGATCTATTGCACCAATTTTTCTGCATTGGGTTTTTTCGGGGACTTTCGTCCAAATAAAGGTGTCTTGTATGTAAACATATTTAATTAAGTGTAGGCTGCTTCAGTAATTTACTTCAATGTCTCAAGAAGTAATCTGAAATAATTTTGTAATGTAATTGACAAAGTAGGTGAAGTAGATTTAGTTGGTTGCAGTAAGATTCCTGAGATTATTAGCTCTAGGAATTTTCTCATGGTATCATAGCATTCTTTATGTGAAGAATAGCAGATCTAGCACTAAAGTGAAGGCCAAATTTCTTCAGCAGCAATAGATCGAATCCCTAGTGGGAGTGTGTAGTTCTAGCCAGAAGGGATGAATTTTTAGAGGTGGTCTCTCCCTTAGTGAGTCGTCAGAGAGGTAAGAATTCTGGATTGAGATATTTCTAATATAGTAGGAGCAACACAGAGCCTTCACGTAGAGCCAAAGGGACGTAGTTTTTCTACAAGCATTTTCCGGGAAAAGAAGCGTCAGAAGAAGGAGAAAAACACATAATGAGGGAATTCTTCCTCAGTGAGTTCCTTGCCGATGAATTCATTTTTTCTCATTTGCTAGGAAGCAGAGGAGCAACAAACTTACCAACTCCATCAGGGAGTGCGTAAGCCAGCCTAGAAGCTACGCAGTAGGGAGAAAGAGAGGGAAATTAATTAGTTTTCAGATGAGATGGAATCTCACAGACTTAGAGATCAGGATCGGTTGGAGGGATCCTCCAACTATGTGATATAGAAGGAAAGAATCAAATTCCTTCTGAACATATATGATCTCAAGGTGTTCATGGACAACGTGGTTGTTGTACTTACAGATCCAGATCAGAACAAAAAGTACATGTCCGATATGGAAAAGGTCAAGAGGATAATACTTGATGGTGTCAAGGATCATTAGGGGAATTTTGAGGTCTAAAATGGGCCTCCTAAAGAAATTATAAAATAATTATAGAAATAATAAAATAAGATTTGATTACATCATCAAATTTTAGAGGGAAAAAGGAAAAAACTACTTTTTCAACTCGTATTTTTAACTTATCTCCCAAAGTTTTTAATCAAACTTCAAGCTGGAGTACTCGTTGGATGCAAAATTTAATTCCTCATCCAAGGAGTACCCATGTTGCATACTTTCGATGGATCCTGCTACACAAAAAATGAGAAATACATGAAAAACGTGATTGCAATCACGTTTTTTAATATATTTCTAATTTTTCGTGTAGCAGGGTCCATCAAAAATTTATTTTATTATTTTTTAATATTTTCACCCTTTTACTTAAAAAATAGTGAATCATTCCCCATGGTTGACATCATCATATTGAATCCTATTGGTTCTTATAAAGTTTATTTTAGTTGTACATTTTTCTTAGGAGGCCCATTTTAGACCTCAAAATTCCCCTAATGCATATTGTCTCTGATATAGCTTGGAAGGACACAACCAGGAAGATATGGGAGGCCTTGTTTGTGTTGTACAAAGGAAATTATGAGCAGTGGAAGAAGGGGGCACACATTGTTCCATTCTTAACCAGACTTCAAGATACCTGTGATCAGTTGGAATCTATGGGATCTACCCCAACTGCTACAACTATGGTGAAGTTGGCCCTTAATGCAGTCACTGAGGAGTGGTAAGTTTTTTTCCAAAGTATATTGGGAAGGGAAACACTACCAAATTGGGAGGAGATGTGGGAAACTCTTTAGGAGAAGGAGCTAAGAAGAGATCTGGTCAACTGCAAACTTGAGGTAGCAACGGGAGCGGATTGAAGAATCTGGAGGAGGAGGATAATGCAGCCCTCACATCGAAGGGGTAGCAAGGGAAATAGAAACAAAAGAGAGATGTTTCGAAGGTGAAGTGCTTCAGATGTGGTGAGATGGGCCACTTTTCATTGCAGTGTCCTCTAAAGAAAAAGGACAAGGATGAGAAGCACGATCCAAAGGTTGCATCCACGAAAAATTGAGGAGGATGAGTATGCCATGAGTGCCCACACATCTACAGGAGGGAGATGGGGTGACATAGAAATGTAGTTCACCTTGAACTTCAGTTGGGCAGGATCCTTGGGGAGCCCACCTCATGGATCATCACCTTAATATGGGAGCCCATGATCAGTAGTAGCGGGATGCAGGAGTTTTCAGTTAGCGCAGAGGAGTGTAGTGACAACATTTGCAGTGGGTAGCAGCGCCAACTTCTGAGCAGCACGAAGTAGAGCAGCAACAATGCAGAGCAGAGCAACATCAACGCAATACAGAGCAGCAAAAACACAATGAAGATAAAAAAAAACACAGTGCATCAGAGAGACAATGAAATAGCTATCGATAGCCAGTGTCTTTAGCACCGAGATGCAACACTGAACACTTGTTCAAATTTTTGGGTGGTTTCAGTTGCTTCTCTTAGCAACTGAGTTGCAATACAGATGTAGTGTTAGTAGTGGCAATGCTAGCATAATAACAAATGCAACATTTGAGAGGAAACTGTAGTACAGATGCAACAATGGAAATGTTATGGGTAGCAGTGCAGTTGCAACAACGATGCAGTGGTTGGTGGACAACTTGTCAGACATCATCAATGCAGAGGATGCTTCAGGGTCATAGTAGTATGCAACAGGCATATTGTTAGAGAACTTTCCTCGCTAAGAGGGAGTGTTGATTTTTGGTAGAATCAGAAGTGATCTAAGTCTCCAAATTTGTGGAGAGGCTTAGGCACATTTATTCCAAAGAACCCAGAAACCGTTTGTGAAAATTCCACTCGGAATACGTTTTATTGTAAAAATTAATTATTTTAATGGGGACCCTAAGTCTAAACTGAGGGAAATTAAATAATTAAAGGGTATTAATAAAACAGAGTGTGAATGATCTCAAAAAAGCGAAGATCAAGTCAAGTTATAATATTAGTCGTTGATTAGAGATCTAATCTCGATTATTGATGTATCGACAAGAAGGCTATAAAGGAAGGCTTGAGGGTCATTTGGAAAGACACACTGAGTGAATATAGAGATCAAATTTTTTGAAGTGAGTAGTGCTCAAGACAAGAAATCGATCTAAGTGATTCCAGCGCAGAGAGGGACAAAGATAACTTCCAGAGAGAGAGAGTGATTTTCTCAGCCAGAGAATCACCAACAGAGAGAGACAAAGAGTCATCCAATAGCTCTTACGCAGGGGTTGACGCAGAGCCACAAAGGGCTACACAAGGATACATGGAGACAGTGTAGAGGGTTAGAGATAATCCGAGATTTGGAAGAAGAATCAATTTCAGAATTCAGGAGCCAGGGTGTGAGACTGAGAGGCTGAGAACAATTATTCCAGGCTGAAGATCGATCCTCGAATTGGGTGACACAATGCCTAGATAGAGTGACGCAGGGATTGTGTAGAGCCTGCCAGGGGCACCTCATCCAGTGAATGGATCAGCCGAGATTTTTTAGTGATTGTGTGAGGTAATCTCACAAATATTTCTGCTAGTATTTCTCTCTCCGTAACTGAATAACCCTTGTGGCATTCAAAGATGTATTTAGAAATTGCTACTTCTTAATAATACAAACCCTCATATTTGCTGCACTGGTTTTCCCGCATTGGGTTTCTCCAGGGACTTTCGTCCAAAATAAAGGTGTCCTATGTGTATGTTTTTCTTTGCTCAGTGTCCTTGTTTCAGATTCATATTTAAGTAAGTGTAGGCTGCTTTATTAATTTAATTCAATGTTTCAAGAAGTAATCTGAAATAATTTTATAATGTAATTTACAATGTGGGTGAAGTAGATTCAACTAGTTGCAGTACGATTCATGAGATTATTAGATCTATAAATTTTCACACTTTCCAGTCCTGATTATTCCAAAATTTTCAGTATTTTCTCATTTTCTTCAAACACCACAATAACAACATTTTTATTGCAGAAAAATGAAGACCAACATGAGAAACCAATTACTTTATTTAACAAGGTTACGAGGGATGCATAATTGAAATATGACATAATAGAAAAACAAGCTTATGCTTTGGTACAAACTTTGAAGGCATTTAGGATTTATGTTCTACATTCCCTTGTAATTTCTTATGTGCCTAAAAATGTGGTAAAGAAAATATTGAATCAACCTGGTATAGATGGAAAGAGAGGAAGATGGATTGCTAAGGTCCTAGAGTTTGATCTAGATACCAAACTTACAAAGTTGGTAAAATGACAAGGTCTAGCTAAAATTTTGGCAGAATCAATTTGTAAAATTTTGGGAATCAACTCAATCATGAAGGTTTCAGAGGAGAAGTATCCACAAGAACCTTCTCATATTTCAGATGAGAAGAATCCACAAGAACCTTCTTCTATTCCAGTACCACTTCCACTGCATATTGATGAAAAATTTCTATTGTCCGATTGGTATAAAGACATTATACATTTTCTGCATGATTTTGCATATACTATTCAATTCACCTGAAATAAATGTAGGTCTCTTAAGCTTAGAGCAATGAAATACTATGTAGTAAATTCCAATCTGTATTGGAAGGATCCATTAAATATCTTTTTATTATATTTGACTGAAAGTGAAACAAAAGGATTGATTGAATAGTTTCATGATGGAGTGTGTGGAGGTCATTATGCTTCGAAATATACAACACATAAGATACTTAGAGCAAGGTTCTACTGGCCAAATTTTTTTGCACATGTTGGATCAAAGGTGAGAAGTTGTATTCTTTGTCATATTTTTTCAGGAAAACAAAGACTAGTTACTTTTACCCCTTATTCAAGTTTCAGTTGAAGCTCTTTCTTGCACCGAGGACTGGATTTTATTGGTGAGATAGTTCCCTCTTGAAGTAATCAACAAAAATGGATTCTCACAACAACATATTACTTCACAAAATGGGTAGAAGCTATTTCTATAAGGAAAGCAACAAACGCAGTGGTGATGAAATTTATTGAATAAAACATTTTGTCCAAATTTGGTTGGCAAAGACAAATAGTTAAAAATAATGCTCAATATTTTAGCAGCATTAAGATGATCGAATTTTTTCAAAACTATTAGATTGATTTGCATCATTCTACCCCTTATTATCCACAAGGGAATCAACTTGAATAATCACCAAATAAAAGTCTGATCAAATTCATTAAGAAGGTGTTAGCAAAAAAATCATCAAATAAAAGTATGATTAGAGTCATCAAGAAGGTGTTAGAAGACCATAAAAGAAACTGGGACAATCATTTGAAATATTCAGTATGGGAAAAAATGGTTTCACCTAAATGGTCAACTGGTAAATTGACTTTTAAGCTTGTTTATGAAATATAAACTATTTTCCCTACTCAATTAGCATTTCCATTCACGAAGTTTTTGCAGGAGTCATATGAAGAGACTGATGATTTTTCAAGATGGATAAATAAAATTATTGTGCTAAATCAAGAAAAAGATGAATTTCAACATAAAATTCGACAATATCAGGACAAGATGAAGAGTTTGTTCGACAAAAAAGCCAGAGAAAGAGATTTTAGACAATGAGATTTGGTTCTCAGATGGGATGCGAGAAGAGAAGAAAGAGGCAAGCATGTAAAGTTTGATAATATGTGGTTAGAACCTTTTAACATTATAGAAGTCAAAGGAAACAATGCATTCATTCTTCGAAATTTGGAAGGACAATACTCCTCATTTTCAGTCAATGGGTAGTATTTGAAACATTACATTCAATACTAAGTGAGTTTTTCCATCATTACCATTGTTTATATCCAGTTTGTTTACATTTCCAGGGAGAGTGTGATTTTTCACAAAAAAGGCTCCATAACCCGAGGATAAGACACATATCTACAGGTTCTCTGCATCCTGTAGGGGGAAACAGTCCCATGATTTAACCGATGTTGTAACTTAATTTTACCTATACATTTGATTTCTTTAAAATACACAAGTTTTTCAAGAAACAAATTAGTTAGGTTTGATTACTGCACTATTTAATAAAGCGAGCTAATTTAAATCTGTTAAATTTAGATAGACATGGAATGTTCTATGCTTAATGCAATTTTACTTCAATCTTTCTTAGGCCTGATTCAATTTGGCAATCACATAAACATGGAAGTAAAATGTTGATAAAACACAATAATAGATCAACATAAGACAAGCCAATAATATAGATCGAATTTTACAATTCTTCTTGTCTAGTAAATATAGAGAGTGATGTGCGTTACAGTAGTCAAAAGGATGCATCAGCTAACAAAGTCTTTCTCAACATAAAATCAACTAACCCTCCAAGTGTCACACACACTACTTAAAGACAACTCCAAAAGTCAATGCTGGTCAATAGAAAGTCAATGGAAGAAGTCAACGCTACAATTTAGGGCTTCGATCAACAGGCTCCTTTTTCCTCAATCTTTATGCCCTCAAATGCGGCCTCACAAGATAAAAAATTCTACACAATTTGGAGGTCAACATACCAAGGTTTGACCAAGGTCAACGCACAAACAATCAGCCCTAAAGCAGTCCGCAAATTTTCCGAGCTGTAGCTCCACACATGTGAGAGATAGAGGCCTCCACAAGGATGATTGAACCAATCAGATCACAAGAGAGAATGTGTGATGAGTTGATGAGCAAATGATCTCCAAGTCTCCAATTTATATCAGTCAGTGAGGGTGTGTGACACATCTATTAGGTTTGTGAGCCTACATTACAAATCTGGCCGACCTTGCACATGTGTGGAAAATAAAATACATGTTTTTCTCATCCAAACAAGATAATATTTAGATCAATATTGCACCTCTCCGAAAGAGGAATCCAACAAAAATATAATCATCATCATATGAGCAATGCAACATGGAGTTTGGACCTAGTTTCCCAAAATTAACAAAATTCCACTTAGATATTTTTAATAGGTGCATAAGCTATTTTATTTTATTATTTTTTGTAAATAAATCCAATTGCTTCCAAAGAAAATTTAAGGGGCACACACTTTTCAACGACGCAAATTTTACCCATCCGAATCAATGACTTAAGCTTAATTGCGGGACCCCTCACACTCCCAATGGATAACAAAGGGGGGGGGGGGGGTGTCCAAAATTTTATTTTGAAACTAGATCCTTCATATGTGGCACTCTCTTGTCAATTTCGGGACCCTACATCATATACCGCTTATCACCTACACCCACGCAAACTGCTTCCGCCTACCGCAGTCTTTCCCGCCAACCCTCCCGCTATTTTGACATGAAGATACCACCCTCGCCAAAATAAATATCGCCCAAATCCTCCAAAAAATTTAGCCAATTACCCGTTATATTATTAATTACCCACCAATGTTCAATTTATTAAATTCAACGTGCGAGTAACGATAATTCAAACAAACCATTGAAACCAACCGTTCCAAATTTAATCTCCACTACCACACCATTATCCCTCCATTTCGCAATTCATGCACGAAGCCCTCTAATAGACTGAAGACGACCAATTTCAACAATTCATAGTGAGAATAACCATCATTCTCACTGGGTAATTTATTCAGATATCCTCTGTTCTATCATTTTTTTATATGGCTAGTCAAAAGGGAAAGTCCAAAATGGTTGTACAGAGTCCAACCCTACCCCCTGTAATTAATCTTGATGAACTCCCCCTATTTGATAAACAATACAAAATCATTGAAATCCAATGTGAATTCAATCTCTACGAACATCACAATTGGGCATATAAAAAATTTCAAGATACCAATGATGAATTTTGATTTTGGGAGTCAATGTTTCCCCAATTTTGCTTTCCCAAAACCCATCATTTCCCTGAATTAATCACGTGGTGTGAGAGCCACTATTTTACCATCAAGAGAGCTATAGTGGCCATAAATAATGAAATTTTGTTCTCTATAACTCCCGAGTCCATTTGTCAAGCATTGCAGATCAATTGCCAAGGCTCCCTTCATCCTTTGTCAATTGAGTCCCTTATGGAGATTTATCAGAAGCTTACTTTTCAGTAGCGAACTCACATTTTTCAGTCGTTCCTCCCTGAAAATTTAGAATTACCAAGAACCAGTCCACTATACTCTTCTGCAATTTTCCCAGAGATGTCTAGGAAAGTGATTTCTATGGTTTCTTGTCTCTTAGGGTATCAAACTGATTAGTGGGTAGATGAAGTTATCCTGGGATTTCTATCAGTATTTTCATCTAGAAGTAAGCCCTTAGTTCTGTTTAACTTTATTCAATTCTTATCAGATGGCATAAATGGCCAATTCCTGAACTTTAGTGATGAAGGATCTTTCAAACATCAGTTTGTTCTAGTTTAATTATTTTTGTATCATCATTCAAATATATTTAAATTCCCATTGCAGAAGCTTGATTCACAAGCTAGACCCCAATCAATCATTCACTAGACCTCTCTGGTTAGGAGTGTTGAATTTCCATGAACTTGGGTC
This sequence comes from Pinus albicaulis, assembly GCA_034641835.2. Taxonomy (NCBI): domain Eukaryota; kingdom Viridiplantae; phylum Streptophyta; class Pinopsida; order Pinales; family Pinaceae; genus Pinus; species Pinus albicaulis. The sequence goes on from CM076577.1 coordinate 1,111,677,087, forward strand.
TAGGTTAGAGTCTTAAATCACTGACGCTACCAAACCAAGAATCACAACCATAAACTACTTTGCACAACAAAAAATATGAAGCAATAAATCACATATGCACAATATACATACTTTTAATCAAAATTGTATAATAATGTACAATCCCCAATCTTTTTTATATTAAACCAAATATGATAATACAAAAGTCTACGGTATATAAGGTACAATGACAAACACAATGTTGTATCTCCCCCTGCTAGTCCTTCGCTTCTGTACTGCTCACTAGTAGTGCCTTAGTCCATCAAGGAATATACACAGCGAGACTCCAGGAGGGCTGCCCCCTAACACTGATGCACACCCTTCTGTAGTGTGTGCTTGGGCTGATCCAATATTATCTCTAGGTTGGAAAACACATGAGCTCCAATATGCCAGGCTAGAAACCACTTTAGTCCATCAAAGTGTTGCTTCTTCGACACCTATCTTCACCCAACATTCAATTGCTCTTCTTCCTTCAAGATAGCTTGTCTATGGCTACTTTGAGTAGCCAACACACTACACTCCAACAGTCCTATGGCTCCCAATCTCTTCACTACAAAATATGCACCTAATATGACACTTTCTCACCTCAAAATGTCATATACTTGACTTCAACATGCTTCTTACAAATTTGATCCAATCACGGTAATCACATGACCCAATACACCTCTCCAAATGCACTGTTGTTTAGAAACTTACTGGCTACACCTGCAAATATGGTTAGGGAAAAATCTTCAGCCCTATACCTAACACACAATAGCGCATTTAAGCCCTCATGGGCTGCAGTCTTTCTTGGAGAAGGTCATCCACTGCCACGCTGTCTCAGCTAGGGCTTTTCCCCTTTGATTCTGCCCTTGAAAAACCTTAGGCTGATTGCTAAGGCTGCGACCTAGCACACCAAACTTACTGTAGCTGCTACCCTCTCAAATGTCCACCCAAAAAACCATTAATAGCCCCTGCTTTGACCTTTAGGTACGCAAACTATTCTGCCTATCTTCTAGCCCTTAAGGCAAGTAAAAGAAACCCTTCCAATGTGCCATGTTGTCCCTACATCTCCTGCAGCCTAATCACAAAAGTACGTTGTCCTTGTAGCTCTCCTCCACACTGTCCTTAGGGTCTCCTTTCTGCGGCTTAGGCTATTGCAAATCTCAGAGATGTATTGCCAAATTTGGATGCCTAAATGACTCCAACATGTCTTCTATTTATAGACTTTAAGGCTCCAATGAATTCATTTGAAGTTACCCTTCTATTGGCACTATTTTACACCAAGCCGACCTAACTTGACAACCAATAATTACATAGTCAACTTCAAAATTCATTTCTCTCTGGAAACAACTTAGATTGAGATGATTCTTGATGCATTGGAATCATATGATCGAGCACTATCATTCTCACCCATCACATGTCGTGTCCTCATCTCGGTTTTGGCCCAAATCATGATGGGTGAAAAACCCCTCACTTGGGCTACAATCCCACAAGCTGCCCTTATGGTGCTTTTCCCTCCAAAACCTAAACCCTCAGGCTTGGAGTACCTCCCAAGCTACACAATTCAACACTCCCTCTTAGCAAGGGAGGTATCTCCACAACTAGGAAGTAATTCATCTTCGTCATAACTACTCGCAACACTAGCCCAACTCTTGGCGCTTACAATCGCAACAATACCTGTATAGTGAACTACATATTTCTTGGAAGTGTCGTTGTTACTAGAAGCCTCCTGCTTCTTTTTCTTCTCCTGTATCACTTTCTAATCTCTCCATGATTCCTTCATTCCATATGTGGAAGCACCCATGCTCCCCTTTGAACAAACGCTCTTCTTGGGTTGCAGAGTCTCCCTCTGAATTTGCAAACTCCCTATAGAAATTGACTCCTTCTAAGCCTATGGAACTTGGATCTTCTCTGAAAAGTGTACCTTCTTCTCAGGAATATGTAACTTCTCCTTAGAAGTCTGCACCTGCACCTGCACTTGTTCCTTCTTATGTGGAACCTGTACCTACCCGTGATTCTTCCCATGATCCTCAGGATTTCTCGTAAACTTGTAGAGACCATGCTCCCTGAATCTAAGCACAATCCCATCAGAGTTAGAGCCTCTAGGCCTAAGTCTTACCTTCCCATCCTGAAGCAAGACCTTAAACCCCTTCCTCTCCATCATCGAGATGAAGATCACACTATATCTGAGACCTGGTACAGATAGTACATCCTGGACCCGCATCATACGTCCTGTCTCCATCCTGAATGGCACCACCCCCGATCCTTGGATCTCCAACTGACTCTTGTCACCCAACACCATGTGAAAATTCAAGTCCCATTCAACTAGAGTCTCAAAAAACTCCTGTTACCCTGTCATGTGCATCGTCACACCACTGTCCACGTATCATCCATCCTCTCGAACATTGCCCTAAAATAAATGAGAAATCATAGCAAAATCCTCCTCTTCCAATCTCATGGAAAGATCATCCATATTTGATGAAGTGACAATATGCTTTCCTTTCTTCTTATCTTTCTCGTCATCTCCTGTTTTTAATGGACATCTCGACGAAAAGGACCCATCTCACCACAGTTGAAACACTTGATTTTACTCAAGTCCTTCTTTGGCTTACCCTTCATTCCCGATGGAAGAGCCATGCCCTCATCTACCTTCCTGGATGGATGAAGATCCTCATCTCACAATTCTCTAAATGAAGTCATCCCATAATCTATTCCAGTCTGGCAGCTTCTCCCTGGCAACAATTCCTTTAATGAAGGGCTTCCATTCCTCAATGAACCTTTTCAAGGCAATCCTTATAATCTCTACATCTAAAAATTTGACCCCGAAGACAACAATATCATATCGAACCTGAGATAACCTTGTTAGATACGAATTCATTCCTTCACCCTTTATCATCTTGGTGGGTTTCAATTTATCCTCCAATACTAGTACCCGATTCTCGTTCTTATTCTCGAACAAATTCTGAAGAGCCATCAAAATTTCATGTGCATTTTTATTCCCGGACACATGAGGTGTCAAGGAACCCTTCACACCATCAAGGATGATCATCCTCACTTTAGTATCCAAATCTTCCCATATTTACAACTCCTTAGGTTCGGTTCGCTGCTTGACCTCTTTCTCGGAAAAATCCCAGATTTTTTACTTGCAAGACCAACTTGATCCTTTCCTTCCAAGGAGTGTAGTTGGACAACCCTTCCAACTTGTTCTCATACTAGAGACCTACCTGCAACTTCTAAATTCTAGTGACGACTTCACTCACAGGGTGACCAAATCCCTCTCACGTTGTACTTCACTACACAAACTATGATTTACTACCTTCCAAAGTAGTTCATACATGCTTTGGTTCCATGTCAAATTTCCATTACCTTGGGTCTAGGTTAGAGTCTTAAATCATTGACGTTACCAAACCAAGAATTTCAACCATAAACTACTTTTCACAATGGAAAGTGTAAAGCAGTAAATCACATATGCACAATATACACAATTTTAATCAAAATTGTACAATAATGTACAATCCCCAATCTTCGTTATATTAAATAAAATATGAATTATACGACAGTCTATGGTATACAAGATACAATGACAAACACACTGTCGTATCTCATCCTACCAGTCCTTCACTTCTGTACTTCTCACTAGTAGTTCCTTAGTACATCAAGGCATCTACACATCGAGACTCCGGAAGGGCTATCCCCTAACACTGTTGCACATCCTTATGTAGAGTGTACTTTGGATGATCCAATCTTCTCTCTAGGATGGCTAACACCCGAACTCTAATCTATCAAGCTCACAACCACTTTATCCCATCAAGGTGTTGCTTCTTCGACACCTATATTCACCCAACCTTCATCTACTCTTCGTCCTTCAAGATAACTTGTCTAGGGCTACTTTTTGTAGCCAACATGCTACCCTCCAACAATCCTATGGCTCCCAATATTGTCACTTCCGAATCTGCACCTAATATGACCCTTCTGCACCTTGGAATGTCATATACTTGGCTTCAGTAGGCTTCTTAAAAATTTGATCCAATCACGGTCACTGCATGAACAAATACACCTCTCCAAATGCACTTATGTTCACACGCTTACTGGATGCACCTGCAAATCTGGTCAGGGAAAAATCTTCAGCCCTATGCCTTACGTACAAAAACTTATTTATGCCCTCGTGGGCTATGGCCTTGCTTGGAGAAGGCTCTCCATTGCCATGCTGTCTCAGCTAGGGCTTTGTCCCTTTGACGTTGCCCTTGAAACACCTTAGGATGCTTGCTAAGGCTGCGACCTAGCACAATAACCAAGAGTAGCCGTGGTACTCTCAAATGTCCACCCAAAAAACCCTTAACAACCCCTGTTTTTACCTTTAGGCATGCAACTAATATTCCTAGCTTCCATCCCTTAAGACAAGCCAAAAAAACCCCTGAAATGTGCCACGATGTCCCTACAGCTCCTGCGACCCAATCACAGAAGTAAGATGTCCTTCTATCTCTCCTCCACGCTGTCCTTAGGATCTCCTTGCTGCGACTTAGGCTATTCCAAATCTCATAGATGTATTGCCAAATTTGGATGCCTAAATGACTCCAACATGTATTCTATTTATAGCCTTTAAGGCTCCAACGAATTCATTTGAAGTGACCCTTCTATTGGCACTATTTTACACCAAGTCGATTAACATGGCAACTAATAATTACATAGTAAATTTCAAAAGTTCATTTCTCTCTAACGACAACTTGGATTCAAATGATTCACAATGCGTTGGAATCATATCGTAGAGCACTATCATCCTAATATATCACATGTCATGTCCTCATATTGGTTTTGAACCAAAACATGATGGGTGAAAAACCCCTCACTTGGGTTCCAATCCCACTAGCTTCCCTTGTGGTGGTTTGCCCACCAAACCCTGAACCCTCGGGTTTGGAGTACCTCCCAAGCTACACAATTCAATAAGGAGAATTATAGGGGAGTATTCTTTTAATGATTACGTTAAACCAATTTTTTCATATGGCATTGTGTCTTTTGAGCAGTGATACAAACCCTAGAGTCTCCATAGAAATTAAAATAGTTTTACACCTCAGTGAACAATATAAAGTTGGAGACTAGTATCTTTATTAAAATTTCACAGAAATAAGAGTCTATGGATGTGAAATTCCTCCTTATAGATTTCCAGTTTTTCTACCTATGAGAATGTTTGGTTTAGAATTTATTAGGAAAATAATGAATATGGATGATATACATTTTGTGTCAAGAAAACAGAAAAATTCGTTTAAATTAAAGGAACAGATTGGTCCATTCATTGTTAACACCAAAGCAACAGAGAAGGAAGTAGATATTTTACCTATATAGATGAAATTTAAATGCAGTTTCAGTTGGCCTTACGACCCTCTGGGAATGATTTCAAAGATAAGGACTAAGAAAAAGTCAGCCCCTTATGTACACACATCAAAGCTAAAGATTGAACAATTTTCAAACAAATAATAATGAGAAGAAAACACTCTACAAGAAACTGAAGAGCATACCTCGAGTCAGACAACATTGGAGACTCCAAGTTTGAAAGAAAAAGAGCTTAAAAAAATAAGAGAGAGTGTATCACCCACTAGTTTATGAGTAAAAGCAGTTGGTTTAAAGTGTTCAAAAGAAGGAAGACAAACAATACAAAATATGAGTCATCAAAAGACAAAAACTCAAAATAAAACACTACTGTAGTGTTATTAGGCGAGCCTATATTTCTTTCCAGCAAGTTGAAGTAACCACAATTGAGTCTCCTGTTTCTCCATCTTCAGGACAACAACGTATATTTTCCAGACTTAGGGAGAGGAAGAGAAAGAATGAAGCACTCAAGACCTCCACCTATACTGATTTTTGGAAAGAATCTTCCATTACCCAACACAAAATTTTATATGCACTAGACCCTGATAGAGGGAAGTTCCAATTGGTATTCCTTGAGCCAAAAGTACCAGTTTCTAAGAGTGCAGATGATTTTAAAGCTTATGTGTTTTATTTTGATACTAAGAAGATACACCCTACAAACAGGTAGGCGAGATGATTTATTCTACATTGACAAGCTCAACCATGGAAACTTCTAAGTTACAAGAATATTTCTATAATATTAATTAACAACTTAAATGGGAAAGAATGTATTCTTTAGCAAAGGATACTAGAATAAAGGGGCTGGAATATCTGGTGATAAAGCTAGGAGTGGATCCTAGTGATGTTAATGCTGCCGAAGAAATAATCAGAAGAAGAAATGCAAATATTCAAGAACTCGGTAAAAAACTAAAACTACCTACAACAGAGCATCCATAGGCTAAAGAAGTAGGTCAGATGGAAAAAGAGAAGGAAAACATGGTGAAAATGATTATGGAACAAAATATCCAAATTCAGAAAATGGAGGCCGACATGGAAAGCCCGCTAAAGGAAAAAGAACAATAGACAAGTACAAGGGCATCTACAGTGCAGATAGTGATAGTCAGTGAGGAAACACCAGAAAAATTATCAAAGATCATGGGAGATTTATCCTTAAGGAACGTGGAGATTGAAAAGCTAAAAGAAGCACTGCAGAGAATGGAGGAAATTAACTCAAATAAGATAACGCATATAGATTAGAAATATAAAAAAACTTCAAGCTAACCAAAAAATTTGAAAAGTATGAAGATAAATCATTGACAACACAGACATTATTTGAATCAAAGGAAAAGATATGGGTTAATATAAATTCAACCATAATAGAGCTCTGGACATCTATTGAGATCATCTTTGAAAAAAAAGAATTGGTGACAAGATCAAATGCAACCATAACTAAGATTAAAGAAGACTTGGATCAAAAACCAGGGGAAGCAACCAAGATAGTCAAAGTGATGAATTCCAAGACTAAAGAAGAATTGGAGGAATTGTGAATTGAAGATAGAACTTATACAGTCCTAGTAGTCAGAAAAGTTTTGACTAAAAGAAATTAAATGTTGCAATTAGAAAATAAATAAGTGCAGGTGAAGAAATTCCACAAAAAAATTAACATCTTACGCCAGAACAAACTTCCACCTCTCAGAGATTATAGTGGCCGTTTGATTCCACTAGAAAATTACTAGAATAAGTTACATGAAATAGCAACAAATAGATGTAAATTTGCTAAAGTGAAAGGAATCATAAGTGGTGAAGTATTCATTGAAGGCCTACAATATGATCTATTTATTGAGCATGAAATTCAACATTTATTTATCACTATCCCAACTTTTGAAAAATACAGAGAGGTGGACGAAACATACAAAAAAGTAATTAAATTTTCCATTCTAGATGACAAAATATGGGACAAATTACTGGAACTCATCGAGTAAAACCAAATGCATTTTTTCAAGGTAGCAACATAGAACAATAGGAGATGAAGGCACATTTTCAGGGCCAACACATTGAAAGGAGCATAAAGAGCAGAAACACATTTTTAGGCGGCAGTTACCAACAACACCCTTGAATAGAGAGTTGAATATGCAATCAGTTTTAGAAAAGTTTATTTTTATATTGTATTTGTTTGATATATCTAAAAAGTTTTGGATAAAGATTGTATTTTGTAAAATGATTGTATTAGAATTAGATATTTTTGAATTACACTATATAAATATATTGTAATTAAAAGTAAGAAGGGTGTGACATTATTGTACTCTTCTGAAATTTTTTGAAGATAGTCAAAGGATTATGACTTCACTCTTAACAACATATGTGTTCATATGAGTCTTTCTGGTTTATTCATCTTTTTTTTTCGTCATATATTCAAGGTAATATAGCAGCTAGGGAAAGGATAGGTTAAGTATTAACTTCCCTGAAATCACATTGCAAAGTTATCACCACTATGGATATTAACTAATTGAATAGTCTGTTTGGATTAGTTCCTCTGCACCTTTAAATTGTTGCCTTCTGTCATCTCTTTAATATATGTTTGGCTGTAGAATTCATCTGCATGCATAAAATATATTTTATTAATTAAGTATTAAGTATGAATGTTGATTTTCATATATCTTCTCCCTTTCCACTTTCAAAATCAATTCAAATATTTTATGCTATTATGAATGAAAGTCAACCCCTTGAACTTCTCAGAAATATTTGGATTATACAAGTGTTAAAGTTTTAATTCATTTGCCATCCAATTCAATTAAAACCCTTACTTATATGCTTTGGAAGCCTATAACCATCTACAAAGATACAATAAGTAGGAAGATGAGGTAGAAGATTTGGAGGGGCAAAGAAGATGGAAATAACAGTAAGCTGAAGCAGTGTACACCATTTTCTCATTCCATTTTCGCATACCTCTTGCATGCATTTTCTTAGTTTCTAAAATTTTGCACATGTTCATTTAGTTTCCATTCTTCTAGATGTGTTTGTTGATTTATCATTATGTTGTCTGTTTTTAATTATGGCCGAGCATTTTTAACTTGGTTTTTAAGAGAAGTTTATTCACCTGATAATTAATAAGTGTACTCATTTTTGTGTTTTCACTCGTGCATTACAACTTGCATGCATTTCTGATTTTATAAAATTCTTGGACAAGTTTATTTATTTTCCATGCATGAAGATGTTGAATTTGCTGATTTATCATTATGTTGCATGCTTTTAATTATGGTCAAACCATTTTCAACTTAGTTCGTAATAGAAGTTTATTCACTTGAAAATGATTAGATGTACCTAATTTTTCATTGCTACATGTGTATGCTCTTGGCGAGATGATAATTAATTCGAATGAAGACATGTTCTAGTGTCTATGGAGGATTCTACTCATATGTATTTAAAAGAAACACAATTTAGATGATTCTGAAGAAATGTTAATGCACTTTAATCACAAGATATATGTTTCTTTATTGAAGATAATGATAATATTTATAGTTTAGATGTATTAACAATGAAACATCTAATAGGGATGGCAGGAGGGGGAGGAATTCTCATTAATCCCGAAGGAAAAATATAAGTCAGATATGCTTGGAGTATGGGAAGGAAAATAAACAATCAAGCTGAGGCTTATGGTTTATTCCTCGGGTTTCTTTGGCCCAAAAAAAAGGCATCAAGGAATTACAAATCCTAGGGGACTCCATGCTGATAATTAAGCATATGAAATACAATACACCAACTCAAAACATGAATCTAAATCAAATCATTAAGCGATCCCAAGGCATGATTCCTCTCTTTGACCAAGTGACATTCTTCCACATCCTGAGAGGGAATAACCAAGAGGCAAATAAACAAGAAAATTTGGCCTGCCGGATGAAGGAATAGAGTAGTATAGTGAATTATATAGAGGAAACATTATACATTCCTTAATTATGTCTAAGGTTTTCAAAAATTGGATCGAGATAGGCACTCTTGGCTAGATCAAGAGGAATGGTATAAATAATCACATAATTGTTTGGGAATTAATATTTTTATACCCCGTGCTATCCACTCTCTCCCCTCACCTTTTCCTTTCCCCCTCCCCCCTCCCCCCTCCCCTTCTCTTATACCCCCTTCTACACACTCTCTCCCCTCACCTGATCCATTTCCCCTCTCCCCTCACCCCTCCCCTTCCCCTTACCCCGTGTACACTCCCCTCCACCCCTCCCCGTCACCCTCCTTTTCCAAGCGAGATGACACCTCGTGGCCGACCCCAACCTTCATTCCTTATCCCCTGTCCCATCGGACTTAAGGCATCTTGATCTTTCCTCGTGCCTCGTGGAAATGATTTGCTTGATATCTTGATGCATCGCGACTACTTTAATAACGCCCGTCCTACACTTGGCATCCAAAGGTCTCTCAACGTGAGAACTCTGATCTCTCGACCTCAAATTATCTACAGTGGCAGACGATCTAGCAATGGCTCCATGCGAATTATGGGATTGTGGGATGAATTTACTCTCACCGATCCTAATTACTCAGGTCACATGTGGGAGGAAGGCGTGGGTTATGATGAAGGACGATGGGAAGTGCAGGGAAATAATGATGGAACATTAGGATTTCAACATAATGGGTACGATGACACAATCCTACATCAGAGTTCAGACCTGGGATTTCTATATATGGAGTAATGGTAATATCTTCTGTTATGGGTTTTGGTCATTTTCTGCTCGGGTGGTCTCTGTTATGGTCCAGCAGTCGTGGATGAGGTTCCTAAGAAATTTGTGTAATTATCTTTTTAGGGCGGTTAGTACGAGGGTGGTCAATTGCATTGAGCACAATGGTAGGATATTACCGTGGGCTAGGACGGGTGGTAGTGCAGTCGTTCTGCAAGATAGTGATTTTGGGATTGTTCTGCTTGCCTAGAACTTATTTGTGTGGGGGGTTCACGACATCTTGGAAGGTTGTCGCTCTGGTTGCTTCCTAGTTGCCGATATGAGCATGCAGAGCAATTTGGTTGCCGTGAGTTCAGGGTCTGGTTCCTGGGGCCTCTAACAGCCTAGGTCTGGCGGTTCGCGGGAGATTCTGGCTCGGGAAGGTGGAATAATCAAGAAAACCTGTTAAGTTTGTGTGCAAGAGCATATGGAATTCATGTATGGTCTCAAAATTATGCAAATTTTCATCCACGAACATCATAAGGATACGCTAGATTTGCAGGAACAACATATAGAAATGAAGGAGCACATCCGTAAGCTTGAGGACGAGGTCGACACACTGAGACAAGAAATTGAGCAGATGAAGCTCAAATTGGCGGAGAACAGTCCGAGGGCGGATGAAGAGCACACGAGACTCGACCTTAATAGTCCAACTCTGATGGAGAAGTGATTTGTGTCCTCTGTTAGTTTAATTTTTTTTTTTGATGGAAAAATACACTTGTATATATCTGTTAAGTCAGTACTACAAAATATATAGTCATAGGATGATAACTAAGGGGAAAGTTTTTGGTTTTTCGGGGGAAAATCACTCAAAGAAGGGATGGAAAAATTGTATTCTTAGAAGCCATTATCAAGTTCAAAATCTTGATGTAATTTCCCAGTTTTTGAACGTGTTCGGGTGCGATTTATATATATAACTACTACTGTTTCTGGTTTTAAAAAAACATTGAAACATCTAATGTAATAATTATTGTAGTGATTTATTGTGTTAAGAGGCATTTTACAAAAACGATTTAGTATGGAGAAGATGTTGTAGTGCCCTCAAAAGAATGTAAGCATTGAATGTCGACTTAATATATGAGAGATGATCCATAAAATGAAGTATTAAATGAAATAATAATAATAATAATAAAACATAATGTGTGCTCATTTAATAAGATAATAAAAATTAAAAACAAGAAAATTAATAAATTTGTCCAATTCATTATGTTATATTGTAATTTTGTTTTTGTTAATAAAATTATAAATATTTTTTTTCGACAAAAAATTACATTATGCATATCACCAGAAAAATAATTTAAATAATATTGATTTATATTTTTAACAATGATATTTAATAACATATACAAATATTAATAAATTTAATTAATAAACATACACTTAATAATAAACATATTTTAAAGTATAAAATGTGAAATAAATAAATAAATAAATATATATATATATATATATATCACATTAAAAATTAAATTTAAAAATTATAAAACATGTCAAAGAAAATTGTTGCTAACACAAACACATTATTAGGGTTTTAATAAAAATAAAAATAAGAATATTTCTATATATAGAGACGTGAAATTTATAGACATATACATAATATCATAAGAACTAGCATATATCCATATTGACTCCAGATCTACCAAGTGCCAAGATGAATAAAATCTCAAGGTGCAAATTTTTCCTCAAGCTTTGCACTCAAAAAGAGCTTTGCATATTAAGAGATTTGATCTCTCTCGACACTTGGTAGGTTTGAATTTAATATGAGTCTATGCTGTTAGTTGTAGGTTAGTAACATACTCTCTTTCAATGATCAAAATTGAACTCTTGGTAGACCTTCCAAGGGGTTGAAACTTGTCTTAGAAGGATAATTAAAAAAATACCTTTAAAAAAATATAAATATTTTGAATCACTTTCCATTTATGAAGGATGACGAATATCATAAAATGTCAAAAGAAGGGTAATATTTTTAGTAACCAATCAATGCCATCACTTCTAATGCTTGATTGATCAATGAGCACTGGTTTATCACACAATAATTTCCTTTGGAATCTAAAGGCTAAAGATGATCTATATTCTAGTTGGTTCTTATCAAAGAAGCTTAGACACCTTGTCTTTATAAATCCCTACTTGAATTCATGTGTCATGGAATTTCTTATTCTTGACAATATATGAATTGGTATTGTATTTAGTTTATGTTTTTAAATTCCACACTCAAGCATAACACTGTTTTCTTTGCTATCTTTTCCTCCAACACTTTCCAAAGTGACATTTCATTTATTATCTTGTTCATGTTTCTAGAAACATTGGCATTAGTGTGATGATATTGTGAAAATGTTTTGAAAGTGTACCATAGCTCTTTTTCTCTCCACCTCATCCTAATCCCAATATCAATATGTATATTTTGTAGCGCGAATGCTTGAAACAACATTTTTGAAATTGGGTGAGATTTTTTGTAAGCTAAAGGAGAAGGCAACATAATTTTTATTATTATCAAATTTATGTTGAGAAACCAAGTGTAATGTCATCTAGCACTTGATTCCTCTACTTGAAAATTACTTTTTAATATTAAACGTCTTCTTATTACTTCTTATGTCTTACTCATCAAGCAATTATATAGATCACAAAGAGACAAGATACACCAAAAATTAAGCTGCTATCTAGGAAAAATCCACAAGGGGAAAACCCAACAATCCTTCTCTTATAGAATTAGATAAAATGAGACATATATATGACCAAGACCAAGACCAAACTGCGACCAAGTCACCAAGTCCAACCCTCCTCCAAGGTCAAAGTCAACGATAGACAAACTGCCCCAAATTTGGTCAAAGTTCTGAAATTCAAACATGTAACAAGGAGGCTGAAATTTAGCTTGTGGTACCTCAACAATTTTTGGCCTCTTCGCATAAAATCAGACCTCACATGTGCGAGCTTCAATAATCAAATATTCGCTCAACCAAAGAGAATATTCTTCAAGTTTTATTTTCTTCTCTTTCCTTTTATTTGGATTATTTCTCCTTCGGTAGTTCAAAAAATGCTTCTTGTTGTGTGCTTGAATGTGTTCCAAAGTAGGTACTGTCTCATATATATAGCTATCCAGGAGGTCGAATAGGTGTCTTTTGGAGGACTGCGTCGACTTGTTCCAAGAAGGGTCAACTTGCTCATTTGGTGGAATTTATGACTCAAATAAAAATTCAAATTTATTTTTCTTACAAATGTTAGTAATGGGACATGACTCAAATAAAAATTCAAATTTATTTTCTTACAAATGTTAGTAATGGGACATGACTCAAATTTCCAAATTGAATATTTATTTGAGTCATATCCCATTTGGACGTTTGTAAGAAAAATAATTTAAATTTTCTTTTTGAGTCATAATCCCACAAGAAGACCAGGTTGACATGTCGGCCTAGTGGCACCTATTTGACCCTCCTAGAAAGCTATATATATATATATATATATATATATATATATATGTATGTATAAGAGACAATTCCACCTCTTGGAGAACCAATTCATTATCACATCATCTATCATTTTTTGCACCTAGACAAAAAGAAGAAAGGCCGAAGTCAAAGGAGAGAGAAGGAAGTCAAAGGAGAAGAAGAAATCAAAATTTCCTACCCTACTACAACTTGCACATGAAAATTTTCTATGGCATTTATGAGGTAATTGAAGGGCCAAAATTCAACCTCTATTATATGACAGAAATAATGAGTTTGACCATATTTGAAGGGATTTGACCAACTTTTACTTTGGCTTGTTAGAGGAGACTTTTAGGAGGGTTTGACTTGGAATCTTTGTGGCAGTTTGGTCTTGGTCTTGGTCTTGGATATCTCATTTTGATCTGATTATATAAGAGAAGGATTGTTGGGTTTTCCCCTTGTGTAACACCCTCCTCCCACATTTACCCAAGTTAATCGGTTCGATGGGATAAACATGTGACAAGAGGCTACTATGATTTGATTCAATTCCCCATGTACAATTAAGGAAGTGGAACTGACACAACACAACCAAGGAACCCTAAGGAGCCATCCAACCCTTCCAGGTGATAAACCCTTGAGGAAACCTATCATTTTACTGTATTAAAGCCTTAGTTTCTCCCATGGCATGGGCATGCATGCGACTAGGACCCTCCAGTCTCTCCCACATCAAGGGAATACCTGCGACTGATGACATGTGATACTATCTGACAGACTGAACTATGGCACCAGAGGTTTGGACACCTTCACTACAAATCCCTTCCTGAAGCAAGGAAGGTGGTGACGGGGATGCCCGAGCTCAAAAATGATCATGAAGGTGTATGTCAGGGCTGTGCTGAAGGAAAGCATAGAAGGGGACCTTTCCCCTCAAGCGTCACAAAGACATATGATGTCTTACAATTGGTACATTCTGATCTGTCTGGTATGCTTCCCGTGACATCCTTGGGAGGATGTTCTTATTATATGACGTTCATAGATGAATTCTCTCGCAAAACCTGGATATACTTCTTGAAGAAGAAGAATGAGGCTTTCCTGTGGTTTCGTACCTTCAAAGCCTTGGTGGAAAATCTAACATGGAAGAAGATCAAGATATTGAGGACCGATAATGGCACAGAATATGAGACGAACGAGTTCAAGAAATTTTGCAGAGAAGCTGGCATCAAGAGGGAGACCACAACTGTCTACACTCTTGAGCAGAAAGAACATGACCATTTTGGAAGTTGCCCGTACCATGCTATGTGACCAAGGTCTTCCGAAGTTCCTATGGGGAGAAGTTGCGAACACTGCTGTGCACATACAAAACGAATGCCCGCATTTCGCTCTAGACTCCAAAACTCCCGAATAGGTTTTCTCTGGTAACAAACCTGACGTCTCGCATTTTAGAGTTTTTGGATGTCCTATTTATTTTTAGGTACTGAAGGAGAAGAGGAGAAAGCTGGATGATTCTGGAAAGAAGGGAATGTTTGTGGGCTATAGCGAAACTTCAGAGGCCTATAGAGTCTATGTGCCTGGTCAAAGGGAAGTGGAAATATGCCACAGTGTTACCTTTGATGAAGATGCTTCCTTCAGGAAAGTAGTAAATCTTCCGAGATTTGAGGAAGATCATGAAGCAAGGCTTGGAAATCAAGAAGAACCGAAGGATGAGACGATGCTCGATGTTGAAGTACCGATGGACCCTATTGATCCACCTCCTTCAATGAGGAAGAGACCATCATGGCTCATGGACAATATCGAGGATGCCGAGAGACATATGGCCCCAATGGGGACATTCCGTGAAAGAAAGAAACTAAATAGATGGCAAGGGTATCTAGCAGCCATGAATACAATCATACAATCTGAACCTGGATATTTTAAAGAAGTCGTAAAGCATCAAGTCTGGAAGGATGCCATGCATAAAGAATATGAGTCCATTATGAAAAATGATGTCTGGGATGTGGTTCCAAGATCGAAGGACCAAGCAATTGTCACCTCAAAATGGTTCTATAAGATCAAGCATGGATTTGATGGTAGTGCTGAAAAGTTCAAGGCAAGATTCATTGCCTGTGGCTTCTCTCAAAATGAATGTGTAGACCATGATGACATATTTGCACCTGTGGCCCGATATACCACCATCCGATCTATCATAGCCCTTGTGCATATTTTCACCTATGGCCCAATATACCACCATCTGATCTATCATAGCCTTTGCTGCTACGCAAGGATGGAATCTTCATTAGATGGATGTGAAGACCACATTTCTGCATGGTGCGATAAAGGAAGAGGTGTATGTGGAGAAACCTCTGGGGTTCAAAGTCCAGGATCGTGACACCCATGTTTGCAGGTTGAAGAAAGCCCTCTATGGGTTGAAGCAAGCACCCAGATCTTGGTATGAGAGGATAGATAGCTACCTCATGAAGCTGGGTTTCACTCGTAGTAATGCTGATCTGAACCTTTACTTCAAGGTTGATAGAGAAAAGTCTCTCATTTTGGTGCTGTACGTGGACAACCTCTTCTTGACAGGTGCTGACCCTCTCATTCATCAGTGTAAGAGGGAGCTTGCTACTGAGTTCGAGATGAAGGACCTAGGACTGAAGCATTTACTTCCCAGGCTTGGAGGTCTGGCAGAGACCTGACGAGATTTTCCTTCCTCAAGGAAAATATATTGTGAAGCTTCTGGAAAGATTTGGAATGGTGGACTGTAAATCTGTGTCGAAACTGATGGAGCTCAAATTTAAGAAGTTGAGTGGCAGCACTTCTAGGCCCATGCTAGAAAATTCTATTGAGTATCGTCAACTCGTAGGGGCTCTGATGTTCTTCGTGAACACCCGTCCAAACATATGTTTTGAAGTGAACACTTTGATCAACATATGGTTGAACCTCATCACATTCATTGGGTTGGTGCCAAGAATATGTTGAGATATCTTCGGGGCAAGATAAACCATGGGTTGAAATATACTGCTGGGAGTGTGACACTCCATGGATATACCGATGCTGATTGTGCTGGCAGTGTGGTGGATCGTAAGAGCACATTGGGATGCTTCTTCACACTTGGGTCTGCTTCGATATCATGGATGAGCAGGAAGTAGAAGTCAATGGCTTTGAGCACCGCGAAGGCCAAATACATTACAGCGAGTATGGCCTATTGTGAAGTAGTTTGGTTGCGAAAGCTCTTTAGTGAGTTGTTCGGGCATGTGCTAGATACCACCATGATACTCTGTGATAACCAGAGTGGGATTCAGTTGTCTGAGAATCTCGTGTTCCAAGATCGATCCAAGCATATTGATATTAGATACCACTTTATCCAGGATATGGTACAACGACGCGCTGTAAGGCTCGATCATATAGGAACTGATGAGAAAGTCGCAGACATTCTCACAAAGCCCATGGGGAAGGTCAAGTTCCTAACCTTCCATGAGAATCTTGGAATCGTGGAATGACCCAATGCTGAGGGTCTTGTTGGACGATGAGCTCTTGGAGCTCTGGGGGGCTTTGGGGATAACTTCTCAGAGTTATAAGCACACACAGGGCTAGGCTTGCCGAACCTTGTGGTGCTTCTGTCCCACTGTTATGATGTTGAGTTGGTTCACCTCTCATGATCTGTGCCTCGTATGCATCCTACCCATTGAGTCCTGGAATCATGGGAAGTACATCTCATTTGGCCAGTGAGGTGGGAAAAGCTAGAAACTAGTAGAAAATACTGATGGACGCATCAAATATTGTCGTACTCTCTATGTCTAGGATGGCACATGTCCAACCAATTGATATGGGATCAAGTCTAGTGAGGTTTCAAACCTCCAACTGACTTCGAGTCAGGTAAAGCAACTTCGGGTTGGTATGAGACTCTTTTGAGTCCTATAGAGGTTTCAGACCTCTGGGCTGAATCTGTCAGCTGAAAATGATGTCTTTGTGACTGAGCCACCTTTGTTCTGAAATAAAGAAGCCAACAAATCAAGTTACAGCGGGATGACGCACGATGTTTGGATGGAACAGGTGGATGGAGTTCTCCCTACTTGAGAGGGAGTGTTAATTTTGGACAACTAGGTCCAAACTTCATGCTGTGATGCTTAAATGAAGATGCCAATATTTTTATTGGATTCCTCTTTTGGAGAGGTGCAAGATCGATCTAAAGATCATCTTGATCCGATGAGCAGAACATTTATTTTGAATTTATTCAAAATATGTGCAGGTCGGCCTCAAATGAAATGTAGGCTTGAAGCCCCAGCAATTGTGTCACACACCCTCATTGTTGGATATAAATAGGTCAATGTTGGAGGTCATTTTTCACTCATCCATCACGTCACATTCTCTCTCCTCATTTGATTGGTTCAATAATCTATTGGAGTCTCTTCTTCTCACACGTGGGAAAAAGCAACAAGAAGATTTATGTTTTTCGACCTAGGGTTTTTTAGCGCAGATTTGACCAATGTTGACTTTGGTCAACGCTTGGTAAAAATGACCCAAATTTTGGTCAAAATTCTGATTTCTGCAGTCCGCATTTTTTGGCACATAAATCGAGGTTGACCATTGAATTTGATCGGGCTCCGTTGACTTTTTGCTGCAACTAATTTGCATTGACCATTGACTGGGACAATGTTGACTTTCGTTGACTTTGGGTTGACTGATATTGCTGTCCGAGAGGGTTGTGTGACACTTTTGGTTGGTTGACCGTATTGATATTTTTTTGGTTGAAGCATCCTGTTGACTGCCGTAACGCACCAACACACATATATTTTTGGCTTGTCTTCTATCGATCTACTGGTATGTTCTATCAGCATTTTACTTTCTTTTTTATGTGATTGCTAGTTGATATTGGGGATAAAAAGTAAAGTTGCATCAAGCATAGAACATATTCAAAAATTTACTATAACCGACATACATTCACAATAAATACATTCAAAAATAACACCTTCAACTTCCACATGGCGACAAAAGTGCAACCATGACCAACATCATGCATATGCAACAAGCACATAAACCACAAATATAAGGAACACATATGTAGCCGACACGAATGCATGACCAACACACCGCCCATCTGGTCTAAGGGGTGAACCCTGCTCTGATACCACTCTCTAACACCATCCTCTAACATTTACTCAAGTTAACTGGTCCGCTGAGGTAAACATGTGACAATAGGCTACTATGATTTGATTCAACTCCCCATGTACAGTTAAGGAAGTGGAACCAACAAACACAAATAATCTAACCTTTTACACATGCTACTTAATCCCGAAGATCCATCCAACCCTTACAGGTGATCAACCCCTGAGACAACTTGAAATTTTACTGCATTAAAGCCTCAGTTTCTCCCATGACATGGGCATGCATGTGACTGGGACCCTCTAGTCACTCCCACAACAAGGGAATACCTGTGACTGGGGACTTTTCCAGGTAATTATGTGCTAGAGAGCCCAAATTTTGTGCCACTTTTTCAGGGCCAGGACTTAAGCCAATGCCCAGAGCTCCATGAAACTTCTATAAATTAAAATTAAAATAGAAACAATGATACAATTGAAAATACTTGAACAAGGAATTGACTGGAACCCTACTAGCCACAACAAGAATTTCGTCAAACATGTCACAAATATGCATTCTACATGTCATAATAACAAATATGAGCACAAGGGTCTCATACTTATCTGAGAGTCACTAAGAAGCATTGATGTCTCATCACATTAACTGCATTATCATCTGTTAGGTCATATATTCATTATTTACTCATTTCCAAATCAAAACATGATGAGAGCCATACATCATCACCGTCATAAAACATGCTCATAACCAACATATAACCAACAAAAATAATAAGGATACAACAACAATAGAATCCACATATAAAATAATACATTTAATAATGAAATACCAAGAAGAAGGAACTCTTATTAATGAATGAAAAATCCAACCAGGATTTGGACTTCCACGAAACACCCGACCGTAGATTGACTGAACCAAAATTTTCTTTCAACCAATCACCCCCGTTTAATATTCCAAGCATGAATGTGGGACTCAAAATCGACAAAATCAACTAGGGATTCTTGAGGCTAAACCACCTCACCCTCATTAATTTATCAATAAATACACAATTACAGTATTGAATCAATTTATTATTTTTAATTGAGTTGATATTATGTTTTATTATTACTATTCTTTGATCTAATGCTTCATCTAACATGCCACTATAACATTTGCCCCGTATTAGATGTAGAGCATCTATTGACACAAAAATATGAACATATGATGCATTTCTCATGATTCATATAGATACATAGATTATATGGGATACATATATTACAACCTCTCTTATATTAGTGTTTTAATTTTTTTTTTATTAACTTTATAGTCATTTTAACACCTTGAAATTCCTTTAAGGAAAAAGTGGCTCAATGATTATGAATTTTAGTATTATTAATGTATACAATATGAATATGGTAGAATTAATAACCATATAAATTTTATAGGCAAGTTGTGTAAGAGATATAAGCGATTTGGTAAATATTTCATACACCTACAAGTTTGTAAGTTTGCTATTAATTACTGGTTAGAGTTCTATGTGAAAAAACTCCACAAGGGAGAGAAGTTGTAAAAGATTTTCCAAACATATTTTTAAATTTGTGAGATGTGTCGATATTATGAAAAATCACTTTTAAATTGCAATGAGTCTTGAGGTTTCCTTGAAACAAATAAGGGATTGTAGCAGGGGTTCCTTTATTCCATATTAAATTTGTTGTTGTGGTTGTCTTTAATCTAAAAAATCGCTAGTTTGTTGTTAGATTGAAATAAACGATTTAAAGTTGAAATTTTTAATAATGAAAATATTTAGAGGATTCTTACCATGTTTGGTACAAATATTTGGACAAACTTTTAGAGATCCAAAGTAAAAAGAATCAAATGAGCTGCTTTACAAAGTAGAAGGTGGTAATAATGCATTTATTATGTGGGGGAATCTATGTGAAATGCATAAGACTTGAGACAAAGGTAGAGCGTTTTCCCTTAAAAATATGCAATTTTCGATTAAAATGTAGGGGGCTGATTTTGTGCAAAATCACTTGCTCAAAATCAAGGATAGTTGATAGTTAATTGAAATAAATGATATGGACATGGAAGAATATATGATTATTATAACTTCGAAAAATTTACCTATCCCTTTGCAAGTTTTATTGAGACCTTGAACAATATTAGTATTAATAAAGATATGATATTTGAGTAGTTGAACACTAAGTTTTTGTGGCAAATTATAGGGAAGCTTAAAAACATGGGTAACAAATAGAGGAAGTATAATGATGAAGATAACTCTTTCGAGTTAGTTTAAAATAGAAAAGGGATTAAATGTTTTTACTGTGAAAAAGCAAGGCGTATAGGGAGGGTTTGTAAGAAGCAATCATGGGATGAAAATTACAACAAAGAGCATTCTTCCAGTTATCAATAAGGAAATAAACATATTAATGTGGTTAACACAAGGATGATGAAGAGTTCCATGTGTTCATGGTAAAAAATAAGGATTCAAAGATTGGTAAGGTTGGTTAGTATGTTGATTGAGGGGCATATGAATATTTTACTAGCAATGTTGTTTGGTATATGTTGTAAAAGGTAAATCTCAATTTGATTATTGTTGTGTCAAGTAGTAGAGAAGAATATTGGGTTGGCGGAAAAGGAAAATGTAGAGGAAATAATGTAAGCAATCTACTTTCAACAAGTGGTACAATTAGCACAAACATATACATTAAATGGTTGATAAATGCTTATATAAATTAATCCATAGTAAGCATCAAGCCACTTACCTCATGATACATCTCACATTGCCAAAGATTAAAAAAATCATAAAAGTTAACTAAATTGTAATTTATTTTAAATTAATAATAATAATAATTATAAAAATGAATTAATATACGAGTTAAACATATATGCAGTTAACAAGACATATTATAAGAAAAACAGATTAAGCAATAATAAACAATAAGGGTTCAATGCCATAAATAAAAACTGAATGGAATCTGACACTTGTGGACATAACGTTTTTTAATTAAATTCAAAAGAAAAATACATAAGTGATAAATATCAACCTTTTATCCTGACCGTTACTAAAAATATTCCCTATATATTCTAGAGGTTAATTCCTTACCATCCACCTAAAGATTATTGATGATTGAATTAAAATTATGGAAGCCCTGTTCCAAAATAGACATGTTCATTGGTGTAATAAATCATAGATCACACTTGGACACAAATCTCAACAATATAGGTGTTTTATTATTGATAAGAATAACAAAAAGATGACTGCTATTGGTGAGGAAGAACTAGAAGTTGAGAATGCATGGTTAGTTTCCACAATAAGATGGTTGTAATTTCCCTAAACATTCAATCATAATGCATAGGTTAGAGATGTGTCAGGGGAGACACAAATCAAGAAATGGAGTTCTAGATGATGTTGTTGTTGAAATTGATCGAAGAGAAGGAAAACAACAAATATATTACACCTTAACTATTGTAATTCCTACAAAGAAGACCCTTAGTGAAGGTGAAGATGAAATGGTAAAGAAGAAGATTCACATGGAGTGTGAAGGTGATGGTGCTTTATTAGAGAAGCGAACACATCATTATGTTATGTTGGACTACAAATATGTGGAGGAGGCTAGTTTAGTGAACAAGCAAAGTCCAGTGTCAATGGTGGGAATACTTGTTATTCAACCATAATTGTCTTGCATATGGCTGGTGAATCAATGGTAAGATAGAGGGATGGTGACATAAATTGAATTTTATCAACTCTAATATATGCATTTCACATCCAATTTATATTTTGGATATCTTATCTTGTACATTGCAAACATTTTTCTTCTCTAAAGTTTATTTATTTATTTATTTATTTATTTTTTTGTATTTTTAACCAACATATAAAATTACCATTATTGAATGGTGTTGGAGATAATGGTCGTAGTTAAAACTTAGTTGTATTAAAATTTATAAGATGAATAACTACTGTTCACTAATAAAATGATTTAATAATAAGGCATTTAATTTAATGGTTAACATTTAAGGATTTCAAAATTACATCACTGTGTAATGAGACATTGCATCATCTAATGGATAAATATACACACTCTTTTTCATTAGTGTGTACTTTTCTCCACATTTTCATATGTAAAACCATCTTCCTAAAAAAGACTTATTAAAATAGATTTGAAATGGTAATTTTAGTACTGCGAAAACCAAATAATAAATCAAAATATTATTTTCCCTCCAAGTTTTGAACACTCAGAACTTTAAGTTTTCTAATTTTGTGCAAAAATCTAAGATGAGAATGTTACAATCATATTTTGCAAGTCTTCCTTTTCTAGTAGTAGAGGGCATGCTACTATGGTAAATCATCACTAAGCATGATTCATTAATCTAGGATACTCTAGATTAGAATAAGAACATTGGGAGGAGTCAAAATTTGTTTTCCATGTTAGCCTCAACCCCTAGGATATTTAAAACTTTTTTTTGCTCGATATCTTTTACCACCTAGGGTGTTTTCTTTTGAATATTTTCTTACTTTAAGTATTTGAATTTATAAATCAATTTGTTGATTTTCAAGTGGTCATATTATTTTGAATTAGAAATTTTCAATTTTCATAACTAGGGTTGATCCCTTCAACTTATTCATAGGTTAGGGTTCCTACTCCCATGGATTTGCAACCAAAAATATGCATGCACTCAAACTTTATATAAGTGTTAGGTCCCTATAATACTAGTGTATCCACCTTATAGTTATTTTTGTGCCCATGTAGTCTCCATATTGTTATTATTGTGCCCCATAGAAGCCCACTGTTGTTATTGTTGTGCCCTTATATTATTATTGTTATGTAGGATTATATTGTGACCCCTTATACTCCTATATATAGAAAATATGTTTGTCATTTGAATCATCCAAGAATTGTTCATTTATGTAATGTAAAGGAGGTTTCCCCCTCGAAGTGGATAATTTTTAAGTCATAGATTTATATTTCTTCTATTTTGTTAGTTGGTTGCATAACCATTTGGTATCAGAGCTTTGGATTCTAGGGTTTCACTGCTACAAACAAGTCATCTTGGAATTTTCACTATAACTTTTTTTTCTACGTGGCTTCAGAAACTAAATTTTTTTACCACGTGGAGCCGAAATCTTGATGAACTTCATGTAAAAAATTCAGACCTTAGTTTGCAATATTTTCAGAGGTATGATTGTGTAAGTGAGGGTTTTTGCAGGCTCCATAATTTCATCTCAAACAAGTGACTGAGGGAAAATCATCATAACTTTCGTTTCAGGCATTAGATTGGAATTCTGTAAAAGGTGGCTGAAAGTGCATATACTGTAGTTTCTTGTGCATCGATTTTAGAGCCAAAGGTCAAAACAATGACACGTGGCATGCCATACAAGTTCACTCTACTTAACTAGTACATAATTAGGTCATTATGGGAGATCATACACAACTTTGCCTTGAAGAATCCAAATTAGGTTTGACTTGTGGAATTTGAAAAAGGACTTAGAGAGCTACCAAAGGACCAAATTTCAGATCTTGTAGATCTGAAATTATAGAGTTACAATCGTTTCAAGACCTAGATCCTAAAAGCAAGAAAAATGTGTGTATTTTTTAAAAACAATTGCATAAATTTTGTTTGAAAAATTAGTTTGAAGTGATTCCAAGGGCATATTGAAGCACAAATATATGTATTGGATTCTAAAATGCTTCCAAATAAATAATTCTACACCCATTAAGCCCTAAAAAAACTCTACTATGACACATGAAGAGGAAGAATTGCAACATGATATATCAAAATTAAGAGACCAAATGCAACATTAAATTTTGATCTCACAAAGAGCAACCAAAGATGCCATAGATGGTTTAAAAGCATACATGAAAGCTAATATGGATAGTATAGAAGAAAACATAGAATATTTGAAGAATGGTTTAAAAGAAGATTTGAAAACGCTGCTACAAGAAATGCTTCCGAATGGCAAAAATGTATTAGATGAAACTCATGATGAGAACACAAAAAATGTTAATCACGATTCCATGCCTCTAGCATTGGATTGAAGACCCACCATGTTGGGGTTCCCATGTTTTGGCCAGGTTGACAGAGACCAAAAGATGAGACAACATAGAACCACTTTCAGACCTTAGAATCTAGCCCTCCTAGGTCCAGAGAGGGATCTCTCTATGATTATCAAAGGATATATGTCTTTGAAGTTCTCAATTATGATTTTAGGCTAGTTATAGGCTCGAGATTGTTTGTTTGATTTTTTGAGTTTGGTTGTTGAGAATCAGGAAGGAAGGTTTCATCATAAGACAAGGATGAGTAAAGAAGGAAGCTAGGCAAAGATAGATAACTTAGGGAACATCAAGGCCATTGGGCAATGGAGTCAAGAAAGGATTTACTTATGTTCAATGTGTAAGCTTCAATTGGGCTAGTCATCTAGAGCGTTTGGATCTCAAAGACTGATTGGTGGGATGGAACACTAAGGGATGAGAATGAAGGATGGAAAACCATCTGATTCCATCTATAGATCAGGCCAGAGGTCATTTAACTCCAGGCTTGCTTGGACAAAACCATAGGCAACACAAGGGGTCTTGAAAAGGTTTGTATTGGAAGCGCAGGTTATGAAGAGGCAACGACAGGCTTTACACCTCCCAATGTTCCTAACCTCTTTCAATTAAATCTTAACAAAGACATCTGAACACTGATTCTATCAACTTGCACATCAGAGAGCAGGCAATAATCATCCACTACACTGGTTTAGTCAATTAAAACAATATTCAGACACACATATGAGCAGAAAACATTAAAGACTGAGAGAGCTGGGACATAAGGTACCTAACAAGGGTAAATCTTATGTCATGCATTCAGATGTCAGTCAGAAGAACATGAAATGAAATGGAAATAAACCATGATGGTAGAAAAACATCCTGCCATTTCGCATGAATCAAGTCCAATGGCCGCTTATCATGTCAGCATACAACATAATCCCAGCTTATCCTTTGCCCAAGCTTTTACATTAGAAGCTGGATACATCATATTTATCAGCCTATCATACAACTGTTACACAGGAAACTTGGCCCGGGACAAAAATGCTTGCAATTCACTGATAATCCGACAACAACCATTACAATGATATCCCTCTGTGATTTATAGCAGAAGAGACACAGAGGACCGACAGAGGAGGTAGGTGAATCTTTAAATGTTACATTTAAACACAACAATGAATGCAGGGGCGAGGCCCATTCTTCTTGATACACTGTATATTTAATCATTGTCGCCTTCCTCGTGAAAGAAAGATCTGCTCCGGATACGATTTGACAGCCGGGCCTTGATTACCCCAGGTGATTTGAACAAAATGAAAGAACATGCTGGGAGGTCGGCCTTATGGATGCTAGATTGCTTTGAATTATAGCTGGGACGGGAAACTCCTTCAGGGACACGGCGCATAATAAATACTGTATGGGAGACCTGTCCCTTATAGAAAATCATTCTGCTGATAAGAAAACCTCGATACTGCCCCTTATTGATGTTCAGGGTCCCCATAATCGATCCTCGGGGTCTTCAAAATGATGCTTTGCCTCCTTAAACCTCTGTTTCAGGCTCAAGATCTTTGTTGACGCGCATTAATCCCTCTGCTCTGTACTGAAAATCCTTGCTGCTTCATGACTGCCTCTATCGGGTTAGCTCGAGCTTTTAATGGCGAGGGCAAGACTTTCGGCGTTTGAACTCTGCTTTCCTTTAATGAAGTCCTGACAGCCCCATTCCTTGACTTTCCAGATGGTACTGGTTCATTGGATTTGATCCTGACTGCGCCGCTTACCATTAAGGCAGTACATTGAACAGAGGCGGTCCTTTTCCTCTAGAAACTCTGCAACACGGCAAGTCTGTGAAGAAACGGTGGACGGAGCAATGGACGTAGGGTGAATATGCAGCGCAGACCGCGGGATCATGGTCTGGGGATGAAGATCGACGGTGGAGATTGAGCGGTGAATCAACATGTGGAACGGGCAAATACATGCAAAACACATGAAACCCGACGGAGGTGAATGCAAGAGTGGGACCCAGCGGCGGCGGAGGGCGACTAGATCGGAACCGTCGGATCCGAAGGGGGACCAACGACCAGGATCCAATCGGCACCATCCCAATCGGAGGGGATGCAACATGAGACACGCACAAACTTTTGATTGCGATCGAGCGGGGGGATCGATCGAGCGCTGGCCGTCGATCTGGGTAGATCAACGGTGCAGGACGCACCATGGGACTTAACGAAATAAAACAATCGCATCGGGTTTTTTGGGTGTTACAAAGGAAATGCACCCGCCGGTTGTTTCGATTACGATTGGCCCCCAAGGCTTAAGCGCTTGGTCTTGGGGTGACGGGCATATGTGGGGAAGTGGTTAAGGGGCCAGGGGAAGAGGGGCTAGTGCCTATAGCACGGTCGGGAAGTGGGTTTTTTGCCCGTTTTAATGGGTTTTAAGGGGTTTAAAGGGAAATAGAAGGGGAGCCAAGGGAGGATAAAAGAGGCTAAAGAGGGTAACAGAGAGGGAATTTGGACAAAGAGAAAGAGGGGGAAATGATGTATGTTGCAGGGGTAAAGGAAGGAATGACGGGTCTTTTTAGCAGTTTACTAGCAGAGGTGGATTTGTATTGGGCAGAGCAATTGGGAGACTTCAAGGAGGACGGATTTTCAGGGGGAAGGCATTCCTTGAAGACTCAACAATGATTTAGCCCCCCATTTGCTTGTCAAAATTTTTCATATGGGGGCTAACAGTGGCTCCACATGGGGATGGCTTCTTCTTGAAGGAGTCAAGAATTCAGGAATTGATCTCTTGGTGTAGGCCAGATGCCTGCTGCTTGAACCATCCCTTCTTTCCTTAGATTAGCTGCCACAGTATATTAGATACACAAATCAGCAGAAACATTTTCCCAACCAATCTACCTACCCAAACTAGAACTCTAACAATTTTCCCTTGGGTGCATTTGAACTAGCAGACCCTTTACATTTTATTTTGCAAAACAGAAACCAACCTATTCTAATTCTACCCTTATTGCTCCATGAGGCCAGATTAAACTGTTGGCCTCATCTATTTCTCTACCTAAACTACTACCTGTTGGGATTAAACTGTCCAACAGGTTTCTTGGCCTCATCTATTTCTCTACCTAAACTACTACCTGTTGGGATTAAACTGTCCAACAGGTTTCTTCACCTACATTCTAAGACAGGAAGTTTAAACACAGCCAAGCCAGGATTAGACAGTCTGACTTGCTGGGCAGAGACTTGAAGAAAACAAAACTGTGAAGGCATGGAATTTTGCAACTGTGAAACATCCTTCTTTCTTTCTTGTGACTCAGGTTTTGGGCATATTTGAGTCACTTCTTTCCTCTGCTCCAGCTCTGATTTTGGGCATATTAGAGCTGGGTCTTCTTTCACTGCCGATCCAAATTTTGAGCTTGTTAGGATCAGCTATTCTTCTTCCCTTTGGCTCAGATTTTGAGTTTATTAGAGCCAATCCTTTTGCCTCAGAGGTTCATGTTTTGAGCATGTCTGAACCTCTCTTTTCACTCTGTTTCTTGGAACAATCCCTCTCTTTTTTGCTGAAAATGAAAATTTGCAACGGTATATACAATGGAGGTGAAATTGGAAATGGAAAATCAATAAAAGTAATGTTTGAGCATCCTGCCATTGACAGGACCCCCAAACAACTCGGAACCATCAAGCTCTTGCAAGAAGAACGCATTAGAACCCACCGTGGCTTGAATGATGAACGGACCCTGCCACAAGCTATCGAATTTGCCATGTTTGCCTTTATCCTCTCTTCTTGAATCCCACTTTAGGAACTTGTCCCCAACTTTGAAATTCGCTGCTTTGGTTCTTTTGTCAAACTGTCTCTTCATGTTTTCCTGCACTCTGACAGCTCTGTCATAAACTTGCTCCCTTGTTTGCTGAAGATGGATTGTTTCATTAATTCTCCTTATCATGCCGTTTTCTTCTGATTGGATTTCTTGAATAAGCTTTACCACTGGTATCCCAAGGCTAGTAGGAAAAACTGCTTCTGTCCCATAAACCAGCTGGAAGGGTGATGTGCCAATAGATTTCTTGGTAGTGAGCCTGTCTGCCCACAAGGCATGTATCAACTTTTTATGCCAAGACCTTTTGTTCTCTTTCAGCAGCTTCTTAATGATTGTAACCAGGCTTTTATTTGATGATTCAGCTAAGCCATTACCCTGGGGATAATAGGCAGTTGAATGTCCAAGTGCAATTCCGTACCTGTGACAGAAATCAATCATTCTTTTGGATCCGAAAGCAGCAGCGTTGTCAGTGATTATTTTCCTTGGGCAGCCAAACCGAGATAAGATGAAGTCTTCTAGGAACCTAATGATGATAGAATCAGTGGCATTCCTAGTGGGTATGGCTTCAATCCACTTAGTGAAGTAATCAGTAGCAGTCAAGATCCATTTGTGTTTCCCAGAAGAAGAGGGGTGGATTTCTCCAATGAAGTCTAAGCCCCATTGCATGAAGGGACCTTCTATGGTGATAGGTTGCAGAGGGAGGGGAAGGAGCTTTCTTTTGCCCTCAAAAATTTGGCATTTGTGGCAGGTAAGAACCATTTTATGAACATCACTAAAGAGTGTAGGCCAATAGTACCCAACCTTGAGTATCTTATTTGCAGTGGCCTTTCAACTCAGGTGGCCTCCACACTCCCCAACATGGAATTCTTGTTTGATTCTTTCAGCTTCGGTTTCAGGAAGACATTTCAGCAAAAGACCCTTCGGATTTTTCCAATATAGACTCTCATTCAGAATGCAGTAATTTCTAGCTTTGAGTTTTACGAATCTGGCCTTTGTTTTGGACAGTTCTGGAGGGGCATTGAGGTGTGTGAGCACGTAAAGGATATCAATGTACCAAGGAGAGTTCTGAAACTGCTCCTCAACAGTTTGATGGGGCAATCCTCCCTGCTCATCCAGGGCATTCATCATGTTAATATCAAGGGCCTGTAGATTAGATTCAGCCATCAATTGGGCCAGGCCTTGACCTTTGATCAGCTTGGTGGGCTTGATTTCAATGTCATATTCTAAAATTGTAGCAATCCATTTGCCCCTTCCCATCTGGGTCTTGGGAGAGGATATCTTTGACCACTATATTTGGCACATAGGCAATGGTGTGAGAATGCAGAATGTACACCCTAAAGTCTTTTAAGGCCTTAATCAGGGCACAGGCCTGCTTTTCCATGATGTTGTACTTTAAGGGTGCATCTCTCAAGGCTTTACTGAAGAAGGCTATAGGCTGTTCCTTACCTTCCAAATTTTTCTGCAGCAAAACTGCAGCTATTGTGTGTGGGGAAGCAAATGAAAAGATCAGAAAATCTTTTGAAAAGTCGGGGCTGATAAGGACGGGGGCCTGGGTGAGTGCAAGCTTTACTGACTCAAAATATTTTTTGGCTTCAATGGTCCACTTGACTCCTGCATCTTTCTTTAGCATTTCAGTCATTTTCCTAAGATGCTCAGCAAGATTGGGGATAAATCTTCTAAGGAAATTGATCTTCCCAATGAAGGACTGTAGCTCCTTGATGTTTCTTAAATGTGTAATTTGAAGTATTCCCTCAACTCTCTGGGGGTCTATCCTAATCCCTTTCTCGGATATGATGTGGCCCAGAAGCTTGCCTTCTTGCAGCCCAAAAACAGTCTTCTTAGGATTTAGGGACAGACCGTACCTTCTACATTTTTCAAAAACTTTCCTCAGATGTTTTAAGTGTTCTTCTTCTGTTTTAGAAAAGACAGTTAAGTCGTCCAAGTAGATAACTATAAAGTGTCCAATCTCATCTGAGAAAGCAATATCCATCGCTCTCTGGAAGGTAGCTCCAGCATTCATCAAACCAAAAGGCATTTTCACATACATGAAGGTGCCCCATGGAGTGGTGAAGGCTGTTTTGAGCTGATCTTCTGGGAGTACCAGAACTTGGTTGTATCCTGAAAAACCATCAAGCAGGGAGATTCTTTTAGAGCCCACTACCTTCTGTAGGATATGCTCCATTCTAGGCAAAGGGTAGTTGTCTTTCAAGGAGGCTCTGTTGAGGTTTCTGAAGTCTATGCACAGTCTAATCTCCCCTGTTTTCTTCCTTACAGCCACTAAGTTTGACACCCAATCAGAAAACCTTACAGGGACAATTATGCCTGCCTCATACATCTTTTTAATTTCCTTTTCTACTGCAGGCAATTGTTTTGGATTAATTCTTCGAAGTTTTTGTCTAAAAGGCTTTTGATTTTCCTTTAGTGGTATCTTATGTTGTATAATGTTGGTGTCATAGGCCTTTAAGTCTTCGTAGCTCCATGCAAACACATCAATGAATTCCTTCAACAAGTCAATGTATCTTTTCTTCATGTCTGCAGGTATAGACTTAGCCAGTTTTATCATTTTGGGTTTGTCTTCAGTGCCTACGTTACATTCTTCTACATCTGATTCTGCATGTTCTATTGTGGGCTTCTTTGCAACATCATCAAAATCAAAGAGATCCTCTAAGGGTGCTAGGCCTCTTGGTATATTCTTGTCTTTGGCTTGCAACACCTCCATTTCTTCTCTATCTGCGTTTTCACGTTTTATGGCTGAATCTCCAGTTTCTTCAGAAAAAAGAATTTATTTCTATACTACTAGGTGTTTCTAGTTCACCTGGGGAATCCTCACTTGGGCAGCTGTCATCAGATTTTGAGTCTGAATCAGAAAATTCAAACTCACTTCTGCCCATCAGGAAATCTTCAATCTGTTTGTCTCCTTCAAAGACCTGCCAGTATTTTTCATTGTCTAGCACTGTAGGCTTGAATTTAGTCTGAATGATGATCTGTTGGTCAACTGGGGCTTTAGGATAGGAGCTAGCTAGGCAGGCTAGTCCATTTGCAATAGCGTTTTGACCCCTAGGAATGGATACTAAATCATATTCAATGAACGTTTTCAGCAAATCTAGAGTATCATTCCTATATGCCCTAAGCCTGGGGTGTTTTTCCGAATACTCACCATTCATCTGTTTGATTACTAACTCAGAGTCTCCTCTCACGATTATCCTACGGGCTCCTAATTTTTTCAACAGATTCAAGCCCAAGATTAGAGCCTCATATTCTGCAATGTTATTCGTGCATTTGAAATGCAGATTGACCGCGTGGCTCTCTGCATGGTCATTTTCGGGGTTACGCAGCCACACTCCTGCTCCAGCGCTTTGTTTAGTACAGGACCCATCAAAGTTCATTTCCCACAGGGGCTCTTTGTTTACTTCCACTTCGCTTTCTACCTTACAGCTGGATTCGCCATTAGGTGGAGTTGGGAGGTCTGTACTAGGTTGTAAACTATTTTGTTGTTCGTAGAGGCCATGGATGTTAGGGAGGTGGTTAGCTGGCTGTTCTTGTTTTGTTTCTGTTTCACTTGGAGTGAGGGGTCCACCACAGATCCTACAGGCTTCATTTCTGATTTCCTCTTCATTTTCAGTGTGCTGCCCATGGTCTTCCTGATCATATTCTTCCAGAGTGGCCATTATGTGGAGGTCTATAAGCTCGGTTTTCTCATTTGTATGCCTATTCTGGGACTCTGGCTCTTCTAAGGATTCGTCATTACAAAAGATGAAGGAGTCAAGGTCGGTATGCACAAAATATAATGGTGAATTTTCAGGTTTCTCGGGGCTGCTGACTAGGAATTTCATTTGGAATTCTATATATAGTCTTCTTGATTGGCCAAATATAGGGATGGTGGCATATGAGCCATCCATCTGTATGGTGCCTTGCAGCTTGGCTCCCCATGATCTAGATAATAACATGCCATACTTGGGTGGCACGTCTGCCACCACTACATCCATGACCATACATTTCGCAGGAATCTGAGTTAAACTCACACATAAGTCTTTGATGAGGCCTAGGCATTTTACTCTACTAGAGTCAAAAGAGTATAAGTCTTTGTAAGGTCTGGTAATTTCTAGGCCTAGCTTCTCCATGACTACCTTAGGCATTAGATTGTGTGATGCACCGGAGTCGTGCATGGCATTATGGAGGATCTTGTCATGAATGTTAAGACTGATATAAAAAGGTGGAACTACCCCCTCCTGAAATTTCCCCTCAATCTTAGGACCGAATAAGAGGGCAGGCTGATCATCGCTCAAATTTACAGTGTCATTATTTATACTCAGATTTAATGCCTTCAAAATCTGGCCCTTATATACATCCTGAGAGGCCAGCTCAGATAATGGTACAGAGATTTTGATTTTTGCAATCTCACTTTCTAAACTGAAAGTGGATTGACTCTTGGAAGTATTCAACTCTGTTTTATTTGCAACCACCTTAGTAGCTGAATCGGTTTGTGTTTTCTCATTATGTACATGTGTAGACACAGTTTTATCGGGAGCACTAACTGAGGTGCTAGTGCTACTGGTTGGTTGACTTTGTTTTTCATTGTTTTGGTTGTCCTTTTCTTTGTTACTCTCAGAACTCTTGGCCGTTGAATTGTTGTTCACGGCAATTACTTTAGAATATTTTTCAGGCCTCTTTTTGATGGTTACCTCGGGAGTTTTAGGTTTGGAAGTGTCTTGGTTCTTTTTACTCCTGAGCTCATATTTTTCTTTGACCTGTAACATAGGATTTTCGAATCCCAACCTATAATCCTCAGATTCAAACCACTCCTCCTCCCCATAAGAGGTTGAGGGTTGGTCCTCTTCTGAATCACAATTTAGGATTGAATCTTATGTTTCGAACATGTTTATCACATTCCCTTCAGACTCTTCTATGATTCCCTCATCTTCATCAAGAGAGTTTTGGAATGGGGGAATGACTTGCTGATCTGATTCTTTCTGCCTGTTGGGAGTGTTGTTGTTTCTTCTAAAGTTTTGGTTTTGGTTTTGATTTTGGTTCCTGTTCTGAGTGATAGCCATCTTTTCGACCACTTGGCATAGCTTATCCAGATTCTTAGACAGTCTGTCAATATTAGGATCGGAAGTGGAGGCTATAGTGTCATCCTTGTATGTTACTCTTTTCTCAGCGCTTAGTTTGGCCCTTTTTTTAATTAAGTTTGCCTCTATGTTCACGGCCCCTTTCTGCATGCCTTCCAAAGTGGTGTACTCTTTATCTCTAAGCTCATAGGCCATGTCAGCATCAAATCCATCAGGATATTTGGCCAGGGCCATACCCTGCGGAGGTTTCATGTGTGGAGGGAGAGCCTTATAAATGCTATTGAATCTAGTGGTGTAATCGTGAACACTCTCTCCTGTGTTCCTTTTAAGGGACATGTATTCTGCTAGGAGCTGGCGAGGGTTCGCCCTAGTTTCCCATTTATTAATGAAAGTCTGGTATAAAGCAGGGAGATCATTGATACTACCAGCCGGTAGGTTTTTAAACCACTTTTTAACCTCCCCCCCCAGACTCTGCGCGAAAATTCTCATTTTGATTTTTTCATCATCAATTTCCATATAGTCAAAAGAGTCTTCCATTTTATCTACATGTTGTTGTGCTGTTGTAGGCTCTTTAGCAGGGAAGTGTGGGATTTTTGATTGGTAATCATTTGGTAAGGGCAGTAGAGGCTGAGGTAAAACTAGAGGTGCATACCAGGCTGCCATGATGATGTTCTGATGAGGTATAGGGTTGGCTTGAGTAGCTGGTAGTTGGATGACAGGGATGGTAGGACCAGCAGAAGTCTGTTGAGCAGATCTAGGGTGAGAAAGCCCCAAGTTTTGGAGAAAGTGGAGATCAGGTGGTGTGGAAGGAGGGGTTTCGCTGTCCCTAGTGTTTGGCTGGTCTGAAACACTGAATGACCTAGTTCTAGGTAATCTGTTTTGGAGGTCTAGGTCGAAGAAAGGGTCTAATAGAGTTGCAAGATCTTCTGGTGCAGAATTGGCTCTATGAATGTTGCAGGAAATAGTTGATCTCCTACTCACAGATGTTCTTTTGAGGATTTTCTTAGGATTATCAACTGTTTCAGGTGGGTTTAGATCAGGGAAAGCTCTTGTATGAATGGTTCTGTGAGCCAGAGTGCTGTTTATAAGCCAAGCAACTGAGCCCTACTTGTTACTTCTACTTTGTGGTTAATGTTGTCTTGGGAACTGGCCTCCCTGTGGAGTCTTCATTATGCTTGGGACCGGTCTCCCAGTGGAGTCTGATGTAAAACCAAGATAATCAGCAGGCCTACTGATCACCAGTGGAGTCTTTAACATTTAGGAACAATGGAGTCGCCAGGTGGAGGGTTTAGGATGATTCTAGGGTACACTGTCCACCACAGTGCTCACCATCAAAGGTGTGACTTATCGTCAACCCAACCAGAGTTCTAAGTTTTTGAGGTTGTTTGAAATGAGAGGCATTCAGAAGTCCCCAGCGGAGTCGCCATTATGTTGGGGTTCCCATGTTTTGGCCAGGTTGACAGAGACCAAAAGATGAGACAACATAGAACCACTTTCAGACCTTAGAATCTAGCCCTCCTAGGTCCAGAGAGGGATCTCTCTATGATTATCAAAGGATATATGTCTTTGAAGTTCTCAATTATGATTTTAGGCTAGTTATAGGCTCAAGGTTGTTTGTTTGATTGTTTGAGTTTGGTTGTTGAGAATCAGGAAGGAAGGTTTCATCATAAGACAAGGATGGGTAAAGAAGGAAGCTAGGCAAAGATAGATAACTCGGGGAACATCAAGGCCATTGGGCAATGGAGTCAAGAAAGGATTTACTTATGTTCAATGTGTAAGCTTCAATTGGGCTAGTCATCTAGAGCATTTGGATCTCAAAGACTAATTGGTGGGATGGGACACTAAGGGATGAGAATGAAGGATGGAAAACCATCTGATTCCGTCTATAGATCAGGCCAGAGGTCATTTAACTCCAGGCCTGCTTGGAAAAAACCATAGGCAACACAAGGGGTCTTGAAAAGGTTTGTATTGGAAGGGCAGGTTATGAAGAGGCAGCGACAGGCTTTACACCTCCCAATGTTCCTAACCTCTTTCAATTAAATCTTAACAAAGACATCTGAACACTGATTCTATCAACTTGCACATCAAAGAGCAGGCAATAATCATCCACTACACTGGTTTAGTCAATTAAAAACAATATTCAGACACACATATGAGCAGAAAACATTAAAGACTGAGAGAGTTGGGATATAAGGTACCTAACAAGGGTAAATCTTATATCATGCATTCAGATGTCAGTCAGAAGAACATGAAATGAAATGGAAATAAACACAGAGATAAGAAAAACATCACCAACTGCTGTAGATCAGGATCCAATGAAAACTGCTTATCATGTTAAACACAAAACCAATCAGGTACATCACTGTCCAAAGCTTTTACATTCAGCCTGAATACATCATATTTCTCAGCCTATCATACAACTGTTACACAGGAAACTTGGCCCGGGACAAAAATGCTTGCAATTCACTGATAATGCCACACCAACCATTACAATGATATCCCTCTATGCTTTATAGCAGAAGAGACACAGAGGACCGACTGAGGAGGTAGGTGAATCTTTAAATGTTACATTTAAGCGCAACAATGAATGTGGGGCCGAGGCCCATTCTGCTTGATATACATTATATCTAATCATGGCCGCCTTCCTCGTGAAAGAAAGATCTGCTCCGGATATGATTTTACCTTCGGGCCGCAGTACCTCAGGTGATTTGAACAAAATGAAAGAACATGCTGGGAGGTCGGCCTTATGGATGCTAGATTGCTTTGAATTATAGCTGGGACGGGAAACTCCTTCAGGGACACG
This sequence comes from Pinus albicaulis, assembly GCA_034641835.2. Classification (NCBI taxonomy): domain Eukaryota; kingdom Viridiplantae; phylum Streptophyta; class Pinopsida; order Pinales; family Pinaceae; genus Pinus; species Pinus albicaulis. Next base: position 1,111,713,319 of record CM076577.1, read on the forward strand.
GCGCATAATAAATACTGTATGGGAGACCTGTCCCTTATAGAAAATCATTCTGCTGATAAGAAAACCTCGATACTGCCCCTTATTGATGTTCAGGGTCCCCATAATCGATCCTCGGGGTCTTCAAAATGATGCTTTGCCTCCTTAAACCTCTGTTTCAGGCTCAAGATCTTTGTTGACGCGCATTAATCCCTCTGCTCTGTACTGAAAATCCTTGCTGCTTCATGACTGCCTCTATCGGGTTAGCTCGAGCTTTTAATGGCGAGGGCAAGACTTTCGGCGTTTGAACTCTGCTTTCCTTTAATGAAGTCCTGACAGCCCCATTCCTTGACTTTCCAGATGGTACTGGTTCATTGGATTTGATCCTGACTGCGCCGCTTACCATTAAGGCAGTACATTGAACAGAGGCGGTCCTTTTCCTCTAGAAACTCTGCAACACGGCAAGTCTGTGAAGAAACGGTGGACGGAGCAATGGACGTAGGGTGAATATGCAGCGCAGACCGCGGGATCATGGTCTGGGGATGAAGATCGACGGTGGAGATTGAGCGGTGAATCAACATGTGGAACGGGCAAATACATGCAAAACACATGAAACCCGACGGAGGTGAATGCAAGAGTGGGACCCAGCGGCGGCGGAGGGCGACTAGATCGGAACCGTCGGATCCGAAGGGGGACCAACGGCCAGGATCCAATCGGCACCATCACAATCGGAGGTAATCAAGGGTGACACACATAAAAATTTTCGATCGCGATCAGGGAAGATGAGCGATGACCGTTGGATCGTCAGGGTAGATCAACGGTGCGGAACGCACCGCGGGACCTATCGAAATAACGCAATCGCATCGGGTTTTTTGAGTGTTACAAAGGAAATGCACCCGCCGGTTGTTTCGATTACGATTGGCCCCCAAGGCTTAAGCGCTTGGTCTTGGGGTGACGGGCATATGTGGGGAAGTGGTTAAGGGGCCAGCGGAAGAGGGGCTAGTGCCTATAGCACGGTCGGAAAGTGGGTTTTTTGCCCGTTTTAATGGGTTTTAAGGGGTTTAAAGGGAAATAGAAGGGGAGCCAAGGGAGGATAAAAGAGGCTAAAGAGGGTAACAGAGAGGGAATTTGGACAAAGAGAAAGAGGGGGAAATGATGTATGTTGCAGGGGTAAAGGAAGGAATGACGGGCTTTTTTAGCAGTTTACTAGCAGAGGTGGATTTGTATTGGGCAGAGCAATTGGGAGACTTCAAGGAGGACAGATTTTCAGGGGGAAGGCATTCCTTGAAGACTCAAAAATTTTCATATGGGGGCTAACACACCATATTCCAAAGATCGATAATTAATTAATGGAACATATCCCATTTGCTTGTCAAAAATTTTCATATGGGGGCTAACACACCATATTCCAAAGATCGGTATGAGTAAGTTTGATGGCAAGGATCTGATAACATGGATACTACAAATGGAACAATACTTTCAGCTCTGTTGTGGCCCTATAATTTATGAGATTGACAAGCATAAACGATAGAGGACAACATCAAACCGCTTTGGAGTCTAGGACCTAGCCTTCCTAGACTCAGAGAGGGCTCTATCTGTTTTTTTTATGATTTAGCTTGATGGTTATAAATGCTGATATTAAGACTAGTTACAGTGATGGTGAAAACGGATTGTTTTAATTGATTTTATTGGTTGGATGAGCAGGTCTGCAGAAAACTAATCCATTGAGCTATGGAGTCAAACAGGGGCTGGTTTTGCTACATCAAAAGTTCAAAAGCATCATAGGGTAAGCTAACTGTGCGTGTTGGATCTTAAAGCAACAAAGATTGTGAAGTGAAAGAAGCAGTGAATTTGCAGTAGTGGTTAAAAAGCAATTAAGAATTTCTTAACCAGACTACATGAAGAAAACATTTAGATTGTAATCACAGATAGAGTTAAGGTGCTCCAACAACAAATCTTAATCTAAATTTTTTGTTTTACAATCAGCTTAAAATGATATGCAGTGAGGAAAAATAGTGGAAACATTCAACATAGAAAAAGAAATCACATCACCAAACAGGCACTGCTCAAGTATCCTGCAAATAATTTCTTGCTATTGATGCTCTAACTTCCAAAAATTACAGCGTTCTAATGCAAGTTTCAGCAGGGTCCAATCTTCCAACCCTTGACACTACTAAGGCATATGATATTTAACTAAAGACTAAGTTGGTTGCCTTAATATAACTTGGCAACCTTAATTGATTACAATTAAATTAACACTGGACAAGTATGGCCATGCAAGGCTCGAATAGAAATCTCTGACAAAAACATCGCCTCTGGAATTAAATCAGACAGTTTTTTATGAATCCAAAGAGTAGGTTGAAGGTGGCTGAGGTGGTCACGAAGAGGCAACTCTGAGTAGCTCTGACATCTGTCATTCAAACTGCCTTTGCTGGATCATTAGTTCTAATGCGGCGCTGGCTGCCATGTGTACTCTAGAATATCTCTGTCCAATATTCGCCATCGGTCACCAATTTTTGCATCTACATCATCAATTTCTTTCAATTTCTTTTTCTAGCTTGTGAAGCATAGCGTCGATCCTATTTATCAGAGAAGACGAAACATTGCTTCCTACATAAACTTTAGTCTCATGATCACTTCGCTCCTTTTCATGGGACCTATTTCTGTGCCTAATTTCATATTTATCATATGAACTCCTGGAATGTCTCTCTTCATGCCGATGGTTGCTAATGTTCGGTTTCCTGTGCTCTGAGCTACCGTCATGTCTCATTTGATGGATATCAGTAAATCTTTCCTCAGAAGTGGAGCTGCAATAATAACGAACATTATCATCATTATATGAATTCACACTATGACGTCTATCCTTTCTATAATCTTGAGAATGATCATTCCTCTTACTACGCTCATGCTTGTCCGATCTGTGGACAATGTCAAAGAAGCTTTGTGAGCTCATATGAGAACTTGTAGAATAATAAAACTTCATGTTTTTCAAATCCATGTTGTTAACATCCATTCTCTTGGAAGAAATGGCTGTACTTTCACTTTGCATCCTTTGATAGATAGAGAATCCTTCACCCCTGTTAGGAAACGCTGAATTGGAGGTTTCACATTACTGTTTACGCTCAGTCACACTGTCTGAAGGAAGAGATTTTGTTGCCTTATGTGGTATCTCAAATATGCCCTTTACAAAACAACAAATTCCTTATACTATCTTAATTTCCTCCACGTGGCCCTCAACTATATTATGTAACACCTGTGTTGGAGTTCGCTTGACCTTTTTTCCATGGTATGACATTCGCTGCCGCTTGTAATCTCTTACTTCAACTAATAATTCTTCTCTTGTTTTCTCCCTCTTTGTCCCCTGATAGGAAGAATGCTGCCATATAAGGCCATCCTGCTCAAGTATAGGTCTATAATCATAGACGCATTTTCTTTAAATTGGCTTGAATACACAACCAAATGACCGATGAGGGAAAATTTAATGTTCTAGACAATAACAAGTCTAGATACGCTTTTCAGTAATCCATACCACTATAGCTGGGTTTTCCTTGGGTTTTCCTTCTCATCCATGGGAAACTCAACAGTGACATACTTTGAAAACACGCGCCAACTGATGCATTTCTGATTCTGATCACTTCCAGAGTATCCCTGCCTTCACCATGTCAACATGCCATTTGCCTGGTCCAAAAACATTATATGGAACATGTTCACTCAAGTATAATATAAGAAAACAAAACTTCAAATTTCAATAGCACATTGGCCTTAGTTGAAATGCCACAAACCGCCGTTGATATAATATTCCCTACAATTCCAAACTGTGGATGCGAGTTTGAGTGAAAATTGAGAATGCTATCCCATGCACTATGTATCGGTTGTCACTGACTGTTACCTCTCACTAGTCATTGTAGAAAATGAATAGAGAATAAAGGGACCAACCTTCCTAATAATGTGCAAAGGACTCGTCCATAATTGATCCATTTGAACCGAGAATCTTCCAATTGCACAGTCACTGTTTATCTACCGGTCTGTATGAAAGAGAAGGAATTGACTGGAGTGGCTGGCAGATAAATATTTTGGTAACAAAAAAAGTCCATTCTTCTGCTCAATACCGTCCTTTCTCAACAGGATTTTCATAAGCGTCTAGCACTCGCAGTTCAAGTTTATGAATAACATCTCCAGGACGCAATTTCAAAACCCAACCTGCCGTCCAGTTGTTTAATTTCAATCCTTTCAACATCTGGCAATTGAAAATTGATTTCCCACTTCCCAAATTTCTCTGATGCTTCCACAGAGCTTGTGCGCTGGGTTGTACATTGCTGAGTTGGACATGCAAAACCCACTACCGGATTTCAGAGGGCCCAACAGATGGTAAGTGGTATTAGAGGGAGGGGGTGCGAACATATCCTCCGCTTTCCACGTGGTTAATGGATGGGATTTCAAAACAACACATTTTGGAGCCCCCTCCATTAAACTTCGAAAGGGGGTCCGAAATTAGATTTGAACTGTTGATCCCTCCATTAAACTTCGAAACATCGAGGGGGTCCGAAATTAGATTTGAACTGTTGATTTTGATCAACGGTCATCATTCATAACCGAACATGCGTGAAATTTAGCATAATATTGGCATGTTTTTGGGTCGACTTGTGAAACTAATCTTATCAGCAGCTAAACTATCTGCTTTGGGATTTTTGAAGTGGAGGCGAAGTTTTGTTGGGGAACATTCACTGATTCTTCCTATTTAACTCACTCTTCATCCCACAATGCAGGCAATCCATCAAGGAATATAGACTTAACCTGCGCCATTTGTTCCTCATCAGGCTAAATGGAAGACTCAGCAAATGCAAATTTTGCACTCCCATCACAACCTAACATGACATCTAGCTTTGTATACGTTTGTACGCAACCATACCACATTGGTGATTTGAGAAATCCAAGAATGAAAAATTAACTTATGTGACTGAAAACATGGTCTACCTCAAATGAGACAGATTTTCCACAACATAACTGAGTTGCAATAACATAGTAATAAAATTTGCATTTCTCACAAGAACGTGAAAAACCGTGGATTTGTTAATGGGCATACTACAATTTTTTGCCAATCTATGAGATGTGAGCATTTGAATGTGTGCATCTTGTCAAAGACTTCGTTGCATATAGAGTTGTGTAGATTACAAACAAGAACCTTTCAACCAAGTTTCAACCTTTAAATAAGGAAATGGCGTGTGAAAATAAGATAAACAAAGACCATGAATCTGGTCCAACATATTCTATTCAAGGATTGATTTCCTTCTCAAAAGATCTCTTCTGCTTACTTCCAATTCACGACCTTCCAGGTGCTCTTCAGATAATCTGGTCAGAGTTTTATACTGTAGGTAGTATGCATGTTCCCATCCCTCAATTTCTAGCAATGGAAACCATTTTTTTTCTTTTTTGGATCATCTATTAAGGACATTTCCTCAATGTTTTCAACTCCATACTCATTCAACTTTTCTCTAAACACAAAATTAATTAAATAATTCTATAAATGAAATCTTGATTTCATTTGGAATAGAATTTGGTGAAGCCATTTTCAAATTTGTCCCATTTTTGCTAATGAATTTGAAAATATGCAGGACAAAGTGTAATTCTAGAATTTATCTCGTGCCAACAAGCTCCATAATGTGTAAAAAACACAAAAGGTATGCATTGTAACTTTACATTTAGAAGAAAATTAGTTTATATGGTATCGCTGGCTTTGTTCTTGTAAACCACTTGTCACTTTGTCAATTTTTACATAGGAAATGATAGCACATTATGAGGATATGAAGAGCAATGCCTTCTTTAGCCAATTGATAAATCTCAAACAAAAGGGTTCAATGATGGAGCACATTGAGGACTCCCAAAAATTGAATATAAGGGTAAATAATATTCCAGAGGAACATAATATTGACGTATTCATAGGAACTTTAAAGGATAACATCCAACATGAGTTTCTCCTTTGGGAACTTGATACATTGGAGAAGACATTCATGTTGGCAAGAAAAAATGAAAGAAAATTTTTGGCGACAAGGAAGCCTACCACTCACAACTTTAAAGATGGAAGTGTTGCTACTCCTAGCCTTCCACAACCTACAAGGTTGACACCACAACAGTTGGAAGAAAAAAGAGAAAAAGGGCTTTGTTACAGTTGTGATAGAAAATACACTAAAGGTCATAAGTGTGCTGAGAAGAAATTATTTTACATAGATTGTGAAGAGGAGGAAGAAAACAAAAGAGAAGAGGATATACACCATGAACTAGCCTTAGAGAAAAAAATATGAATCCGACCATATCTTGTATTGCATTGGCAGGAATTACCACTCCTCAAACTCTCAAGATATAAGGACATATCAAGAAGAAAAAGGTAATAGTGTTGATTGATTTGGGCAGTACCCATAATTTTATTCATTGTAAGATAACCAAGGAATTGAATTGCTTCCTATATCCAGCACCAAAGTGTCAAGTGATGGTTGCAAATGGAGGACCTATAAATTTCTCTGGAAAGTGCCATAATATCAAGCTAACCATGGGTGAATATGTATTGAATAGACCAATGATTTCCATGCCAATGGGTGGTGCTGATGTAGTACTAGGAGTTCAATGGTTACAATCTTTGGGTTCGATAACTTTAATTTTCAAGAACTTTTCTTAAATTTGTTTTGGGAAGGAAAGGAAGATGAATTAAGGGGTATTATAGGGAAACCAAGAAATATAATCAAATCTAATGGCATGAAAAAGCTTCTAAAGAAAGAACAACGAGGTGTAATTGTACAATTATGCTCACTAGAGTTTCAAACATCGAAATCATCTATTTCTCCAGATCTCCAAAAATTCTTGGACAATCATTCCAAGGTATTTGAGACTCCCAAATGCCTCCCACCTATTCATGATCATGATAACACTATTCATTTGATTCGAGGAAGTGTTCCTCCAAACATCAGGCCTTACATATATCCTTATGCCCAAAAGAGCGAAATTGAACATATGATTGCAAAAATGTTAGAGGCCAGTATAACTCAACCTAGTCAAATTTCTTTCTCTGCCCCAGTAGTATTGGTGCACAAGAAGGATGGATCATGGCGCATATGTCCGGATTATAGGGAGCTCAACAAGCTCACTATTAAAGTTAAATTACCCATTCCTGTCATTGATGAATTATTGGATGAATTAAATGGATCAATTTAATTCACCACGTTGGACATCTGTTCACGATATCATCAAATTAGAATGAAGATTGAAGACATTTCGAAAACATCATTTAGAACTCATGAGGGCCATTATGATTTTTTGTTATGCCTTTTGGCCTTACCAATGCACCTTCTACATTTCAAGGGTTGATGAATTCCATTTTCAAAACCTTCCTTAGAAAATTTGTGTTAGTATTTTTTGATGATATACGAATATACAACAAGTCTTGGAACGGTCATGTTCAACTTGTTGACAAGGTGCTCAAACTATTGGAGGAGAAACAATTATATGAAGAAACCTCCAAATGTTTCTTTGGAGTACAAGAGGTGGAATATCTGGGTCATATTTTATCTCATGAGGGTGTTAAGGTAGACCCTAAACAAATTAAATCCATTAAGGAATGGAAAATCCCCACAAAAATAAAGAATCTGCAAAGATTTATTGGGTTAACAACGTATTATTGCAAGTTTGTTAAGAATTCTAGGAGAATATCAACACCTGTTGGGTGAAAACATTGTCGTCTAATAATTTACAAATCACTAATTATCAACACGAGGAATTCGTAAACTTACGAGACACATGCACAATATATGCATAATTGAAGTCAAATTAACCTAATGTAATTATTGGAATTGAAACACACGACTGAATTTAAACACATGACTTGAAAATAATCACACCACTGAAGGGTGAAATCCCGAAGTTGGGAAACACTTTTTGGCGGAGGGCTAGAATTTGGGTGAAATTTTTAATTTCTCGTCCGAGAAAATAGTCAACTCTATTTCTCGACTGAGAGTTTTTAAAACTCTCGTCTGAGAGATTTTTAATATTTCGGTCGAGAGTTTGATTGGGCTTAACCGGGGTTAAAATTCTCTCGGACGAGAGTTATGTATTTTCTCGTCCGAGAGTTGTGTTCAAATAAACTCTTGGACGAGAGTTAAAAACAAATCTCGGGCGAGAGTTTTTTAACTCTCGTCCGAGAGTTTTATTCTTATAATAAAACCCCAAATTTCTTAACTCGCTCGACATTCTGCACTGTTGTTAACATTTTCTTTTCGGGCTGTCGTTTTTACTGTCGTTTGGACTGGAGCTGTCGCTGCCGAGCCACGTTATCATCTAGCCAGCCAGGTAAGCGTCTTCAGCTCATTGAATATTTATGGTTCTATTGCCTTGCAAAAAAACCCCGTCTGCTAGTTCTTCTCCAAGAATTTTTCGAATTTGTCATCTTGGCCCATAGAACCTTGCCTTGTATAAACCTCCATACTGTCTTTGCTACCAAATATTTTAAAAGGAAGAGAAATTATGGTGACATGTGAATCTAAAAGGATGACTATGATATTTTATTGGCTCTTTCTCATCACAAATACAAAGCTGGAAATCATTCTCAAGCTTTGAAACACTGCAATGGTGTTTATGAAAAAAATCCTCGTCTTTAAGATAGAGGGTTTGATTTCCGCTGGCTATAATAGGGAGTCTTTTAAAATATATTATGGAGAACATTTTCTTTCGCAACTGGACTTGGGTTTGACCAATCAGAAGACACAGTCTGTGGAAACAAGTAATCATAATTGTAAAGGAAAGCGGAAGAGAAATTCTGGTGATTTAACAACCAAATGTTCATATACCCTACATTTCATACTCTCAAATGGAAAAACTTCATAGCCAAGTGGTTGGTAATAGGCTAAGTTTTCTCATTTTATGGTGATGAAGTCTCCCATGCCCTACGCCAGGTTTAGACCCACCAAGGTTTTGGCCATGGCCATATATTTGCTCATTGGAACTGAGAAGTTCACGTTATAGAAAAACCCCAAACTATTTCCTATATTTTGATTTTTTTTTATAAAATAGAGACGAATAGGAAGTCCTAGCATATGCATTGAGATGGGGATGACCTATAACTTCTCAGAATGTTTGTCAAATTGATTCTCCAACTCTCAAGGTATAAGGCTTAACTACCCCAAAACCATTTCTTATGCACTATTTTTCTCGTGTTAACCCTTGAAGAAGTGACCTAGGCATACAATCTTATGGAAATTATGAGGAAACGTAGAGAGTATCCTAGCACTAAAAGAAACTTCTTTGTCATCCACTTCTTTAGATAATCAATCAAAAAGCTTATGCTGGGAGATTGACCTACAATGGTGGGGTCATCCATATGTTGTAAGTCATTAAGTCTAATATCTCTTAGGATAATGTTGGAATCCTCCATTTTCCTCTTCAGACATTTCCTTTGTCTTTCTTCTAGTCCCAAGGTAGGTGGTTCAAAATACTATTGAATTAGAGGGTTCGTTTGTTATTTGTTGAATTATCCATTTAGTAGTTTTGACTAAAGGAAACTCCCAATAAACCATTCTAGTAGTTCAGATGATGGCTACACCAAAAAGAAATCAGATGTGAGGGAATGTGGATTTCTTGTTATAGTGACAAACCCAGATAATGTTGCCAACAATGGAGGGGAAATAACATTTTTTAGGGGGATAGAGTGTTTGTGAGATGGGAGGGAGTCATTAAGGATGCAATCCAAGGAGATTGTAGTGGCTTCAAAACTGACATCATGTTGGGATGATAGAGGATCATTTAGGGAGTTGGTACCTATAGGAAAAATGTCATGTCAAGATGAAGGAAGAGCATTTGGGGAGGTAGAAGCTTGATTTGACAAATGAAAGGATCCTCCACCACTAGTTTGGATGCCAGGATTCACATCATCAAACAAGTGATGTCATAGGTCATCGGAGCACTAAGGGAAATAATCCGAAATGGAAATGCCTGTAGAAGGAATGTGATTTTCATTCATTCATTGATTGGTCACTAAATTTTTTGATGAGAGGAGATAAATTTGTTTTGGGCACTTCTTGTTCTGGAAATTCATCTTGGTGAGCAAGGCATGCATAAAAATTAGTAAGTTTTTATATTTCGCACCCACCTTTACTTTAGTTATATTGCATGAATACACTTGGAATGAGAAGGATAAATGTTACATGTTTTGCAAAGAAATCCAATGGCACTTCCTCATACATTCCCATTGCAAGAGGAGTGGTAAATCAAGTGGAAGACCACCTCAATTTTACCCAAAAAAAAAATTTCCACCCATTCTAATAAACAAATGAAAACTTGAAAACATTTAAGATCTACCTTTTGTCAAATATATGTTATACATAAATTTCATTCAATAGTTATCAAGCCAAATTAAAAACATCTTACCATAATATAGCACTGGTGCAAAATTGGATCATTGAATGAAGCTGATTCCCAAGCCAAGGTACCTAAGGTATCCCAAGGAATTTTTAGAAGGTTTTCAGATAATGTCGCCAACAATGGAGGGGGAATAACATTTTTTGGGAGGATAGAGTGTTTGTGAGATGGGAGGGAGTCATAAAGGATGCAATCCAAGGAGATTGTGGTGGCTTCAAAACTGACATCATGTTGGGATGATAGAGGATCATTTAGGGAGTTGGTACCTATAGTAAAAATGTCATGTCAAGATGAAGGAAGAGCATTTGGGGAGGTAGAAGCTTGATTTGACAAATGAAAGGATCCTCCACTACTAGTTTGGATGCCAGGATTCACATCATCCAACAAATGATGTGATAGGTCATTCGAGCACTAAGGGAAATAATCCCAAATGGAAATGCCTGTAGAAGGAATGTGATTTTCATTCATTCATTGATTGGTCACTAAATTTTTTGATGAGAGGAGATAAATTTGTTTTGGAAATTCATCTTGGTGAGCAAGGCATGCATACAAATTAGTAAGTTTTTATATTTCTCACCCACCGTTACTTTAGTTTTATTGTATGAATACACTCAGAATGAGAAGGATAAATGATACACATTTTGCAAAGAAATCCATTGGCACATCCTCGTACATTCCCATTGCAAGAGGAGTGGTAAATCAAGTGGAAGACCACCTCAATTTTACCAAAAAAAAAAATTGCCATCCATTCTAATAAAAAAACGAAAACTTGAAAACATTTAAGATTTACCTTTTGTCAAATATATGTCATACATAAATTTCATTCAATAGTTATCAAGCCAAATTAAAAACATCTTACCATAATATAGCACTGGTGCAAAATTGGATCATTGAATGAAGATGACTCCCAAGCCAAGGTACCTAAGGCATCCCAAGGAATTTTAGAAGGTTTTCAGATTATGTCGCCAACAATGGAGGGGGAATAACATTTTTTAGGAGGATAGAGTGTTTGTGAGATGGGAGGGAGTCATAAAGGATGCAATCCAAGGAGATTGTGGTGGCTTCAAAACTGACATCATGTTGGGATGATAGAGGATCATTTAGGGAGTTGGTACTTATAGGAAAAATGTCATGTCAAGATGAAGGAAGAGCATTTGGGGAGGTAGAAGCTTGATTTGACAAATGAAAGGATCCTCCACTACTAGTTTGGATGCCAGGATTCACATCATCCAATAAGTGATGTGGTAGGTCATCCGAGCACTAAGGGTAATAATCCCAAATGGAAATGCCTATAGAAGGAATGTGATTTTCATTCATTCATTGATTGGTCACTAAACTTTTTGATGAAAGGAGATAAATTTGTTTTGGGCACTTCTTGTTTTGGAAATTCATCTTGGTAAGCAAGGCATGCATACAAATTAGTAAGTTTTTATATTTCGCACCCACCTTTACTTTAGTTTTATTGTATGAATACACTTGGTATGAGAAGGATAAATGATACATATTTTGCAAATAAATCCAATGGCACATCCTCGTACATTCCCATTGCAAGAGGAGTGGTAAATCAAGTGGAAGACCACCTCAATTTTACCCCCAAAAAAAAAATTTCCACCTATTCTAATAAACAAACGAAAACTTGAAAACATTTAAGATTTACCTTTTTTCAAATATATGTTAATAAATTTATTTCAATAGTTATCAAGCCAAATTAAAAACATCTTACCATAATATAACACTGGTGCAAAATTGGATCATTGAATGAAGATGACTCCCAAGCCAAGGTACCTAAGGCATCCCAAGGAATTTTAGAAGGTTTTCAGACATATTTTTAGAAGGTTTTCATATTATGTCGCCAAAAATGGAGGGGAAATAACATTTTTTGGGAGGATAGAGTGTTTGTGAGATGGGAGGGAGTCATAAAGGATGCAATCCAAGGAGATTGTGGTGGCTTCAAAACTAACATCATGTTGGGATGATAGAGGATCATTTAGGGAGTTGGTACCTATAGGAAAAATGTCATGTCAAGATAAAGGAAGAGCATTTGGGGAGGTAGAAGCTTGATTTTACAAATGAAAGGATCCTCCACTACTAGTTTGGATGCCAGTATTCACATCATCCAACAAGTGATGTGATAGGTCATCCGAGCATTAAGGGAAATAATCCCAAATGGAAATGCCTGTAGAAGGAATGTGATTTTCATTCATTCATTGATTGGTCACTAAATTTTTTGATGAGAGGATATAAATTTGTTTTGGGCACTTCTTGTTCTGGAAATTCATATTGGTGAGCAAGGCATGCATAAAAATTAGTAAGTTTTTATATTTCACACCCACCTTTACTTTAGTTTTATTGTATGAATACAATCAGAATGAGAAGGATAAATGATACATGTTTTGCAAAGAAATCCAATGGCACATCCTCGTACATTCCCATTGCAAGAGGAGTGGTAAATCAAGTGGAATACCACCTCAATTTTACCCCCCCAAAAAAAATGCCACCCATTCTAATAAACAAACGAAAACTTGAAAACATTTAAGATTTACCTTTTGTCAAATATATGTTATACATAAATTTCATTCAATAGTTATCAAGCCAAATTAAAAACATCTTACCATAATATAGCACTGGTGCAAAATTGGATCATTGAATGAAGTTGACTCCCAAGCCAAGGTACCTAAGGCATCCCAAGGAATTTTTAGAAGGTTTCCAGACATATTCTTTTAGAATCAGGTAGGGATTTGTTTGAATCACAAGTTTGAGTAGTGAAATCTATATATATAGTCAAAAACCTACTTCAAAAAACAAAGAACAAGATCTGACCCAAAATTTTTCACCCATTTCCAAAAAAAAAAATGCAAAACTTATAATGATTAGACAATGCCCAAGGAATCCCACTCCTCTGAAACCATAAGGTGATCATCTTTTGCCATAGCTCTGAAACCATGTTGAGAACTTGGAGGGGTTATAAATTCTCTTCTTGATAATTACTTGTGAGCTTGTTTGCTTATGTATTCTTCTTAATTAATCCTTCATCAAGTCAATTACCAAAGCGTACAGGACACACATGATTTAAGTAGAAGTAATACTTTTATTATAGGAAGGTAAATCACAGATTTACCTTCCTTTCATTAGACTTCAGAATTCATCACAACCCTTGCGATATCTGCATTGTAACCTTATAAGTATCCACACTGTATTCTTCTGAAACTAGCTTCATCAATCCACAGTCTATACCTTCAGTCTACGCCTTCAGTTACTTCTATTTCAGGTGAATCTGCATCCCTTTTAGCTGCTTTACCATCTCAGATAAATCTGCAAACTTTATCTTGGTTGACCTTTTAGCTGATGACATGACTGCCGATTGATAATTTGTTTTCTAATTTGTTTATGAGAGGTAGAAATTTGATTCGATACTATAGCAAAAATTGCATCAGGCGAGCCCTACAGAGACCCCTCCATGAGAGGAGGATTATCAGGTACATTGGTTGTTTAGTTATGTCATGTTTTCAAGTAGATTATATTTATTGTTCGTTGTGAAAATTTGATTAATGTGAATTTTTTTTGTCCTGCACAGGTGTACGCACTCATATGACTCGTGCGCCAAGACAGAAAATTGAACAAGAGGAGCCCCATAGACTTGTTCCCATTCGCCCCCAATTTCATATAGCCCATTATGAGGATCATCTTATACACGGTATAGGTACACATTAGATCAATTTATAGTTAAAACGTTCAATTTTACGTTATATTCAATGTTGAACAGGTAATTTTTTTTTTTCAAATGACATGTGTTTAATGTGAAAACATTATGGTCCATAGGTGAAAATGTAGGAGTTGGGGTTGGCCCTATTGCTGGTGAGGGGAAAATGAGAACAATGTCTTAGCCTGTGGCATCCATCCCACGCTTGGATACTTCTCCTCTGGGTAAAATCTAAAGGAAAATTTATTGTTTGATGTATGTTTAATGTGAAACTTATTGTGTTTCTCATGTACTTGTGTTATAAAACAATTTAATGTTTTGTACAGTGGGTGTTGGAGACGTTCATTCCTCAGAAGGGAACCATCCTAGTATGAGCAAAGAGGAAGAGATAGTTTTTCCACCAGGTAATTTCAAATGACCTAACAAGTTTTTTAAATACAAATTTTGCTTATAAATTATTTAATTTTTAATATGTGCAATAATTTAACATGTTACAGGTGGTGGTGTTTTCCCTCCTAGGGGTAGAGATCGTAGGGTTCATGAGTTTGCTCGAAATCTGAGCTATGATCCCCTTTACACCCATCCTGGTGATATTCCTGAGCAGATGCCTTGGGAAGATACTATCTTCTTACTTACTGTTGATGGGATGAGGGAGCATTCCAAGAGATTGCGCAATGAATTACAAAGTTGCAATCTCTCTGCCCCTAGTCGAAATTGTCTCCAAATTGTTTTGCACAATTTGGAGAGTTTGATAGAGACTTATTGTGGGGTTGGAACATCAAACCAAGTGTTTTTTGACATGATGTGTAGGAGGAGAGCGTCAGTGATTGGTATCCACTCCTAAAATGAAATTAAAAGTAGGGTCACTAAAGAAATGGCCTTGTCACTATTTGACTTGCGGTCCGAAGACAAAAAACGTCTGAAGATTGCAAGATTCAATGATCCCAATATTGCACCTTATATTTATGAGAAGTTCTTGTATGCATATGGGAAGTTCCCAAATAATGATCAGGTGCCGCAATATTTTGTTAGGATGTTGTTTGCTCAATTCTGAGAGAACATGGACCCTAACTATACAGATACTGGGTCCAAATTCTATGGAGCTGGAAAAGGTCGTACATATAAACGACTTGATGCTATGCGAGATGTTGGGTTTAGGCATTCAGTACCTTGTTTAGCACCTCAACCACCTAAGGTAGTTACACTTCCAGAGGAGTTAGCCCTTATCTCCAGTGCTGCGTCACAAATGAGGGAGAAGATACAAGAACATATTGCAGCTGCTTTAAGAGGGGTGGAAGTCGGCTTAGGGACAAGCCAACCTTCATCTAGTGCAGGAGCTCGTTCATTTGTGAGGATTCCAGATGCGTGTTGAGGGAGATGGAGCGAGATGAGCTTATGGAGTATGCATCCTCATGTAGAGACCTCTATGAACAATCCATTACACGACAAATGCACACCATGGGTGAGGTATGTACAAGCATGTTTTGATCTATTTTAAAATACACATTTATAAGATGAGCTATTTTTGGTGTATATACATTTAGTAGATCCAAAAATTTACGCCAATATATTTATTTAACTTATGCAGCTTACAACATTCTTAGAAGAACATTGCCTTGCCCCTAGTCCTCATTCTGTAGATCATGGACATGATCATGTACATGTGCCACATTCATTTCTATCTATTCATATTTTTGTACGTCAAATTGAAATTGAATTTATGTCACATAATTTTATATGGTATGAGTATTAACATTATGGATTTTTTCAGGTTAGAGCTACACATCAAGGGCTGCCTGAAGGTATTATTCCTTCTCAGGTTCCAGTCATGACACAGGTATCGATACTTTTCGTTAAGCATATTTATAATGTTTATTATATTTCTTTTCGCAAACTTTTCTATTAACTTTGGTTTCTAATTTTCAGGCTACACTCTATATTGACATGATGCAGATTGAGCCCCAAGGAGATCGTGTAGGCTCTGGGTCAGAGAGTCTACATTAAACCATGGTAACCTCTTACCATTTCTTCGTTGGTATCATTGCCACATTATAAACAGGATATCTAGTGAATTTATAGATAGTTGAGAGGTTCCCTTATGTATCTAGTGAATGCCAAAACTAATATTTAATTTTCAGTAAAAACTTTGAGCCATAGTCAATTCACTAGGTTACTGACAGTATAGGTGCTTCATTTGGCTTAGAGGAATATGAAAATTTGTTTCCTTGACCATCTCAGACACTGTCACAATGTCAATATGTTGTACTTCCTACTCAAGTCCCTGCAAAATAAGGAAGCCCATGCACAAAAAGCAAACATACTAAGATATTTCATCTCTCACCATGGCCTTATCGGGTTACTCATGGTACAAGCTCTAAACAAAGCAAGAAAATCCCGGGAAGAAGTCATTGCAACTCCAATGGTTGCAAATTCACTAAATGAGACCAATTTTGTGTGACTCCACCCATTGCAATTGCGAAGGAGGAAGAATATATTGTCATGAATCCCTTGGCTACAAAGCACCTACTAATTCATATTAAGAAGAGACAAATTCTATTACACCATAGAATTATAGTGATATTGACGTTGAGATAATTAGTAGCAAACCAACCACCGAGAGAATGAGAGGGCATCAAAATAGCCCCCCCGTGTTCCAGGAAAGAAGAGGACATGATACATTCCTACCACCACCCAAACCCCTGCTACTCCAAAAAAACAAGTAAGGGCAGAAGAAATCCTAGAACACCATGAAGACACTACCCCTACTGAAACATAAGAACTAGTAGAGTCAGTGACCTAGGGTTGGAAGAATTTGGTCTGGTGGCCTTGCTACTCCATAATAACCAGCAAGGAGTGCTCTACACTACATATTACTGCTTCAGAATTGTTTGCCTGTAATAATATGGATGTGATCTCTCAGGGGAAAATATTTAGCTATGATAGTGGACTGCATTCCCCAACTAATTTTAGGCCTATCACTTAGAGACTTAGGTGCATAACTGCCAGATGGGTTGCATTACTAGCACTTGTGGTGGCCTAATAATGGTTATGGAAGACTATGGAATCAATATTCTTTAAAAGACATAATTGCAGATCATGCTTCCCTTGTGACAAGTTTTCATCCATCCAATATAGACCTTTAACAACAATCATTTGGACAATATTATGTGCTCTCATGTGATGGAAAAATGGGAGTTTCAAGAAAAGGGGGCAGTATGTGGTTTGACAGAGTTCACAACAATTGTAGCCCAACAATGACAATATTCCATCCTACAAACATTTTGGTTTCGAGGTTTCGTAGTTTTGCATGATGACTAAGCATAGAGGAAAGGACCATTGTATCCATGAGGTGGCTACATTAATTCACTAATTTCAACTGGTAGCCTTATTTTGGCACACGCTACAATAGGATAGGAAATGAATAAGCTCTACTGAGCAGTAGTTTACAGTAGAATAAGCTCTTTTGAGTAGCAGTCTTCAATTCTTAGATTCATAGGCTTTAATGTCTTGTGCTGTGGTTTGAAGGTTTATTCATAATGACAAAGCTGTGATCTCATTAAGGACTTAATACTTCCTACCAATACTTAAACACTGTATGCTCAATCTGGGCACAAGTTTTCACAACAAGTTCTTAGTTTCATTGTCCATGGCATGAACAGTGGCAGCCCATTCTATTACCATGCAACCCCCGGGAAGATTGATATTTAGTTCTCGGCTTTGTTCTTCATCCCATCTATTAAATTTGAAGGGCTAACTTGGTAGAGATGTCACAATGTTGCAAACTGGGATCCTTGTGCTCCATTTGTAGTTCATCAATCTGTAATAATATCTCCCTGCGAGCTTCATTATGCTCTAAGAAAATACTTGTTGGGGAGCGATTTCATGTTCTAGTATAGCTTGATTATACATAGATATTAGTTTTGGTGCCCTAAAGTATGGCCTGAATCAATCACCCACTCAACCATAGAGGTGAAGACCTCCTCAACAACTTTCTCATCATGTTGAACACAAAATTCAATATCAACATAGTTGAATTCCCCTTGTATAGGAGCAGGGGTTTGGGAATGATATCTCATGCTTCCTTATGAGCTTGAAGTGTGCCTTGAGCACTCCCTTCTACTTGAGAAGAGGACCCTCAACAGGATTTGGCTCTTTGTCGTGGTATTGGAGTTGTCAAGTATGGGAGTAATCGAGTATGGGTATACACAAAGGTGAATACTTCAAATGAATATTTCCATGTCCAAAAGGAAGGAGCTTCAATGGTGTAAACACCAGGTAAGGCTAAGCGTAAATGAATTTAATTTTGGAGAGGAGAAGGTGTAGGGTTGTGGGCACCACCGAAGGAGGTCTAGGAATAATACTATGGCTCAAAGAGGCTTCCCAAAGTGCAAGGTGGACCCAAGTATCTGACTGTGTAAGAAAAAGCCTGTAACAACTATACAAAATCCTAATAACATATCTACTTGTATTTACTTACAATGGTTTTGTTAGTTTGAAATAAGTTGTTACCCTTTATATTAGTTATTTCTTCAAGGAATCTCACTTTCTATTATTCTCATGCTTATTAATATGTGAAGGGTTCTAATCATACTTTTATATTTTTTAGGTTCATTAAAAACTCATGAAAAAAACACCTCGTACCAAGCATACCATTATCTCTCCGTTCACATCATTAAACAAAGAAGAAGACACTCAAATCGAGTATCCTTTTTTTTGTGGGGGTTCATTAATGTAAACAAAAAATAATCTGTAAATCTTACTTTTATTCTCTTTTGTGTTTTATAAACCATGAAGGAGATACCCAAAACTAAAAAGGGATGGAAGGGTAATTTCTTTGATCACTCTATCAATAAAAATGGCAATATCGATCACATCACCCTTAATGTTTTTCCTATTTGCATCAATACCTTACAATTGGGTTTTAGTTTTCGTAGGAGTTGTACGATACATGTAATTCATTCTAGTCCTCCATATGGATACTTTTATAGTCACTATGTAGTGTACATCAATGTCTTTATCATTGTTGATTGATATCATGTGGTGCTCATTAGTCAATGTTTCCAACTCATGTTTGCATGATGTGAAACATTATTAAAGGAATGTTTAAACATCGTTTGGTGATCTATAGTTGTTATTGACCTTTTATGTTGACCATCCCTATGTCAATTATATTTGGTTATTATACCAAGAGGTATTTTTCAACTAATTATAATTGGTGTTATTAAATATCTTTCTCTTGGGAATGCAGTTTGTGGTTGGACTGGGTGATAAAGTCTCCCCTACTGATATTGAAGAAGGCATGTGTGTCGGGTCAGTTATTAAAAAACCCCCCTTGCAAAACCATCCTTTTATGTTCACTTTGTCATCTAGGGAGTTTGTTTCCTTTAGAGTTGAGTGTGATATTATCCATCAATTCTAAGTGTCGCTGACACGTGAGATATCACTTTACTTCTTACTGAAGCATTACTATGTTTTCATAACTAATGTTGTATGTGGTATGCATTAATGTCAGGGTATGATTGTATTCCAGCATGTGGTGCACAATAGCTTAGTTGAGTTGAGATCATTGACCATGCTAGTTACTCTTCTAGGCTTCTAGCTCACTTTAATGTTCAAACCAAAACATGAGAACGCGGTCAAGAAGGATGATCTAAATTTTTTAAAATTTTGGAAGGTGCTAATGTTTACAACTCTATGATGTACTGTCTGTAGGAACAACACAGTAGGAAAGTTTGAAATAATAGAGAGATAGACTTTGGGAGGTAGTATCCTGTCTTATTTCTCTAGTTATTTTATTGTATCATTACTTAAAACATAAAAGAGATCAAATTTTAAATTTCTTAATTATTTTATTGTACCATTACTTATTTCTTATGCATGAATTTTCTTATTTCAAATTATAGCACTTGTGTACTATATGTAATGTATATTTATATATGGATTATAAAAGCACTGACATATATGTGGTTGAATTGAGTTTAAATGTTTTTTTTATTATTTTTGGGTGTAGACAAAAGCAAATTTTGAAAAAGAGTGTAAAATTTGCACCAGACCATTTACAGTTTTTAGGTGGAGACCAAGCCGTGATGCAAGGTACAAGAAAAAAAAGGTCTGCCAAACATGCTGTAAACTCAAAAACGTTTGTCAAGTGTGTCTGCTTGAGCTTGAATATGGATTTCCAGTCCAAGTTCGAGATACATCCTTGGCCATTAAATCCAATGAGGCTATTCCAAGGAGTGATGTTAATAGAGAGTATTTTTCCGAGGAACAGGATCGTAAGGTGAATTTTTATACTCCTTCCAATCTCTGAATTCTATTTTATGTATGAAAATAAATGGTAGATTCCAAGTGTAATTCTAGTCTCTAACTGCATTTTATTTAATTTTTTATCATAATATATATAACTTCATGTTTTATGTTGTTTTATAGAATTATTCTCTGCACTTCTACCTATAGTTTTTTGGCTCTCAGTTGTTATGATTATGTAATGATTCTCAAATAATAAATATACACCCATTTATACACCTTTTGTTGAATACATTGTCTTTAGAATCTAGCCAACCTAACAGTCCCACAGAAATAGATAGATTTAGGAGCCATTTTAGGCATTGTACTTCTTTTTTCCAAGGAAAACCTTGTGGGAAACCGAAGGGAAGCTTCTTCACAATCATGGATGACATCCCTAATAAACTTGTCATTGTAGACTAGTGTGCCTCACCCTAGAGGATTCAAAGCAGGCACCTGCTGGCACTGAACTAGACAAATGCCTAGCAACATCAATGACAAAAGTTTGAGCTAACCCCTTGGGCTTTGGGAAGAATTTTTACAGTTTTCTAGTATATAAGTTCAATAATAGGTGGCATCTCCTCATTTGTCTTAGAATTGTTTTAGATTTGTGGAGTATAGATCTAAATATGGTACTTTTATTCACCGTAATGCATTTTTTGGGGAAACTCACATGGCATTTCCCCTCATCTTAGTACATAAGGTAAATTGGATTCTTCAAGGCTCAAGGCCAGATAACATCTCAACAACATTCAACTCATTAATAAACATTAGTTTTCATACAACGATTTCAACCATGTCTACTTTGAGGGTCGAGTGAGTGTCCCCACCATGTTCGATTACATTATAGACGACTCTCTAGTCATAGGTATAAATTTTGATACCTGTGATAATATACCAAATCAATGACGCATACAGGGCACTTGGTATGGCACTAAAAATCTTTAGGAAATTACTCTATCACACAACAACAATATGAAGCAGCCAAAATAAAGAGCAATACCATAATAACTTAGTACAACATCACTTGAGTCATCACACACAATTATAAAAAGCAGCCAAGATAAAAGAGCAATGTCTCGAATTCCACGGAGTTAACCATTGACTCTTTGGTCCTATTATATATTGATATAAGTGTAATTTATTAAAAATAGGGCCAATATCAATTTATTCAAACATATCTTTGAAATAATAATATCACCTATCTAACAACTTCCTTATGTTCCACAACGATTACTCCTAGTATTTACAATTTGATGCACTTCACATTAGAAGCTAAAACACCTTTCAGCATGCAACAACTCGCATCATTCATTACGTTTTAATCCCTATCTAGATCCATGAATGGGTTGGAAAACAACTATGAAAACCAACAATATATCTAGAATAGAACTAGGTGGAACTGCTTTTAAATGGGAGCAAATAACCTCTAGCATCACTTCTTCGTATGTAAAAAACTGATTTATTAAGTTTGGAAAGATCATGTCTAGCTCAGGGTAAAGAGCATGGGAAAATCCATCACTATCTCCTTGATCTAAATGATCACTTTTCTTAACAGGTTTCTCATGTTTATGTTTTTTCGATTCCAAAAGGGAGGCCTCTTGTAATTCTTCATTCTCATCCCCCTTACATATTTTGACGGATGTGAGTTCATTAAAGAAAATAAATAGTAAGCTTGTCATTTGATGCATATCTTGTGCAAGGAGGAGCCCTCTGTTCTGGTGTTCCTTTGCATAGCAATCCAATGCACAAGAGGGAGCCATCTCTTCTAGTTTTCCTTTGCACAACGAGCCAATGCCATCCAACCTATGTATCTAACCAAAGGAAATGAAGAGGTTGAAAAAATTGATATTATGTGTATCCATGAGGAGGTAGGAATCATTTTTCTAAACTGGAAGCCCTGTTTCCTACCATAATCATCATCCTCTGTCATGATGCCACTACCATTGGCAGCAGAAACTATAATTTGATGAAGTGTCCACTGTCGCCTATCTCCAAATATTTTTTCAAGGTTTTATTGGATGACTAAAATCCTTTTGATGATAATGAAGAGAGAAAAGCAATGTATTGAGATGCTCTGCAACATGTTATGTTGTTCCCTCTAAATCTACCGAATTAGAAAAACATAGAGCAGACCTTGATGCTAGCATATAAGGGTAACAAAATTTATAGACTCTCTATCATCGAGAAATTTTCTAAAACCATTTGGCCTTTCTTCAAAATCACAATTTACTTATTTCTCATCATATGAATTATCTTTCAAAATAATAGACTGCATTTTGTAGTATCATTCTTCTGCCTGCATAAGAATGTCAATTACAGTTTTGTCTCTCTTTTCTTTGAGATTGCCAATAATTTCGACTTTTGGTTTTCTATTACTTGAAAATAGATCATCAACCATCTTCCTACGCGTGTGAAGATTTGTTTTTAGTGGCACTTTTGTTGATATGATAGTCACTGTCACTGGTGTTCATCATGAAATATGGATTCAGGAGACATTATAGTTCCAAAAGCAGTGCATCAATTGTAGTGTCATGAATCTCCAAGTTCATTTTAGACTGTTGATGAAATTCCTTTGCGAAACTACGAAAATCGAAGGCCCAAAGTTCATAGTCTTTATAATTCACAATTTGAAAATACTGTGTTTGAAAGTCAAGGTTTTTATATGCACCAGTAACATATAACATTAAGTTGCTCATTGACCTACTATCTTTTCCCTTTAGCTGATTTCCATCAACCTTCACATTTATGGTACATTTCATCATATAATTGTTTGATCCTTGATTCTTGACCAACATTGAGATATCCCTCCAATATTACGTTGCACATCTTGGATTTAATACCAATGTCACCATCCTTTTGCGACTCTGCAAAAACCCCCTCAGCCCTGTCCAACATGCCACATTTAATCAAGGATTCAATATATATTTCATAAGCTTCCCAATTAGGTCGACACCTTGCCATAGATCGAAAAAATGTGTATTTTACTTCACATTACATAGATAGCCACATATACATTTGCATCAAATCCACATAGGATGGTTGAAATGCCTTCAGACCACTATCTTGAAATTTCTTCATAAATGTTTCTGCATGTTCTACTTCTTTTCTTGAGCTAGAATATCATCACCCTTATTTTTAGGGGAAGCCACAAAATCTCTGTAAAAGATAAGCTCCTTTTTCACTACCACGAGGTTTTTATCTTCTTGTTGCAGGGCTGTCGCATTCCTCTATTCAAAAACATCTTTGTCATCTTCAAGAAAATAAAGAAGGTCCTCCTCTTGTAAAGAAGGGTAAAAATGGTCAAGCATTTATCAGTCTCTATCACATCTAATTTATATGAATATGTTTTGTTTCTTCATCCAGGTAGTGAGGTGCACACAGATCATTAATCCAAAAAATGATGATTCCAAGTATGTCATAAATGTTAAAAAATTTCCAAGGTATGCCTATTTCTCCAGGTTGTGTTGTGATCATACAAAAAAGTCATTATTCTCTTATAGGTGCAGCAAGAATCAAAACTGCTACTTTACTCTTACACTAAAACTATAGCTGCAGTGATTAATATTTTTCTCGCAACAAAACTTATGAATTCAAAACCCAATGTTTCCCAAAAGCCACATTGACTTGCATGTTGTATTTACAAAGTTGTCTCTTTGGAATGAAGTTTGTGGTTGGACTGGGTGATAAAGTCTCCCCTACTGATATTGAAGAAGGCATGCATGTCAGGTCAGTTAATAAAAAATCCCCCTTGCAAAACCATCCTTTTATGTTCACTTTGTCTTCTAGAGAGTTTGTTTCCTTTAGAGTTGAGTGTGATATTATCCATCAATTCTAAGTGTTGCTGACAAGTGAGATATCACATTACTTCTTAGTGAAGCATTACTATCTTTTCAACTCTAATGTTTTATGTTGTTTGCATTAATGTCATAAAAAATTTTAGAGATTGCTTCAGGTCACACCTTGTGGGTTTTGTTTGGAATGTAATGATTGATGGGATTCTTTCTTTATGTAGGGTTGATCACAATAAGTATCAGATTCAGATCCCTTTGCCTCCTAAGATTGATCCCAGTGTGACAATGATGACTGTTGAAGAAAAGCCAGATGCTACTTACAATGATGTTGGAGGTTGCAAAGAAAAAATTGAATAGATGCGAGAGGTTTGTCAATTCCGTTATAAGTCATCGTCTATTCAACAAAATTTTATGTCAATAAATGGTCAATATAAAAAGACATTTATCATAACAGTTACAGGGATAACATTGGGTAATCTTATCCTAGAAAAACTACTAATTTGTGCTTTTGGTTGCAGATATATTGTGAATCAAGGATGCATTAAGCATCTATGTGATCTTCTAGTCTTTCTAGACCCAATAATTGTAACTGTTTGTCTTGAAGGGCTAGAGAATATTTTAAAAGTTGGGGAAGTAGAGAAGGTTATGGGCAACACTGGAGGTGTAAATCTCTATGCCCAATATATTGATGATGCTGAAGGACTTGAGAAGATTGAGAACCTGCAAAGTCATGACAATAATGAAATTGATGAGAAGGCAGTAAAGGTTCTTGAAACTTATTGGCTAGAAGATGATGAAGATGACCAAAAAATCAATCTTTTAAGTTCAACATGAGTACTTTATTTGACCTTGCAAGCAAACTTACAATTATTTACTATTTTTGTGGAAGCTCGGATGAGTCTAGTTTCTTGAGTTGAAAGAAATTTCAAAATATGAGTGTTATGTTTGTCATCAAGAGAATAATTTCAAGTGATATTCTATCACCAATGATATTTAATTTTGTAATATTTCTCCACCAAGCTATATAGATTCCAATCAATGATCTAATATTTCATAAGAGGCAAGTGATTTGCTTTGGAAAATGTTGGTTTAAATGTTTTGTTGCTTATCAATATCCTTGGTTGTTGATAATTTGCTTTAAATTTAATTTTAACTTTTAATTCTTCTTGAGCATTAATTTATGTTTTGAAACAATTATTGAATTTTTCCAAGTATTTAGTAACAATTACAGCATGTTGCAGAGTATTGGCCCTTTATGATATCAACGTGTATTTATGTGTCCCTTGCTATAGCTTAGGACAATGACAACATAAATTCAAAATTCTTAATTTCAGACAGTGTCATCAAAAAGCTTACCTTAGACTGTGGTGGAATCCTTAAGATTGTGGTGAACTCCTTGCTGAAGCTGTGGTGGACTCCTGTCCTCAAATTGTGGAAGATTACAATGATTCCTGTGTAGTAACTACAACCGTATTGGACTGTGTATAGATTTTCTGCTCATTTCCTTGTTGGACAGTCAAAACACAATAATACTACCTCTCAGAACGTTGAAGACCTTGGTTGCTGTAATTTCCTTGACTGTGCATCATCATTCTTGGGTCGATTTTCCTTGCTAGATAGTCACAACACAATAATACTACCTCTTAGAATGATGAAGAAATTGGTTGCTGTAATTACCTTGACTGTGTATCATCACTCTTGGAACACAACAAATATTGTTGAAGTGTTGGAGTTGTCCAACATTAAGACCTTTGTTGGAGACTTATTTTGGACAAGTGAGGCATTAGACAATGAAAAATCAATGAAAGTTTTGGAAGCACCTATTAAGAAGTCTGTGGAAATATATCTTACTTGGGAAAGGGTTATTGAAGGGACCGTTGAATAATCCTTGAAGGGTTATCTTATGATTGATGCCTACAAATTAACCCCGAACACCAATTTTCGTAATGGTTGTTTAATCATATGAATGATAATGATCCTAGAGTCATTAATCATAATGATTGAATTCATTCTTATTCCTTTAGTGATTTTAAACCCTTTTCAAAGTGCATATGCCTCTATTTGTTATGATTCCAATTTTATGCTCCTAGCATTCCAATTTTAAAAACTAGGAGTATTTTTTTGAAGCTATCAATATATGCTCTATAAACTAGTTTGAGTAAATTTTCTCCTTAAATTTGAAATATACCAAACCATTTCTCTTCATCTATATTGAATCATTGATGAGAGCTGAGTTTTTTTCCTTTGGAAATAATAATTTCATCTATTTTTTTTTGGATTTATTGCTACAAGGGGTGGGATATCTATCTCTTAATACAAAAGTGTGAAATCCATTACTAGCAAAATTTTTTTGACATACGAAATAATTCATAGCTAAACACACCTTTATGAATAGTTTTGACATTATTAACAGAAATAAATAAGGGTAAAACTTTTTGAGATTTACATGATGATTGATGATTATCTTGAAAATCCATTATTATGAGTAGTAGCATGCTTGGTGTTAGATCCATAGGTTATGCTATTTTAAAATACAATATTGCATAGAAAAATTCATGACACTTGAAAAGGATCATAAACAAAATTCTTTTTAATTGGTTGTTGTTTATAGTTGCTAAAAACCCATTTACAAATGGTAATTATGAAGGCAAAAATTGTTAAGGTCACAATCAAGATTTGAGAAATTCATTGGAAGTGCAAGAACCTACACATAACTTAAAATTGTTATAGGGAGGACTATGATCAACAGAAAACAACCCACTAATGCAAATTTGGTTATATGGTGTGGTTATATCTCAATAAAAAAGAGTTTTAAGGATGACAATGACAAGTTGTACAACACATGGAAGAGAACATTTTCGAGTTTAATGCACCCATGCCCATGAGGTTGGATTATAATAATAATAGAGAAACAATATTTAAACTATATTTGATACTTCCATGATGATTGATGAGGAAACCATTATTACAAGTAATAACATACATTATTCATGTGTTAGATTTATATATTATACTATTTAGAAATACAATTATGAATAAGAAAATTCATGATACTTGAAAAGAGTCATAAAAATGTTTCCAAAATAGCAACTTCCAAGTAAAGGGAAATGGCTTGTACAAAATAAGTTATAAGAATGTTTTCCATACAACATGCTGAAACTTTCAAAATATTGAGAAAACAAAACATAGATTACAAGGGGATGTGTACAATATGTAAACGATTAAAGACAAAATTTTGGAGAAATTTAACTAAATATTGATTACAAGATGTTGAATATTCCTTTGTAGGATCGATTCCATGTTGTGAACAATATTTTCCAAGCACATGTAAAATAGAAACATGTCAAATGAACATAGAAACATATGACATTTGACATTTGTAGGATACTTTTTTGAAGCTATCAATATGCGAGCTATAAGCTAGTTTGAATAAATTTTCTCCTTAAATTTGAAATTTACCAAACCATTTCTCTTCATCTATATTGAAACATTGATGAGAGTTTAGTTGTTTTCCTTTGGAAATAATAATTTCATCTAAAATTTTTTGGATTTATTGCTACAAGGGGTGGGCGGAGGGTGTCGCGCCTTGGGAGGGCGCACGATGAAACGAGTTTGGGTCGGGTCGTTTTGTTAGAGGGCGCCCGTATCAGGTTTGCTAAGTTGTGACTGCACGGGTGCCTTGTGCACGTTCGTGCGGGCCATTTGCCGTTTTCTCCCTTGTGTGTTCGTTCGGTCGGGCGGAGGGCGTTGCACCTTGGGAGGGTGCCCGATGAAACGAGTTCGGGTCGGGTTGTTTTGTTAAAGGGCGCCTGTATCAAGTTTGCTAAGTTGTGACCACACGGGTGCCTTGTGCACATTCGTGTGGGCCGTTTTCCATTTTCTCCCTTATGCGTTTGTTCGGTCGGGCAGAGGGCGTTGCACCTTGGGAGGGCGCCTAATGAATAAGTTCGGGTCGGGTCGTTTTGTTAGAGGGCGCCCATATCAGGTTTGCTAAGTTGTGACCGCACGTGTGCCTTATGCACGTTTGTGGGGGCTGTTTTCCATTTCCTCCCTTGTGCATTCGTTCGGTCGGGCGGAGGGTGTTGCGCTTTAGGAGGGTGCTTGATGAAACGAGTTCGGGTCGGGTCATTTGGTTAGAGGGTGCCTGTATCAGGTTTGCTAAGTTGTGACCGCATGGGTGTCTTGTACACGTTCATGCGGGCCGTTTGTCATTTTCTCCCTTGTGCATTCGTTCGATCGGGCGGAGGGCATCGCGCCTTGGGAGGGCACCCGATGAAACGAGTTTGGGTCGGGTTGTTTGGTTAGAGGGCGCCCGTATCAGGTTTGCTAAGTTGTGACCGCACGGGTGCCTTGTACACGTTCGTGCAGGTCGTTTTCCATTTTCTCCCTTGTGCGTTCGTTCGGTCGGGTGGAGGGAGTCGTGCCTTGGGAGGGCACCCGATGAAATGAGTCCGGGTTGGGTCGTTTGGTTAGAGGGCGTCCGTATCAGGTTTGCTGAGTTGTGACTGCACGGGTGCCTTGTGTACGTTCATGTGAGCCGTTTGCTGTTTTCTCCCTTGTGTGTTCGTTCGGTCAGGCGGAGGGCATTGTGCATTGGGAGGGCGCCCGATGAAACAAGTTCGGGTCGGGTCATTTCATTTGAGGGCACACGTATCAAATTTGCTAAGTTGTGACCGCACGGGTGCCTTGTGCACGTTCATGCAGGTCGTTTGCTATTTTCTCCCTTGTGCGTTCGTTTGGTCGAGCAGAGGGCATTGCACCTTGGGAGGGCGCCCGATGAAACGAGTTCGAGTTGGGTCGTTTCGTTTGATGGTGCCCGTATCGGGTTTGCTAAGTTGTGACTACACAGGTGCCTTGTGCATGTTCGTGTGGGCCATTTGCCATTTTCTCCCTTGTGCGTTCGTTCGGTCGGGCGGAGGGCATCGCACCTTGGGAAGGCACCCGATGAAACGAGTTCGGGTCGGGTCGTTTCGTTTGAGGGTGCCTGTATCAGGTTTGCTAAGTTGTGACCACATGAGTGCCTTGTGCACATTCATGCTGGCCATTTGCCGTTTTATCCCTTGTGCGTTCGTTCGGTCGGGCGGAGGGCGTCGCGCCTTGGGAAGGCGCTCGATGAAACGAGTTCGGGTCGGGTCGTTTGGTTAGAGGGCGCCCGTATCAGGTTTGCTAAGTTGTGACTGCACAGGTGCCTTGTGCATGTTCGTGCGGTCCGTTTGCCATTTTCTCCCTTATGCGTTCATTCGGTCGGGTGGAAGGCATTGCGCCTTGGGAGGGCGCCTGATGGAACGAGTTCGGGTCAGGTCGTTTGGTTAGAGGGCACCCATATCAGGTTTGCTAATTTGTGACCGCACGGGTGCCTTGTGCATGTTCATGTGGGCCATTTGCCGTTTTCTCCCTTGTGCGTTTGTTCGGTCGGGCGGAGGGCATCGCGCATTGGGAGGGCGCCCGATGAAACGAGTTCGGATCGGGTCGTTTTGTTAGAGGGTGCCCGTATCAGGTTTGCTAAGTTGTGACCGCACAGGTGCCTTGTGCACGTTTGTGTGGGCCGTTTTCCGTTTTCTCCCTTGTGCGTTCATTCGGTCAGGCGGAGGGCGTTGCGCCTTGGGAGGGCGCCCGATGAAACGATTTCGGGTCGGGTCGTTTTGTTAGAGGGCGCCCGTATCAGGTTTGCTAAATTGTGACCGCACGGGTGCCTTGTGCACGTTTGTGCAGGCCGTTTGCCGTTTTCTCCCTTGTGCGTTCGTTTGGTTAGGCGGAGGGCGTCGCGCCTTCGGAGGGCGCCCGATGAAACGAGTTCGTGTTGGGTCGTTTCGTTAGAGGGTGCCCGTATCAGGTTTGCTAAGTTGTGACCGCATGAGTGCCTTATGCACGTTCGTGCAGACCATTTGCCATTTTATACCTTGTGCGTTCATTCGGTCGGGCGGAGGGCGTCACGCCTTGGGAGGGTGCCCGATGAAACGAGTTCAGGTTAGGTCATTTCGTTTGAGGGTGCCCGTATCAGGTTTGCTAAGTTATGATCGCACAAGTGCCTTGTGCACGTTCGTGCGGGCCTTTTGTCGTTTTCTCCCTTGTGTGTTCATTCGGTCGGGCGGAGGGCGTCGCTCCTTGGGAGGACGCCCGATGAAACGAGTTTGGGTCGGGTCATTTTGTTAGAGGGTGCCCGTATCAGGTTTGCTAAGTTGTGACCACACGGGTGCCTTGGACATTATTATATATATACTTAACTAAAAATTCATTCATCACCATTATATCCATGCAAAAAAAGGGGCAAGTTAATATCATCTAGGAGTAAACATGATGGACACATTAAATCACCATGGACACATTAAATCACCATTAAATCCATTATTATATATACACATTTAACTAAATATTCATTCATCACCATCATATCCATGCAAAAAATGAGGCGAGTTAAGATCATATAGGAGTAAACATGATGCACAAATTAAATCACCATATCTTAAAATTATCTAGCAAATCACCCTAATCCATTAGATCATAATATATTGTTCGTAAAAACACACAGAACCATCCACATGTCCATTTATTTGAAAGCAATCCAAAATATAGTCTTAAACTATATAAATGTAATATTCCTAATTAGCTATGGCTAATTGGAATATTCGATTTTGCTCAATTTTGCCGTCTATAGTTTCTTCATAAATAAAAAGGTGAGTAAAGAAGACATGACTCACTTTAGAAATAAAATTTCACTCCCTAGTAGCACAACGTTGTAACTTAAGTGAGCCAAGGGGGCCAAGAGACCACGCAGAGAGGGGGCCCACGTAGACACATGGAGGGACTACGCAGGCCAAGAGGGAGCACGTGGCAACGTTGGAAGAGGTGAGCCTTAGGGTTGAGAGGGGCTCACACTATATAGAGGGGGGGAGCCTCCTCATTTTGATCATTCATTGTTGATGCTATTGAGCTGGTCGTTTCGACTTCTTGAGCACGCTGGCTATTTAGCCTGTCTGCAGCACTGTTTAGTGCGTTGAGTGTCTCCAATCGGAGATCTCCCTTAGCCCCGGGGGACTTCGAGTGCCTGCTCGGGCAAGGTAGTTTCTTCAGAATTTTGTGGGAGGATTGATGTTTTGGGTTTTCTTGTGGAGCTGGGCATCTAGAGACTGCGCAGTCTTGAGAGGGAGGACGCAGTCCATTCTAGGGGAGCTCCGGATTGAGTTTCTTGCTGGGGTTTCGAGCTTGGAGATTGAGCGGAGGAACAAACCTTTCCCGTGGGAGGATTTTGGTGGAGTTTGGGGCTGCATTTCAGTGGCTTCTATTCAGCCTCTGCGCAGAGCCTTGGAGGGCAGCGTAATTCCCCAAGAGGGTGATTTTCAGGGGTCAGCCGTTTCAGATATGATTTCTGGGTTTTGCTATGGTTGGTGAGTAGAGGTGGATTCCAGATTTTCA
This sequence comes from Pinus albicaulis, assembly GCA_034641835.2. Lineage (NCBI taxonomy): Eukaryota > Viridiplantae > Streptophyta > Pinopsida > Pinales > Pinaceae > Pinus > Pinus albicaulis. The sequence continues at coordinate 1,111,744,885 of CM076577.1, forward strand.
GCTCATTTCGGCGAGGGGATCAACCCCAAGTCATCAGTTCATTTCAGCAGTAGCAGCTACACGACAATTTTCTAGCAGCTGGGACGCAGTTAAGAGAGCAACGATTTCTTGGATATTCTGAGAGTATTTCTTCACTTGCCTTGAGCAAGTCTAGGTGCCATCACTCTGATCACCTATTGTACTTCATTATAGTTCTCAGTATAATAAAATGGCTTAGCATTCTCTCTCTATATTTCTGGATGATTTGTTGTACATTCTGTCTATGCTATTGTATATCTGCTTTACTGTTATCTTTATGTATTTTTGGGCATTCTAGTTCTATACCACTTGGTGTGTTTATCTCATACTCTTAGATAGAGTCTGGAAAGGGCCAGGTAGCCTCTAGATCTCACCCTCTTCTCAGAGGTGAAATATCTGGTAAACGCCCTCCCAGTCCATCTCTGGTTGGAGTTTGCTTGTGTTTGAGAGATATCCCCGAAACGGGATATTACAGTGGTATCAGAGCATATTTTTGGCTCAGCCTGTGGAGCTAGTGGTCTATGACACCGAGGAAGAAGCCCTACATTTGTTACAGAGGCATAAAGTATAGAGATTGTGAGCGTAGGTTGGAGAACACCTACGGAGAGGAAGACTGTGTTCGGGTGGTGGACACAGAACAGGAGGAGCCTGTGATAGACGTAGAGCAGGAGGAGCTTGTGTTAGATTCAGAGCAGAGAGAGACCATGGCAGATGATAGTGAGGCAAAATAGTTTGGGGAGGCACTCCTCAAATCAGTGCAGGATCTTGCGAGAAAGATTGAAGTGATGGGTCAGAGATTCACTGTTGTGGAGGCTAGACAACGTGAGACCCCACGGGTTTTCTAGGTAGGTGAGGGATCGGGTACATCCCACCATTTTCCAGAGCATGGTGCTACTCAGCGTGATACTACTTAGCAGATGGCTTCACATGCACCTACACGCTCTACCATGCCCACTTTCTTGGGAGCAAACACAGGGGCAGGAGCCCAACAGGAGGTAGAGCCCGGGCATATGGGTGATTATTTTGCAGAGTATCAGCCCTATGGGTAGGAGTTCAGGGATGCTCTCTCGTTTAGAGATTTTGTTCAGCTTCAGCGGGACAATAGACTCCGCGACCATCATAGAGGGCATTGGAATTATCATGATGGAGATACCCACCGCACAGCTAGCAGATTTCACTTGCCTACGTTTGATGGTTCATCAAACAGTTCGGCAAAGTCTTGGGTAGAGAAGCTGGACATCTATTTCCAACTTAACCAGATGTCGGAGACAGAGGCCATCAAGGTGGCGACATTACATTTGGATGGTGAGGCCCAGGAGTGGTGGTTCCATGGGATGGTTACACTCGGACACTCTACAGTGACGACTTATGCTAAGTTCACCAAGAGGTTGATTGAGATATTTGACCGGAGGGATCCGGAACAACATTTTGTTGAGCTAAAGAGGCTCAAGCAGTCCAGTAGCCCAGAGACATACATTTCAGACTTCTTGTGGGTTTCAGTGATGGTGCCAGATCTATCCACGGCGCAGATGATCTATATGTTTGTTGAGGGGTTAACAGAGCCACTTCGAGGTCTGGTCAAATCTACTAGACCAGCCACACTCCAGGATGCTATTAGCAGGACCCGAGATTTACAGGATGCATTTCCTAGGACTCAGACACCTTACCCCCAGAGACAGGGCTTCCAGCCCAATGGGAAGGATGTGAGGATTCCGCCTCCAAAGGGGAATCTAGGACGGGCACAGATGGATGATGATGCTAGGAGGGAGCTGAAGAAGAAGCGGTTGTGCTTTACTTGTTAGGAGCCGTGGGCACCGAGACATAGATGTGCTGCTAGCAAAGCACATTTTATTGAGGTCTTCTCCAAGAGCAGTAGGGAAGAGGATGAGGAGGATGACGTGGAGGCAGGAGATAGTCATGCAGCGCAGGACCCTTTACCACCTCCACCTCCAACAGCAGGTGGTGTGGCTTTTGCACCTACCGAAGGTGCCCTTGCAGCATTGCGAGGAGTTCCCAAGTATTTGACATTGCATGTACGGGGGACAGTACGTGGCCATCGAGTATCAGTTTTGGTTGACAGTGGGGCAACCCACGATTTCATCGATGCATAGATGGTTGAGTGGAGGGGTATTTAGACTTAGAGCTTCGATGGATTTTCAGTTTTGGTCCCAGGAGATCAGGCCATGATGTGTGCTCATTATGTTTCAGAGTTATCAGTGACGATGGGAACCTATACATTGACTGATCACTTTTTTGTGGTCAATATTCCAGACACCAACATGGTACTGGGTGTTCAGTGGCTTATCACTCTAGGGAAGGTCACTACAGACTGGAAGGCCCTAGAGATGGAGTGGGATGATGAGAAGACAGGGGGGCATGAGCAGATACGGGGTCAACACACATATCCCCCTCAGACTGTTTCGGCTCATCAGATGGAGGTAGTCTTCCGTAAGGGAGATATAGAGTGGGCATTAGAGCTACGTGCATCAGAGGCAGGGACTACAGGACAGACGGTGCACCCAGAGGTATAGTCCATCCTTGACAGGTATGCCACAGTGTTTGGGGATATTCCTCCGGGACAGCCACCGGATCGGGGGTTTGAGCACACCATTGAGCTTGAGCAGGGAATACAGGCAATGATTACTACCCCCTATAGGCATCCCAAAGCCTATCGAGATGAGATTGAGCAGGCCATATAAGAGTTGCTGGCTCTTGGGCACATCAGGCTGAGCACGAGTCCTTTTGCTTCTTCCGTGGTGTTGGTGAAGAAGAAGGATGACACCTTGAGGATGTGTATTGACTACAAGGCCCTGAACAAGAAGACTCTGAAGAACAGGTACCCTATACCCAGGATCGATGAGTTGAGAGGAGTCCGGTTCTTCTCAAAGATTGATTTGAGATCGGGGTACCATCAGATTCGCGTGAGGGAACAAGACATTCCCAAGACCGCCTTCAGGTGTCACTATGGGCACTTTGAGTTTTTGGTGATGCCCTTCGGGCTAACCAACGCCCCAACGTCATTTCAGTCTTGCATGAATCACATCTTCCACAGTCACTTGAGGAAGTTTGTGTTGGTGTTCTTTGATGATATCCTCATTTACAACAGGACTTGGGAGGAGCATCTCCAGCACATTGAGGTAGTGTTGCGCATTTTGGAGGAGCAACAGTTCTATGCCAAGCTCTCCAAGTGTGAGTTTGGGTTGTCGGAGATGTTGTACTTAGGACATATCATAGGGGTGGACGGAGTGAGAGTCCATGAGGAGAAGATCAGGGCCATCAGAGATTGGCCAGAGCCAAGGAACATGACAGAACTTCAAGGATTCATTGGCATTTGTACTTATTACAGGAAGGTCGTCATGAGTTTCTCACAGCTTGCTGCACCCCTTACAGATTTGACGAAGAAGGGGGCATTCAGTTGGTCAGATACAGCGCAACGAGCCTTTGATAGGCTCAAGGAGGTGATAAGCAGCTGCCTAGTGCTTGCATTGCCGGATTTTACGCAGCCATTTGTTTTGGAGTGTGATGCGTTAGGGAAGAGGATCGATGCAATATTGATGCAGGGAGGACACCCTATATCCTTTGAGAGCCGGAAGCTCATTCCACACGAGAGGTTGTATTCTATATACGACAAGGAGATGTTGACCATTATGCATGCATTGGCCAAATTCCGGTAGTATTTAGTGGGTAACATGTTTAGGGAGAGGACTGATCACAACAACCTCAGGTTCTTTTTGGAGCAGAAGCAGCTACAGGAGAGGCAGCAGAAGTGGATCAGTAAGATCCAGGCATATGACTTTGACATTGAGTATGTCAAGGGTAAGAAAAACGTGGTAGCAGATGCCCTTTCACGTAGACCAGCCACGTTGTTTCTTATGAGCTTGGAAACAGATTGGAGGGCTTGACTTTTAGTAGAGTACTCCAAGGACAGATTTGCATGTGAGGTTCTAGATGGGTAGGTAGCGGATGACAGGTACAGGGTGGTCGATGAGATCATCTACTACAGGGACCGGATCTTCTTGACTGAGGGATCTCAGCTCAAGAAGAAGATACTTCAGGCATCACATGATTCACCTTTGGCCGGCCATCAGGGGTTTACCAAAACCTACAGGGCCATTAGAGAGAGGTTCTCAGGGAAGGGCTTCAAGGAGGACGTACTCCAGCACATCAGGGAGTGCGATGTTTGCCAGAAGAACAAGGGGGAGATGAGCCATCCCATAGGATTATTGCAGCCTTTTCCCATTCCAGAGCAGAAATGGGGGAGTATCTCGATGGACTTCATCACAGGGTTGCCCATGGTGCAGGGCAAGGGTTGTATCTTTGTCGTCATTGATAAACTGACAAAGTATGCACATTTTTTCACCATATCCGCGCACTACACAACAGCACAGGTGGCCGAGCTGTTCTTCAGAGAGGTTTTCAGGCTACATGGTCTTCCTAAGACCATCATCAGTGATAGGGGCAACCGCTTCATGGGCGGATTTTGGCAGGAGATTTTCCGATTGGTGGGGACAGAGTTGACACCGAGTACCAGTTATCACCCACAGACGGATGGACAGACGGAGATAGTTAACAAGTGGCTGGAGGGCTACTTGCGTAACTATGTCAGTGGGCAGCAACGAGCATGGCTGAAGTGGTTGCATATGGGGGAGTATTGCTACAATGCTACACATCACATGTCCATTGGTATGTCACCATTCTATGCTTTGTATGTGTATCATTATTTATCTTTTGCTGATGTGATGTTCGGTGCTAGCAAGGCTCCAAGAGCCAAGATTTGGATCCAAGAGAGTCAGGATATTCTCCGAGCTCTCAAGGAAAATATAGCTACAGCGCAAAACCAGCAGAAGCTGTATGCTGACAGGGGTCGGGTGGAGAGACAATTTGAGGTAGGGGACTTGGTCTACCTACGACTATAGCCATACCGACATTCGTCATTGAAGCAGAAGGGAGTTGAAAAGCTCAAGCCCCGCTTTTACGGGCCATACACGGTGACACGCAGGATTGAACAGGTTGCATATGAGTTGGAGCTGCCCCAAGGCAGCAAGATTCATAACGTTTTTCATGTATCATGCCTAAAGAAGGCACTGGGGCAGCAGGTGACAGCGACAAATGAGCTACCACCCACGGATGATGAGGGGCATTTGGTGTTGCAGCCAGAGGCTATTATTGATACCAGGGAGAGGCAGCTACAGAGCAGGACAGTTCGAGAATTCTTGGTGAGGTGGAAGAATTTGCTGGATGATGATGCCACTTGGGAGAGTGAGAAAATTTTGCAGCATCCATCACTTTAGTTGCTTGAGGACAAGCAACATTTTTCCGGGGGAGACTGTAATATTCCTAATTAGCTATGGCTAATTGGAATATTCGATTTTGCTCAATTTTGCCGTCTACAGTTTATTCATAAATAAAAAGGTAATTAGTAATTTAATCTGAAAATTACCGAAAAATAGTCAGTGCACTAGTGCAATATATGTAGATTATGATGATATGGTTTATTTCCAAAAAATGAATAACCTTCCCTAAAAAAATTTAGGGTTCAAAAAGTGACTATTTATGTTTTCCTCAAAACTTCAAATATATGCAGTTAGTAAACAACAAATTTATCCCTCTATATGTCAATATTTAAAAAAAAAGAGAGTATGGAGGTAATACATTTCTGTGCAAAACATAGAAATTTACAATTTTCAACGTAAAAAAAGAGCAAAAAGTGTTTCCCAACTTCATCCACAATTTTTTTTTTTGTTATTCCAGCATCAACTCTTTTTGTTTTGAGGGTGTTGTTTCAATCATTTTTTCAAGAAACAATTTTGTTTTTAGCATAATTTTATAAAAAGGTGAAATTTGACCTTGAGAAAAAAACAAATGCATTCTAGAATACACACTTTTTGTTTTTGGGGCGTTTTTTCATGTTTTTTGAGTCTTTTTGGGCTAGAGTTCCCGTTTTGAGGTAATAGTTTCCGTTTCATCGGTAACATTGTTTATATAAATAGGAGTGCTTTCTCCATAGAAAGGAGGGAAGAAGAAGAGATATAATTCATAATTCAATAATTCGAGTCATGTAATAGAATATGTTAGGAGAATAAGTCGTGGTTGGAGAGGATTGTAAGTCATTGTGATGTCATAGATTGAGATTTCTTTATTGTTAATGTGAGCTCACATGTGTTTGTTTTTTGTCATATTTCATTTGTCATTTCTAACATGTGTTTTCATTTGTTTTCTTTCTTTTATGCAATTTCACATTTCTAGGATAATTTAATTTCTGCTGTTGGATCACATATCGGAAAAATGAAGTATGAGAGTGGAACTGTGGTATTCTCATATGGCTGAAAACATACTACTGCAATTGCTAATGGAGTCATGAAAAGTATATAGTCTTCACCTGCTAAAAAACCCGATGGTACAATCCTTGTCATGCGAATAAAGGTGTTGATGTTGAGCATGATGAGAAATAGTTGTATTACTGGCCATTAATGGATGTCGTTAACCAATGCGAGGTAAACTCACCATTAATGTCAAAAAGTACCAAGGTACCCAAGTACATATTGCGAAGTGCGAATAAATGATATGATGTCGAGCCGCTTGCAAGATCCAACAATCAAGGGACATTGATGTATTCCCATGACTGTCGGTGAGAGAACTTCTCATTAAGGCATACAAGCCTCAAGCTACTAATAAGGACTTTAGTCTCTATCCCAGATAAGGTGCTGAGGTTGATGGGTCAAGGCTTGTTGAAAGGTGGTCTTTATGGAATTCCACATCAGTCAATGCGAGTTCGTAAAAAAATATTGGTAGGAATATAGATAAACAATCTCATGATCAAACAATTTTTACGGTAAGGAAAACAAGGAAATGTAGAGAGCTGGATGGTTTATTCATAAGGAAAAAGGATGAACTGAAAAAGACAAAAATGTATGCGACTCAGAAAAGTAACTATGTGTGAAGTCGGGATGGATAAGGAAATGAATCAACGGACTCCAACATGGATGACTAATGAGCTTTAAAGGAGAAATGTGCGTAAACATATCATGATGCAAAAGGTTTCAGTGTAGTGGAAAATGTCACAAAATTTGTAATGAAGAATTAGCTCCTCCAAGCTTCAATGATGCATGTTTTATTGTGATTTCTAGAGATCACGTCTGCATGAACTCAGATTGTCTGCGTACCTATAAAAGCTCAATACAAATCCTGCATGAAAACTGTGAGAGCTTTTGAAAAACATAAATGCAGAAATGTTAGTAACCAAATAAAATGAAATGCATCTTTCTTACCTGTTGCCTTTGCGTGCAAGTTCCTTTGAAGTGACTCCAAGAAACAAGTTAGCATATATTGTTTTCAAGAGTTATAAAATGTCCATTTGCAAATTTTATTTATTTATTTTGATTTTTTTAAAATTTTCCTTTTTAGTGTTCACATAACCCTTTATGAAACAAAGAAAATAATTAGCAAAAATCTCAAGCACGAAATGAAATATAGCTATTTAGAGGTGACACATTTTTTATGTATTCCTAGAGTCATCTAAATCTTTAGTCTCAATTTATTTATTTATTTATTATTATTATTTTTTATTTACATATATTTAAAACAATGAATTATTATTGTGTTGTTCTGCTAACAAGATTGACGCTCTATTCTTCATGTTGTGATTTGCCTCATAAACTAAATTTCAATTCCATTATTTCATAATGTGTTCATTCAAAGTTTTAAATATTTTTATTTAGTACCAATGAAAGCACTATTTTATGTAAAGCATCAACCAATCATCTTTAAAGCTTGATTGGGCATCAATCTCCTTGGGCGATCTACCATTTTTATATAACAATTTTGAAATGTAGAAAACCCGTAATAAAGAATGCTGGAAGTTGTTTTTCTCTATGATGTCAAGTTAAGGAGAGCTAGAACAGAATGCATCCCCTCCTTCCGTGGTATTTCCATAGGTTATCCTTCATTTTCTCATCAAATCAATCACGCTACAAAAAAATCAAGTAATCAATATGAACTAATAATCGCAGCAAATTCTCAGTGGAAACCAAAATCTAACTAATCATTAGAGTTTTGTTGGTGAAATGCATAACTGTACGTTAAGAGACTGCTATGGTTAAAGAAGCTAATAGGATGTGATTGCTGGGACTTCGAAGACAGATAGAAAGATTTCCATATGTCGAGAATCACGGGGTTACTACAGCGACGATTCAAATCCATATCTTGAATGCTTGTTCATTGATGGAAAACACGCCCAGAGCCTCCGGTTGTCATGGCACCGATTTTCAGTTTTCGCTTTTCCATCATCTTTTGACCCAATGTATCAATTTTTGAAGTGAAAAGCAGAGAGTTATAATTAACATGGCAACGTAGATTTTGAAGCTCAAGTGGCAGGCCATTATTTGCCAGACGTGCATCTGATGCAAGTAATATGATATGTTTGACCAGCTCATAGGAGGCATGGTGAAAACTGCCCCATCTTCTTCCTTTGTCTTCAGCTTTAAAGGAAGAGTTTTGACCATCCGAACCTTGCCTCTGAGAGATGTGATAAAGTGAGCCACGGCAAATAGGTCTTCAAATTCACTGGGATCTGCCCAAAATGAAGCCTTGTCTAGCTCTGGGACAACCAGAGTCACATTGAGAAATCTTGCAATCGTAACCATGTCACATATCGCAGCTTTCATTTGATCCAATCCTCTTGCTGCTGCTAAAGGGGAAGGATATCTAGAGCCAGAGCCGGCGACAGTGAAGCAAGCAGGCAAAATATTAAGCACCCGAGGGCCTCAGACATGACCCAACGTCACCAAATGCACCATGCAAGTCCACAACACAATGCTGGTGCATGCACGAATAATCCACTCCTTCTCACCCCGACACCATGGAGTCATCACCATGGACTTATTGATCTTATTATAATCAAACTCTATATGATTGTTCCCTGGAGCCTTGTCTGCCTCGCATTTTACTGTGTGAACAATGGTGGAATGTATGTCTTCATCCATTCAAATTTCGTTGATTTTTTTTTCAACTCCTCCGTATTTTCAACAAAATCCGGAACATGCTTCAACTTCAAGTGGGAGTGAAAGTCCCTGGGACGCTGAAGAGAATAATCTTCTCCCCAGCGGCTAAAGAGTGGACAGAAATTTGCTGGAGAAAAAGGCTAGAACACCGTCTGGAATCTTATCACCGACTGCTATGGCACCTTTGTAAACTTCTCTTATCAAAATCTAACAGAACCCACTAGGATTCGAATTCAACGTGCATCTGTGATGTCAAGACACCATACCACCCATCGTGGCTCCATCGAATAATTTCTACGAATCTATTGTCGATACTGCCAGACTTACAAGTGACCCCAATCTTCCTCCTCCATATTCGATCCAGCGAAATCAAAATTCAAATATCTTGGCGCAATGTCTTCCTTATTTTGCGAACAGAAGCCCGAGTTTTCTCATGGATTTTAGAGGATTTTGTCCCTGCCAAACTTAGCAAATGCACACAATTTATGGCGAATGTATGGCATTAGAATCCTCTTCTTTGATTGGCATCACAAAGAAAGATAAATGGCAAAGATGACTCTGCTCCTACGCTGCTTTGAATATGAAAATTTGAAATATCTGCTTATAGACTTGGCGAAATGCTGGTGGAAGATTTGCGCTCATGGACAAATGGGTATGATTTTGGAGCGCGGTCGAGATACTTGGGGGAAGGAACATATCAATTGGGTTGGGTAGGCTTCCTTACCAAACCAATACGAGAAAGGAGAAACATATAGGCGTTGTTCTGCCTGAGCAACCAATACGAGTGCTGGCCATGCCTCTTTCCTATCATATGGTTGGGATATTAGTGAGATCTGTTTGATATCTTATTGTCAATTAGGCCTTGAACCCATGAAAGAACAAACCCAATATATTCTATTTGGCAGAACTAGGAGATACCCATGCATAAGGAGAAGATACCGAGAGACAAATATAATCAACAGATATGAATCACGAGAAGGAATAGGGCCACGCTTCCATTTTAGGTAACAAGCTGTGATGTCAACGAAGTCACAACATTATTCTTTCGTATGGATCAAGGAATAAACTGTGGAAGCTAGAAAATGGCTCTCATTTTTTTTTATATATATTTTTTAGCAAATGGAGACAAACTGATTTGCAGGTGAAATTGATTAAGCATGTTGCAGATCCTTAATTTATTCATTCTTGAAAATGTTTATGGACATCCTACTTTTTGATCCTCGAGATCGTGCAGAAATGCAGAAGGAGAGCATACTTATTCGAAACTGAAAATAACATCCTACCGGCCACTCTATGCTAATTGGAAATTATCAATTGTTGTAGCTGCTACAACACCCTCCAAAATTTTTCCCTTTTTAAAACTTTTGAGCCCCTAACCTTTTGAAAAAGTAGAGTTAAGCCCAAGTTCACTCTTTCAAAATCTCAAGTCGCAAAGTCGCAAAAGTGGTCAAACCAAACTTTTGCGATCTTGCGATCCCTCAGGTCGCGAAGTCGCAAGGTCGCACATAATCCAGAAACCAAAGGATTGCGACCTTGTGACCTTGCGACCCCTAGGTCGAAAGGTCGCAGAGTTGCAAGGTCGCATCTCTTATCAACTCAATTCATTTGCAATCCTGCGACCCTCATTGATTGTCCGCACGTGCAACCCCTTTATAAATAGAAGGGTTGCATAGATCGCATTCGACCTGCGCGATGGAGAAAGAAAACGCCTTTGATAAGCCAGCTGGAGCGTGTTTTTCCCAGGTAAGTTGCATAATCCTCTTGTTGTTTCCTTTTGTTTGATTGTTGCCTCCATTACCCTCACCTTGCCCTATTTAAAACTCAACCTAGCTTCTTTTTAAACCTCCCATGAATCCTGTTGTTAAGCTTGCTCCTTCTCACATCTTGACTTCCCTGTTTACCTTCTCTAAAAAGCTTCCTTGCATCAATCTATTCAGGTTCCCTTTCCAGCCCTTTTCAATGAGGAACTTCATGCATGCTTTCCACTTGATGTGTTGGCTTACCTCCCCTTTTTGATTAAAAGCAAACGGAAAGTTTTCGTCACCGCGTAGCCCATCTGCCGAGCCCTAGAGCGACCCCGCGACTCCACGACCTCGCGACCTAGTGACCTTGGTCGCTAAGTCGCAGGGTCGCTAGGTCGCATATCCGTGAAAGTTTAAAATGGCGCGACTTCGCGACTCAGCGACCTAGCGACCTGGTCGCGAGTCGCTAAGTCGCTAGGTTGCTTTTCCATGAAAATATAAACCGGTGCGACTCCATGACTCAACGACCTCACGACCTAGTCGCAAGTCGCTAAGTCGCTAGGTCGCTTTTCTATGAAATTTTAAACCAACGCGACCTAGCGACCCAGTGACCCAGTCACAAGGTCGCCAGGTCGCAGGTTCATCCATTTCCTTGAAAAATAGTTGAGCAGAGATAGGAGCAACCCAAGTATTTATAAATATGACATCTGTCTTATCGTGGGATTGTTTCATGAATATGCCAGGGAACCTCGAAGCTGAGCTCGAGTGCATATCCATCTCGTCGGCCTCAAGCGATATGGGGCCTCTAGCTGTTTGGAAAAGGAACAAAAGCCTTGAGATAGAAATATTAGAAGAAGAAATACCTCTTTCTCTCCCCCTATCTATGGAGATACCGCCTACACATTCGACAAAGGGGACAATATGAGTTGGTATCAGGTGTACCAAGAATTCATAAAGCCTGAATTTCCAGAGGACCTCCAGACCGACAGGTGTATGTTCAGGTTAAGAGATCCAAGCTCCACTATGCAGGGGCCCATCCACCTATATTCCCATGTGCAGAGCTGATCGAGTGGATCTTGCAAAAGGTCGACCCCAAGATTTGGGTTATTTGGGATCATGCCGAGAAATCATTCGCAAATCTGAAGGGACATGATGCAGAATTATATTATTCACTTCCCACCCGAGAACAGACCTTCACCGAGGAATGGGCCACCAATCATGTAGTTCCCATACCCGAGACCTTAAGGGGATGGTGGGAGGACCCAAAAAAGTTCAAGCGCAAAAAAGGACCAGGAATATCAGATAGTAGGTCTCAGGAAGGTTTACAAGCTCATGGCAGAAATGTTATGTAGGATGTACAACTGCCCAGATGCCACCACCTTCAATGGCACTTGGGTTTCTCTCATGTACGCTGTCACCGTATACGACACCCGCTTCAACTAGGCCAACTTGATAGTGGCAACCCTCAAATCAAACATATCTTTGGCACTAGCGCCTGATGAAGGGTATGCATCGGAATTTTATATGGCCTCCTATCTTTTGGATGTAGTATGTGCAAGGTGCCATTTTTAGGGGTGGGCATACAACTGGGATCCAGAGCATGACGATCCAATTCACAAGGAGTTGCGGGTGTTCTGGGACTCCAGATATAAGAAAGATATGGAGTCAATCTCGCACAGCTTCATCTCCGCACTCTACGGAAAACTGTTTGGCAAAGACACTCCGTGCATGTCTGGGCGAGCCATGGAGACAATAACCGGAGTGGCCAACTGGTTTCCTGTCATGGATAGCATTTTCATCCGAGTCTTCGGGTCGCTCAAGGCTCCCCATGCACTGCCCCAGTTCGTCACCGACAAACTGCTCCTCCAAGAAACATGCTACCAGATGTTGGGCGGTTTTTTAAAGGTTTTCACTAAGGGCAAGAAGAAGCCATGGCCCACTCTGTTGCTCACTATTTGCGCCTACACAGTCAAATATTTTAGGGAAGTAGAGGCAGAGGCTAAGCAAGTAAAGGGATTTTTTCTACCTCCCGTGACACACCAGATGTATGATCCTGAGAGAATCATCCCCGCCTATTGCAAATGGGCCAAATTTAAATGGAGCTACCAGCATACTGAATGCCCATCTTAAGATAGAATGAAGAACTGGTACAACAAAGGCAGGGAGTTCACTCCAGAGGAATCAACTGATTAGGAAGATCAAGATAATCAAACTTTAGAGGAAAGAATTCATACGCTGGAAGGAGCCTCATATTCCAAAGCCAAGAAGCAAAGGATCGGTATGGGCCATAACTCTTCCGCCCAACGAAGAGAAAAGGAGGCTAAAGCTCAACAAGAAGTTGAGGAGAAGGCAAAGGAAGAGGAGGATAAAAGAAAGAAACAATTGAAAGAAGAACAAAGAAAGAAGCGAGTGGAAGAAACCCGCAAGAAAAGGGAAGAGGAACGACAGAGGAAAGAAGAGGAAGAAAAGGCAGAAGCTAAGTGCCAGCTAAAGATAAAGCAAGATAAAGCAGAAGCTAAGCGCTAGCTAAAGGAAGATCAAGATAAAGCAGAAGATGAGTGCCAGCTAAAATAAGAACAAGATAGAGAAAAAGCAGAGCGCCAACTAAAGGAAGGACAAAACAGAGTAGAAGCAGAGTGAAAGAGGAGGGAGGAAGAAAGTCAAAAGTCAAGGGAAGATTCCTCCAAGGGAGCCGAAGGTAGCAAGACACCTCCTCCAGAGTCAGAGAAACAGACAGAGTTGACACACATTGAGGTGCCCCAGACAAATCCTGCAACCAATGTGCATTTTGCTCTCTCGGAATTGGGTACCTCCGAGGATCAAGATGAGGAAGTGTTTGATCTGACAAGACTTACCTATGATCAGTTCACACACAAGATCAGGCAGGAGAAGAGAAGATTCTTAGCACGGAACCCTGCTGCACCCCTTACAGCCACCATAGAGAAGGATATAGTCTTGGATACTGGGACCAATCCGGTTATGATTGCATCAGCTGGCACCGCTTTTGTAGCAACCACAGAGGAGAACGTAAGAAGAATGAGTAGAGAAATTCTTTCCCTGCAGAATAGACTACAGGCCTCCAAACAAAAGACAGCGAAGTTAGAACAAGAAAAGAAGGCGCTAGAAGAAGAAGTCCAACAACTTCAGGTTAAGAATGCCCCTACTAATGAAGTGCCACTCACTATTCAAGGAGAGCTAGTCACTTTGGAAGCCATCATGAAGCAAGTATATGAAGAACTGTTCACAATAAAACAGACCGTCGTGCCACTACTGAAAGCACATGCAGAAACCAAGAGGAGGAACATGTAGCTAAAGGAAGCCTCTACTGCCTTGAACAAAATACTAGAATGGTCGAAGATGTATCCACAAGCTCTGGACACTTTGCCTAGAAAAGATTGGATCGACACCCAAAATGACAAAGTTCAAATCCAGATAAAGGTACAATCCAAAGAGAAACTTATTAAGGATTTGGAGAAAGTAATGTTTGCATATGAACATCTGATTAGCGGCATTGACTCAATGGCCGAAGTACACCACATTCCTTCTCCAGGTGCATTGGGCGAAGAGAAAACATGGGAAGAAGTCGCCAAAGACATTCAAGCATTTCTACAACCCATAAGGCAAGCAGCCGCCTCCCAAGACCTTCCAGCATCACAAGAGAAACTTGTTTAATTCATCGTGACACCGGTCCAGATCTATACCAAACTAGCCTCCCTATCGAACCAAATCACGATCAAGAGAGACACTTTGATCCCAAATGCTCTCGAGTGCCTTCACAAGTTGAGAGAAGATACTCCTCGGGTTTCCCAATTGCTGCAGATTATCGAGCATGGCGAAGTTACCTCAAGTAACAGCAACAGGTAGATGTCCCTGATCTCGCAATCACCCAACTGCTTCCATGACCAAGTCACATATTGCAGCAAATGGAAGAGGTCACAAGTCGCAACAGACAAGGGGTCACAGGTCATAGTTAAAGCCGAGGTCGCAAGTCGCAAATTCCCTCGAGTCACAAAGTATGTCAACAGTCAGGAAGGCGAAAAGTCAGGGATACCCAAGGGTCAATTTTGTTCTATAAATAATTCCTTCGGGAAATTGTAAAGGATCTTTTTTTTTGGGACTCCAAAGGAGCAAAGAGAATTGTATAGCATTTAATACACCTTTCTGAGAATGAATACAAGCACTTGTTTTGATTCCACTCTTGGATCCGATGAGGACTAATGTGTTAACACTATGAATATTTTGTCTTATGTATCTGATATCTTTATGATTAATTAATCTACGTTTTCTGCTTATATCATTTATACATTTCAGCTCACTAAATGTGTTAATGATGTTAGGTTGTTTACTTAGGAGATGTTAGCAACATCGTTACTAACATTTATCTTATCTTTGAGACCGCTTAAGGAAGTGAAGGGTGCTCTAACCATACAGAACTGTTTCTCCTGTGGTTTGAACAATTTTTAAAAGCATGACCCTAATGATGTGCTGCGAACAACATTTCCTTTGGCTGCATGCTTTAACTCATCTTGCTATTTGTAGTCATGTTCATTGAGACTCATCAACCATTTGTCTTGTACCATCCGAATAATTGTGTTCATAGGTCTGTAGGGCTCGTTTGTGTTCGAGAAAAAGGAGTATTCAACGGTAGCCAGACCCACACCCCGGACAGGATCCCTATCACAAACGGTTTAGAGTCTAATCGAGACTTTTTATTGGGGAGATCCCTTACTGTTGGCCAGACATTTCTTCTTGTCAACACAATCATTACGTGTAATTAATTTTCCAATGTAACCATTCACGCAATAGTAATAAAAATATATTCATTTCCAATTTCTTGAATTTAAAATGAAAATATACAAGAATGATTGAATTTAATTGCTGTGACTGTGATTTAGCGAAATAAAAACAAAAACGAAACTGATCTAACCTAGCATTTGCTTGAAAACATCGAAACCATCTTTCGATAAGGCTTTCATAGGCGTGATTTCCACTCTGATTCAGATCATGTTGCAACTTCTCTTTGTCCTCCTCAGTCTCTTGTTCGAATAATTGTTCCCCATTAGATATACATGATTCTTCAAATGTTGATTTGATGTTGGCTTCTGAAGGAGTAGTTAAGCTTTTGGCTGCCGTCAAGATCTCTTCTTTGCAAGAAGAGGAGATCTTGACTCTTGCTAGGATCTGAGTGAGATGTTCCAAACTTATACTCATCATTAAATCATCTTACTGATACATATGGATTAGTTGGAAAGGGGTTCTTACAACACCCAAAACTTAAATTTTGAATGTAAAACTAAATGAAAATAAAATAGTTGCGTAAACTACTCTTGCGAAAAATCACACTTTGCAAAAATTAAACACTCTTTGCAGGAAAGTAAACACACTTGAGGTTATCAAGAAAACTATGATAATCTAGAAAGAAATAAATAACAACTGATGATTCAGTTGTTCGCAAGAAAACTAGAATAGCTGGTAAGCAAACAATTTAATGACGGTCAAATCAAATCTAGGAAATGAAATCACTCTTGTAGAAAACTAAACTAAACTTCAATTCATCGTGCCTCCCCGGCAACGACGCCAAAATTTTGGGTGAAAATATTGTCGTCGAATAATTTCCTAATCATTAATTATCAACCCGAGGAGTTCGTAGACTTATGAAACACATGCACAATATATGTAGAATTGAAGTCAAATTAACCTAATGTAATGCTTGGAATTGAAACACACGACTAAATTTAAACACACGACTTGAAAATAATCACACGACTGAAAGCAAATTGTAGAAATTAAAATATCCTAGAAATGTGAAATTTCATAAAAGAAAGAAAACAAATGACAACACATGTTAGAAATGACAAATAAAAGATGACAAGAAACAAACACATGTGAGCTCACATTAACAATAAAGAAATCTCAATCTATTACATCACAATGACTCACAATCCTCTCCAACCATGACTTATTCTCCTAACTTATTCTATTACATGACTCAAATTATTGAATTATGAATTCTCTCTCTTCTTCTTATTCCCTCCTCCTTTCTATGGAGAGAGCACTCCTATTTATATATATGAGTTTCTTTGAAAAACATATAAACAACTCATAATACAACTCCACTTTTCTTTTAACCAATTTCTATAATTACAAAATATGATCCCTTCAAAACCTCACACAAATATTAGATGAGATATACATATCCTCATGATCTTCTCCTTGAAATGAACTTGAATGATTATCTCCTCAAATATCTTTGACCCCTTCAAATCCTCACACAAATCTTGGATGAGATATCATATCCTCATGATCTTCTCCTTGAAATGATCTTGAATGATTATCTCCTCAAATCTCTTTGAATAATCCTTTATTGAAATATTCCTACACATTACAAGGCTCACACAACTTTTGAGATATATATATATATATTCTAATAATTAATCACAAATTCTCTCAAAATGCATGAAAATAAATAAATTGGAAAATAATAAGGGAGACCCATATTTATCATAAAAATAGTATGATAAATAGTGAATGGAGAAACATAATATGGATAAATGTGAGGAATAATGAAAGGAAAAGAAGATGAAAATACGACATTTCGGAGACTCAACAACACCTCTAACATTACTGAAGAAAGATGCATTTTCTTGGACTCCAGAAGCAACTAATGCCTTTGAACATCTTAAAGAGGCAATGTGCCAAGCATCGGTCTCAACTACACCAAACTTCACAAAAACATTTATTGTGGAATGTGATGCCCCAGGAAATGGAATTGGTGATGTTTTAATGCAAGAAGGAAGACCCATTACTTTTGAAAGTCGCCCAACCAAAGGAAAGTATTTACAAAAACCTATTTATGAGAAGGAAATGTTGGCAATACTACATGCACTAAAGAAATGACGACCTTACCTAATGGGAAGACACTTCAAGGTAAAAAAATATCACGATATTCTTAAATTTTTTTTGGAATAAAGACTATCTTTAGAAGAGCAAAAAAAATGGGTCACAAAGATGTTGGGTTATGACTTTGAAATCATCTACAAAAAAGGGAAGCTAAATGTGGTTGCAGATGCACTCTCAAGAAAGGATGAGGATGTGGAAGCATTGCTTTGTGCCATTTATATTATCCAACTAGATTGGATAACCGAAGCAAGGGAGGAATGGAAGAATGATGAATAAGTGTGGACATTCATTCAAAAGTTGCAGCAAGATCCCAATACATGTGATACATTTAGCTGGAAAAATGATTCATTATGGTACAAAGATCGCTTATATATTTGTAAGAATTCCCAACTAAAACAAAATATTCTTTTGGAATTGATATCTCTCCCTTAGGAGGACACTCATGATTTTTAAAAACTTAGCACAGGGTCAAGAGAATTTTTTTGGGATGGTCTTAAATCTGATATTCAAAAGTTTGTGGTAGAATGTTTGGTCTGCCAACAAAATAAAGTTGAGAAAATTAAGACCCTGGGTCTACTACAACCTTTATCCATTCCAAGTCAATGTTGGGAGGAGGTTTCAATGGATTTTATCACATGTTTACCCAAGTCCGAAGGAAAGAGTGTCATCATGGTGGTAGTTGATAAAATTACCAAGTATGCACACTTTTGTGAATTATCTCATCCATTTAAAGGTAATACAGTTGCTACTGCATTTATGGAAACAATTCAATAGCTACATGAAAACCCAAAGATTATTGTTGGGTCAATTTACTGAGTAAACTAACACAAGTATTTAATTATCAATACGGGTTTGTAAAACTTGGAAGCATGTCCAAAATATATGGATTTCAACTACAATCAATTTTAAAAGATGAATTATTGAATTTGACGGAAATGCATATTACAAATATAACACTTAACTAAATAATTTCTAATTCAATATGTAATAAGCATAAGAAGAAGCTCCTAACTTAGGAGAACCAGGTTGACCTTCTCTACAATACTACTTCATAAACATAAATAAAAAATCACTAGTGAACAATAGCTCAAGATGCATAAAGAATAGTAGAAGAGGCTCCTAACTAAGGATTGTTCTTCTTTATAAATTCATTCATCATTAAAGCCATTGTATGAAAATTGGAAGTTCAGAAAATCACTTTAAACAAAGGCAATGAAGATGAATTCTAGTTTGTATTCTCTGATAAGATAGAAGGAGAGTTTAACTTAAAAAATGGTTTGACCCTTCATATGCAGATTAGAATTTAGATTAAGATTCATCAGTAAACATAATATATCATCATACATCTAATTAACTGATTTAAACATGGAGCAAAACTAGTTTATGAAATTTCAACTAAATTAACCAGAAAGTGCACTTAGTTTGGTGTGGGGGGCCTCCACCCTTGCCTCACACACTGAAATTACTTCTCAGATACTAGAACTCAATAAATCATTCGCCACATGGAACAACAGAAAGAAGATAGAACTGTTTTTTTCAATTAACTCACAAAGTTCAGAAATATCAAAGTGAAATCATATAAATTCTACATGTTCATGCCTTCAATGTTCTTGGCTTAAATAGAAAAATATCAAAAAAACTTGACTAAAATGTCTCTAACAACCATTTATATACTCATCCCATCTATCTTGGTAAAGCTCATCCATCCAATCACTCAAAGTCTGGAAAATCCCACAAAATACTAAATTTTTCCTATTTCCTAGGGATTTCCTGAATGACAGGTCATGTTTGACAAGATTTGACTGAGCCTGTTTTAGCTCGGTTTGACCGAACCAATAGGTACACGTCCATCCTTGGTTCCCAATCTTTCTAAATATGTGCTCGGCTCATTTGCAGGTGTCCTACAAGTATGACTTAAATGAAGCTATTACGAGAATTTTTAGTCCTGTCCAAAAATGCACTTAAAATCCAATTTTTGTAAAAACATCTAAAAATTGCAAAACATAATTTATATACATGAATATGCATAAATTGGTCAAAATAAGGTGTATATGGATGGTATATGGTTGGATACAAGGGAAAATAAGTGTATTTAATAAGCAAAATTGGATAAAAAACGGGGGCCAACAATTATTGTAAGCGACAGAGATCCCATTTTCACTGGAAATGTTTGGACGAAATTATTTTCTTGTTTGGGTACTCAACTAACTCATAGTTCATCTTATCATCCTCAATATGATGGGAAAACTGAGATAGTGAACAAATTTTTGAAGGATATCTCCGTTGCTTTGTATTTGATAAACAAACACAATGGGTCAAGTGGTTACTTCTGGCTGAATGGTTGTATAACACTTCCTTCCATACTGCAGAAAAAATGACCCCATTTATGGCACTTTATGTATACCATCCACCATCCATGACATCATATTTAAAGTAAAATTTTAAGGTTCAAGTAGTGGAAGATCACATTGAGCATCAACAACGAGTTATCCAACTCTTAAAGGATAACCTCACTTTGGCACAAAATCGAATGAAACAACAAGAAATCAACATCGCAACAAAAGAAGTTTTGATGTAAGAGATTGGGTATTGTTACGGCTACAACCATACAAACAAATGTACCTCAAGCAAGCTAAGAAGGATAACAAATTATCACCAAAGTACTATGGTCCATAAAAGGTGGTGCAAAATATTGGTACTATGGCATACAAATTGGAGCTTCCTGCATCTTCCTGAGTGCATCTAGTTTTCCATGTTTCATGCTTAAAGAAGGTTATAAGTGAAAAATTTGAGTTCAAACAATATTTCCAGAACTTGACGAGGGAGGAAAAATCATATTGGAACTTGAAGTAGTCACAAAAAGAATAACTCGACAACTACGAAATCGATCAATTTCAGAGTATCTCATCAAGTGGAAGAACTTACCTGCTGAAGGTTCCACATGGGACAATGAGAATTTTATACAAAAAACATCTAGAACTACTCAAGCGTTGAGGACAACACTTTTTTGAAGGAGAGGGGCATGTTAGGTCCCTATAATACTAGTGTAGCCCTTTATTGTTATTGTCAAACCATTTCCTCTAATGTTGGTTTGACCTCATGAAAGTTGCTAGGGCATTTTTCAAACCAACATTAGAGGAAATTTGTACATAACAATAACTTTCATGCCCTAGCATTTGTACTAGTTGATTCGATGTTCTAATGCTTATGATACTTTGATATTTTTATGGTATTAAATGTGTTCTTTGTAATGATGAATGCTTAATTGTATATGACATTTCAATTGTCATTTTACATAGAGGAATGTGATATAAGATATGCGTAGGATACAATGATTTAGCTAATTTATAAATAAATGTACCATGATTATAATTCTACATGTTATTGATGCACATGCCCACAACAAATTATGAGTGAATCTTGATGTATAGCATATGTTTGATTCCACCATTTCATTAAAATTTAGTACTAGTAAGATATGTGTTTGATGGTCATATGATGTTCATGTTTTGAATGATATACTCTATAACATGATAGATTTTGTGGATGTTATAGATTAGATAAATGTGATTTATGATAGCCATATATTAGTGACAACATAATAATGATTTGATATACTTGGTTTATGACTTGAATGCATGTTGTCACTTGATGTCTTATAATTATGATGCGTGTAAGAGCTTGACATGATAGATGATCCATGGATTTTGATTTTGATTTTAGTTATAGATATCGTTGGAGTCCATATCCATGAAATATCTCAATAAAGATACCATTATATTGGTTGGGTGTAGGAATGACACAATCATTAATTCTATACAAACATCCCTATACTCTTGTGAAACCTTGGGGTTTTCTGATACTTAGAGCCTTGGGTTGCTTAAGATTTCTAGATACTTGAGACCTTTTAAAATGATGAGAGTTGTGAGGTAGTGGGTTCCCCAAGAGTTAGATAGAGGGACAAAGTTTTACTGACATTTCCCCAAAGTTGTGATGACAAATTTTGATGCTTACTGCATTCTTGAGTGAGATGAGTTGTTATTTCCATTCCATGTCGAATGATATATGATTAGTGTCAATAGAGAGACCCATGCCATTGTTATTGGGACCATTTGAGCATCAAGGGAGATTAGATAGTGGTTGTGAATAAATCATGGGTGGTCTGTGGAGTGTGTACACACATTGTTGTAGTGAGAGAGTATGTATGATTCACTGCTTGTGTTAAAATTTTGTGAATATTATGTACGATTCATCGCTTTTGTTATAATTGTGTTGGTGTTTACTAGATCATGATTGAATTGAATCTATGTCCAACATTACCATCTTGCATTGTGAAAAACATGTAATAGGTTAGTTTTGTTTCACTATTTTCTTTATTAGTGCGTGTGTGGGCCTAACATGATAACTATACATGTATGTCATGTCCTTGCTATGGCCATCAGTTACTGCTTGTGTATTTCTTATTTGCAATAACAAACTACTATCATAATTCTACCTCTAATAAAAATATAATTTCAAATTCATATGAATAAATGAATAGTAGTGGAAAAAACCATGCATATTTCAAATTCATTCTTTACAAATTGAATCAAGGCTCCACATGACGTATTGAAAACTTGAAATATCCCACATAAGTTAATAATGAATACTTATATGTAAATTGATGCAAATCCATTAAGTTTGTCACTGAGGAGAAATTCATCACGCAATCATATTTATCAACTATAGATTCCACCCAAGCTAGAGCATGGTACCACTAACATGAAGGAAGCTCCTATATGGCTATAATATCACTCAACACAACCTATTTACCTAATTTTGAAGATAATTTGTTCACCATTGAGCACCCAAGAGCCTCATCTAGTGATTAATATGCCTTGACACTTTCTTCTCTTTCACAACACAAGAAAGCTTTTCCCTTTTCTTACTTAATAACCCCTAAGAAATCTTCTTCTCTTCGCATGTAAGTATAAGGGTCCAAATTTATATTTGCATATTAAGAATAACCTAGAGGATAAACACTTGGCCAAATAAGTCAATGAGAAACTGTAGCAGGGTTTTAGGTTTGTGGTATTTTCTTTAGCGATTGTGGATATTCTAGCCATGGTTTACCCTCCAAAGTCATCCTATTTCATCTTCAAATTCTCAATAGGAAGTTACCACCTTCCATAGGGTCTTACCAACACTAATTTCATGGATTTGTTTTTCATTTCTAGGCATAAACAACCATAGTTTCCCGTAGGTTTCTTCATGTGCAAGGAGAGGAAAAATTATCACTATTCAAATGGAGGAGTGGATGAATGATTCATCAATGAATATGAATATTGGTTTTCTCCCAAGATTTTGCATAGAACAAGTTTTTCCCTTCGATGAAGCATGGGGAATTTTTCAAAGGTCCACCAAATTTAAATGTTTATGGAAAATTTTTGAAATTAGATTTTCACAGCTGTTCATATTGCAGTTATACTTCTAGAGTTGAATTGTGTAAGAAAGTCGAAACTTCTGATGTTTCAGGTAGACACTCTTCTTATCTTAAAGGACAAGAGAAGCTTATAGAATGATAATGTGACACTCTACCCATCCTGATGGGAAATGCTTGTAAGGAAGCATGTGGAAGATGTTGATTTATGGTAGCATCGGATGTGCTCTAGCCTTGTAATTTTGTATATAGGCTAAGACACATGTATTCCATAAAGGGTTTTAGAAAATTCCACTTATAATCTTAGCCCTTGATTATGTTTTAATCTTGGCTGTTGAAGGGTCAACGAAAGATTATAAGAAGGAGGGTGAGGGGCCTATGGAAAACATATTAAGCATTTGTCATTTTCAAGCTTGTGAGAGAGAGACAACTTTTTGATCAAGATCGAATCACTAGGGTTGGGTTTGCTAAGTGATTTGATTCACTGATCGGTTCTAGAGAGGGGCAGATGCAGTAACTGGTCAGGAGGACCAAGAGTACATTTTAGAGAGAGAGAGGCAGCAGTCACGCAAAAGAGGCAACGCAGTCATTTGGAGGAGTGATGCAGTTCCTAAAGGGAATCACATAGAAGTGACATAACTCCTTCTTGATTCAGTCTGGAGATAGATGGAAGATGGGGTTTCTGAGCCAGGAGAGCCAAAAATCAATTTCAGATCAGCTTGATCAACTACAGAGGAGAGGTGATGCATTTCTTCAGCTTGCCCACACAAGCTTATGCAGTTGCAACGTAGGCATCTCGTAGAGGCAGAGAGGGGATTCACCAACGCTGTTTAGATCAGTCGGGGACTTGCAGAGTGAGGTAAATCCTACACTTCTTCTGTTGCTGAGATTTTCTCTGAAGGGTGAGACGGATATTGGCACCCTAGTTGTACTCAAGATTCTGTTGCTTAATAATACAAAACCCTCAGATCTGCTGCACCGGTTTTCTCAAGTTGGGTTTTTCCGGGGACTTAGTCCAAAACTATCTGTGTCAAATGTGGATGTTTTTCATTGTATTTTGTTTAGTTTGTTTCAGCACTTAGGTTTATTCCACAACATTATTTGTGTAGACTACTTCAGTAATTACTTCGATATTTCATCATAATGAAATAACTATAAAAAATAATAAGAGAAGTAATTCAGATTTTCTGCAGTAGGAATCCAGATTTAGGATTTTTCACATGGTATCAGAGCTTATTCAGGTTGAAGTGCAGGAGAAACACAAGAGAACTAGCAGATCATCGCTGAATAAACTAGGTGTTGCGTAAGCAGCAGTAGACTACCCCAGTAGTTACGCAGTCCAAGCTAGGAGGGAAATCCAGCGTAGAGAAATCTCCCTCCGAGAGAGTTGATAGAGGGGTAAGGTTTTTTAGTTGCAGAAGAAGCAGCGTAGCAGACCATCATAGCTGAAGGACGCAATATCTAGACAGTAGTGAGTGCTGGTGCATAATCATAAGAAAATTTATGAAAATTAGAGTTGGGGATTTCTTGACCTTAGAGAGTTCTCTTACTCAAAGAGACTTAGTTTTTCCCATGGAGAAACAGAAGTATTGACTTACTCCTCAAGGAGTGTGTAAGTCTAGCTGAGTAAAGGGTTAGAGGAATAAATCGACAGTTGAGGAGATGGCCAACAATGGATTGCGAGACCAAAATATATTGGAGGGTGCCTCCAACTATGTTATTTGGAATTCAAGGATTCAGTTTCTCCTTGATGAGCATGATCTAAAGGCCCTCATTGAAAACGCAGTTGAAAAGTCACTGGATGCAGCACATTTAAGAGCCTTCAAGAAGAACATGGAAAGAGCTAAACGATTGATCCTAGATGGTGTGAAGGATCACATAGTTCCTCACATAGCAACAAAGAACACTGCTAGAGAAATGTGGGTAGGGCTGGAAAAGTTATACCAAGGATCTTTCGAGCAGCGGAAGATGTATCTAGAGGAGAAGATGCGTAATACCAGGATGAAAAAGGGAGAGTGTTTTGACTCCCTGTCTCGAATTCAAGATAACCAAGACCAGCTGTCAGTAGTGGGATAAGTACCTAAATACTCAGAGCTGGTAAGGCTCACTCTAAACTTTGTTTCATAAGACTATAAGGTCTTTTTCCAGAGCATTTTGGGAAAAGAAAAGCTTTTAGGATGAGAAGTGATGTGGGCATCCTTGTAGCAAGAAGAGCTCAGGAGAGATCTCCTCAAAATCCATATTGAGGATGGCAACAATGGTTCGAAAGTCAACAAGGAGGAGGAAGAAAACACAACACTTGCATCAAAGGGGCAACATAGGCAGAAGAAGAAATATATGTCCAAGATCAAGTGCTTCAAGTGTGGGGAAATGGGACATTATGCCACACAATGTCCTCTTAAGAAAAAGGACAAGGAAGAGAAGCAAGATCCTCAAGCCAGAGCTGCCAAGATTGAGGCAGAAGCTGATTGGGATATGTTAGCTCATATTTCGAAAGGAGGGAAGTGGGATAACTTGGAGTTGTAGATTTAGAATATACAGGTGGAAAGATCCTTGAGTGTTTCTAAACTCTTGGATCACATGAAAGCTACGACAGCCTTAAGACAGTAGCAGGATGGACAGTCACAGTAGAAGACGAAGAGACTTTGCAGTGGCTAGCTGTACTAGATCCTGATCAGCGGAGAGAGGGAGCAGCAACAACATAGTGCACAATGGTTCAGCGTAGTGCATAGCAGCAACAACTTAGCATATTCAGAGAACTAGTGCATAATTTAGCAGTAGACAATCTTATTATCCAAGATGCAATTTTACTTGTCCAATTTCGGATGTTTTTCTAGTGTCAATTAGCAACAGTGCAACAGTGCAGCAGTGCAGTAGCAACAGTAGTTGAGCAACAACAATGGAGCAACAGCAGCGTAATGCACAGTGGTGCAGCGCAGTGTAGATCAATGCTCACTCAATGCAACAACATGGTTGCAGAATTCAGTGGGAGTTGCAGTACAGTGGCAGTTGGCAGAAACATGCAGAGTCAACAATAGTACAGATGCAACATTTGTGCAACGTTGGTGAGCAGCATCAACAACACAACAACATATGTTATAGAATAGAGCAACGCATTGAGTTGTATTGCTAGAGCACTTTCCTCGCTAAGAGGGAGTGTTGATTTATGGTAGCATTATATGTGTTCTAGCCTTGTAATTTTTTATATAGGCTAAGACACATGTATTCCATAATACCTAGAAAGGATTTTAGAAAATTCCACTTAGAGATGGTTTGATTAAATTAATTAATCGTTTTTAATGTTTTCCTAAGTCTCAACTTAGGGAAACTGATTAATTAAAGGGTATTAATTAAACTAAGTGTGAATCTTCTAGATAAAGCCATGGATCATCTCCAAGTTAATATTAGCCCTTGATTATGTTTTAATCTTGGCTTTTGAAGGGTCAACGAAAGATTATAAGAAGGAGGGTGAGGGCCCTATGGAAAACATATTGAGCATTTGGCATTTTTGAGCTTGTGAGAGAGACACAACTTTTTGATCAAGATCGAACCACTAGGGTTGGGTTTACTAAGTAATTTGATTCATTGATCAGTTCTAGAAGGGGGCAGATGCGGTAACTAGTCAGAAGGACCAGGAGTACATTTCAGAGAGAGAGGCAACAGTCACGCAGAAGAGGCATCACAATCATCTCGAGGGGTGACGCAGTTCCTGAAGGGAATCACGCAGAAGTGACACAATACCTTCTTGATTCAGTCCATAGATAGCTAGAAGCTAGGGTTTATGAGCCAGGAGGGCCAAAACTCAGTTTCAGATCAGCTTGATCAGTTGCAGAGGAGAGGTGACACAATTCTTCAGCTTGCCCACACAGGCTTATGCAGTTGCAGCGTAGGCATCACACAGAGGTAGAGAGGGGCTTCACCAACACTGTTCAGATCAGCCGAGGACTTGCAAAGTGAGGTATCTCACATTTCTTCTGTTGTCGAGATTTTCTATGAAGGGTGAGTCGGATATTGGCACCCTAGTTGTACTCAAGATTTTGCTGCTTAATAATACAAAACTCTCAGATCTACTGCACCGGTTTTCCCGAGTTGGGTTTTTCCGAGGACTTAGTCCAAAAATAATTGTGTCAAATGTGGATGTTTTTCATTGTATTTTGTTCAGTTTGTTTCAACAAACTTAGATTTATTCCGCAACATTATTGGTGTAGACTGATTTAGTAATTACTTCGATATTTCATTGTAATGAAATAATTATGAAAAAGAATAGGAGAAGTAATTCATATTTGTTGCAGTAGGAATCTAGATTTAGGATTTTTCACATGGTATCAGAGCTTATTCAAGTTGAAGTGAAGGAGAAACACAAGAGAACTAGTAGACCAACGCTAAAGAAACTGGGTGCTGCGTAAGCAGCAGTAGACTATTGCAGTAGCTACGCAGTCCAAGCCAGGAGGGAAATATAGCACAGAGAAAGCTCCCTCTGAGAGATTTGACATAGGGGTAAGCTTTTTCAGTTGCATAAGAAGCAGCGTAGCAGACCAGCATAACTGAAGGACGCACTATTTGCACAACAGTGAGTGCTGGTGCATAAGCGTAATTTTTTTTATGAAAAACATAGTTGGGGATTTCTTGACCTCAGAGAGTTCTCTTACTCAGAGACTCGGTGTTTCCCGTGCAACAATAGAAGTATTGACTTACTCCTCAAGGAGTGTGTAAGTATAACTGAGTAGAGGGTTAGAGGAAGAAATTGACAGTTGAGGAGATGACCAACAATGGATTGCATGACCAAGATAGATTGGAGGGTGCCTCCAACTATGTTATTTGGAAGTCAAGGATTCAATTTCTCCTTGATGAGCATGATCTAAAGGCCCTCATTGACAGCGCAGTTGAAGAGCCACTTGATGCAGCACATCTAAGAGCCTTCAAGAATAACATGGAAAGAGATAAACAATTGATCCTAGATGGTGTGAAGGATCACATTGTACCTCACATAGCAACAAAGAACACTACTAGAGAAATGTGGGTAGGGCTGCAAAAGCTATACCAAGGATCTTACGAGCAGCGGAAGATTTATCTGGAGGAGAAGATGCGTAATACCAGGATGAAGAAGGGAGAGTGTTTTGAATCCTTCCTGTCTTGAATTCAGGATAACCGAGACCAGCTGTCAACAGTGGGATCAACACCTAAAGACTCATAGCTGGTAAGGCTCACTCTAAACTCTTTTTCAGAAGACTATCAGGTCTTTGTCCAGAGCATTTTGGGCAGATAAAAGCTTCCAGGATGGGAAGCGATGTGGGCATCCTTGCAACAAGAAGAGCTTAGGAGAGATCTCCTCAAAATCCATATTGAGGATGGCAACAACGGTTTGAAAGTCAACAAGGAGGAGGAAGAAAACACAACCCTTGCATCAAAGGCGTAACAAAGATAAAAGAAGAAATATCTTTCCAAAATCAAGTGCTTCATGTGTGGGGAAATGGGACATTATGCCACACAATGTCCTCTTAAGAAAAAGGACAAGGAGGAGAAGCAAGATCCTCAAGCCAGAGCTGCCAATATTGAGGCAAAAGTTGGTTGTGCTATTTTAGCTCATATTTTGAAAGGAGGGAAGTGGGATGACTTGGAGTTGTAGATTTAGAATCTACAAGTGGCAGGATCCTTGAGTGTTTTCAAACTCTTGGATCACATGCAAGCTACGGTAGCCTTAAGACAGTAGCAGTGGAAGATGAAGAGACTTTGCAGTGGCTAGCTGTATTAGAGCCTGATCAGCGCAGAGAGGGAGCAACAACAATAGCAGTTGAGTAGTAGCAGCGCACTGCTCACGCAATACAAAGCAACAACATCGTAACATATTCAGAGAACTAGTGCAGAAGTTAGCAGTAGACAATCTTATTATCCAAGATGAAGTTTTACTTGTCCAATTTCGGATGTTTTTCTGTTGCAAATAACAACAATGTAGCGGTGGAGCAACAACAACAACAATGGAGCAGCAATAGCATAGTGCACAGTGGTGCAACGCAGTGCAGCAACATGGTTGCAGAATTCAGAGGGAGTTGCAGTACAGTGGCAGTTGGTAGCAGCATGCAGAGTCAACAATAGTATAGATGCAACATTTTTGCAGCGTTGGTGAGCAGCATCAACAACACAACAACAGATGTTACAGAAATTAGAGCAACACATTGAGTTGTATTGCTAGAGCACGTTCCTCACAAAGAGGGAGTGTTGATTTATGGTAGCATCGGATGTGCTCTAGCCTTGTAATTTTTTATATAGGCTAAGACACATGTATTCCATAATAACTAGAAAGGATTTTGGAAAATTCAACATAAAGATGGTTTAATTAAATTAATTAATCATTTTTTAATGTTTTCCTAAGTCTAAACTTAGGGAAACTGATTAATTAAAGGGTATTAATTAAAATAAGTGTGAATCTTCTAGATAAAGTCACAGATCATCTCCAAGTTAATCTTAGCCCTTGATTGTGTTTTAATCTTGGCCGTTGAAGGGTCAACAAAATATTATAAGAAGGAGGGTGAGGGGCCTATGGAACACATATCGAGCATTTGGCATTTTCGAGCTTGTGAGAGAGACACAAATTTTTTATCAAGATCGAATCGCTAGGGCTGGGTTTTCTAAGTGATTTGATTTAGTGATCAGTTCCAGAGAGGGGCATATGCAGTAACTGGTCAAGAGGACCAGGAGTACATTTTAGAGAGAGAGGCAATAGTCACGCAGAAGAGGCAGCACAGTCATCTAGAGGGGTGACACAGTTACTGAAGGAAATCACGCAGAAGTGATGTAGTGCCTTCTTGATTCAGTCCAGAGATAGCTAGAAGCTGGGGTTTCTGAGCCAAGAGGGCCAAAACTCAGTTGCAGAGGAGAGGTGACGCAATTATTCAGCTTGCCCACGCAAGCTTACATAGTTGCAATGTAGGCATCACGCAAAGGCAGAGAGGGGCTTCACCAGTGCTGTTCAAATCAATCGGGGACTTGAAGAGTGATGTATATCTCACATTTCTTCTGTTGCCGAGATTTTCTTTGAAGGGTGTGTTAGGGTCCTATAATAATAGGGATCATAATTTTGAATTGACTATGTTAAGTCTTGTAATATTGTACATACCTTTGCTTTCTGCAAATGTTTTCCATATTAAAAAAAAATGAAAAGAGGGTATGTCCTAAAAGAATAATCAAAGGACCAAAAGAAAAAAAGATCAAAAAAGCTATAAAATATGAACCCCAAAAAAAGAAACAAAAATAAATTCTGAAAGTGTTGCACATTCAAATGCCACTACTCTTAGTTTACTTTACTTTTACAAATAAATTGTGTGAAACTTGTCCAAAATGCCACAATTCATGATGATCATACAATTTAATCTTGATTATTCATGCCTTTAAATTCCATGTCATGATAGTTAGTGAATAAAGATATGATCAAACCATTTAATCTTGGCAGATCAGTAGTTAGGTAGAGAATAAAAATGAGCTCATAAGTTTAATCTGAGCCATTGGAAGATATAAAGTTAGAAATAAGTTAGTTTTCTTATCAAAAGAAAATAAAAGGGAGTGCACCCAATAAAGGAAATAAAAATTGTTAGGATAAATAAAGGGTAGGTAGGGTACTTTCAAAAGTTATGGAAAGCATCATTTGGTTTATCTCTTATCGCTAATGTTTTTCTAACATTTCCCCTTATCCTAAAAATCCCTCTTTCCTCTCTTGGGAGCCATTTACCCTTGCAAAATCCCTTTCCCTTTGCTAAAATCCCTTTTCCCTTCCTAAAAACCCTTTTTCCTTTGAAAAACCCATTTCCCTTGACTAACCCCGCCTTTTCAAATAAAACATAAAAAACCAATTTTTCAATAGTTTTAAATGAAAATTATTAATCGGGCACACCTTTTCTTTTAAACCCCCCTTGCTTTATATATTTCCATTTAAACATTCCGTTTAATATGACCTCGCTTTCATTTCACTTAGTCCCTCCACCTAGTATATTTTCTCGACCCCCTTTATTTCATTTTAACCTATCACTTAATATATTTCGAGCCCCACCATTGAATTAACACTCCCGCTTTATATATTTACTAACCCCCATTTCATTTATCCTTCGCCTATCCATTTCTCGACCCCAATTCCTTTGAAAAGGCGAAAAACCATCAGTTGTTAGATCGAGTTGTTAGATCGACGCCAGCTAGATCTAACGACCAATAAATATTTTCGCACCCCCTAACATCCGATATTTAAAACCAATGGGGGGGTGGGGGGGTGTGAAATGGGTGGTTTTATCCACTCGCTCCCCTGCCACGCAGCGCCACCAAGTCTTATCTCACCCCCTCCTGCCCAAACCACCAAACCACTTTTCGATGTGCGATAAACCACCTGCACCGTGCGAAAAACCATCAAGTGTTCAAATATGAAATCCCGCTATTTTCATTCGTTTGCCTACCTCTGTTGATTTGTGCAAGAAACTGAAAATACATTGCTGACCAGAATTGAAGCTTCACTGCAATCCGGACCTCTTCCACAGACCCACCAGTTCACTGAAACCCGTTCGCCTCCCTACAAATCCTTTTTTCCAAATTCACAGTTGTTTTATTTTGCAGGTGATTAGCAGAACCATGATATGGATAAACAGTTTGATACTAGTTCCAACCTATTTAATCCAGACCCATAGGATATGAATTCGAAGGTTTTTTACTCAGCAGAACATTATGTACAACAATAGAGCAGAAAGAGACAATTGAAACAGAGACAATGATGGTTACCGGAGATAAAACATCTACACCAACAATAGCAAAGTTCATACATAATGCTCTCCAGGACACACTTTTATATTGCATGAAGTTAAACATATCTTTTTAGTAAAATCCACTTTTACTAAAGACATAGAAAAATGTGAAAGAACACACAAATGGAAGAAACAAATAAGTAAACAACAATCAAAGAAAACATGGACATATTTCAGTCAGTTACTAGGTGTCACTATCTTCTTGCATGAATATATTTTATTTTCCTTAAATAAATCCTAGTCAGTTGACATGCTATTTTTGTAATAATTTGTATAAATACTTCATCATTTCGAAGTATTGAGGGTGGATTTCTGAAGATTTCAATAGTTGATTGATATACTACCTAAAGGTTATTGTACCATTTCCAGTTGACAAACAAGACAAGTAATAAAGGAATTTCTTTACAGGATTCATGTGTTGAGCTATCTCAGTGAAGTATAATTTCAATTGTTCTTGTTATTTTCTTAAGTATTCCATAAACTTTAATGTGTTCTAAACTTGAATGTTATAATTGGAAATTTATTGCAGAATTTGTTTAATTACACTCTTTTTTGAACTATTATACATTTCTATGTTTTCTTCTGATATCTGGTTTAGAGGATTCTTAATTTCCCTCTAATCCTGATTGACCTCCCTCACCTTCTTTCATTAGCTAGTTTAAGGAATTCTTAATTGCTCCTTGATCCCGATTGAAAATCACTTCACCATTCAGCCTTGAGATCTGATTTTGCTCACCTATCCTGCCCTCTAACACTTCCTTTATAATTTTTTTTTTGTTTTAAAAGCATATTGACTCCATAGCCCAATGGAAAATGGAAAATCACCTATCCATCTAAATCAGTAATTCCACCAACAAATCAGAATCAATCAAAATCAAGCAAACATAACTAGCCTAAAATTTATTAAACAAACAAAGTTAAATCATTAAGAGAGAGCCCTCTCTGAGCATTAGGAAGGTTAGATATTAATCTCCAAAAGTGGTTGATAGTTACCTCTGATATTTCTTTTTAACACATATAACAACTCTTGGGAAATTTTGGAGTGATAACATATTGGAGACTCCACTAGGGAAACTAGTCCCTAGTTAAATAAATCTTAAAGGAAACACTTTTCCTCATTTTTTCTCCTTAAGGTTTTAAAGGGTTGTTAAAAACTATTATTGAAAGTTAAAATTCTGGCTTCTAAAAGAACATATTATACCAAGGCTCATCCTGATCCCAACCTGCTATAATTGTTGATGATCCTGACAGAATTTTAAGAAAACCTAAAAAAGTGGAAAGTCTAGGAAGTAGTAGTCAGTTATTCAAAGCAAATTCACTTCCTAACGAGTTATCAAGCAAACATGATATTCAATTTGATTTATCATTTGAACATTCTTTAGTTCGAACCAAATCTGAATACTCAATCTATGATATTGTAATAGACCCTAACTTTATTCAATTTATTGAATCAAAGAAGGAAACTATACAACTTGATTTAGATCAACAGGCTCTAGACACTTTTGACAAACTTGATGTTTTGACCTCAACTCCGATTAAAGATATAGACGAAGCCTATTTTCAATAGTCAGTTGAATTAACTACCTTAACTACTACTACCCCTAAGCATTCTACAATATCTTCAGAAACTGTAAATACAACTTTATTTAGTACCACCTCATCTATTGTATCCACCACAGTTCATTCCACAAAACCATTCATACCTAAACTTCCTCTCGAACCTAACGTTTCAAGCTCATCTTCAAGTGTTTCAAGTTCATCTTCAAGCACTTTAAGTTCATCTCCAAGAACCACTATTTTACCTCCCAGTCAAGCTAGAATATTAGCCATGGTAGCCAGATATGCCCCTTTGGTCTTACAGGCCCCTTTACATGCTATGCCAGAAGATTACCATAGCAAAATTTTTTAGTTTGATATTACTGGTCAATATAATGCTCAACAACATGTAAATAAAATGACAAAGTATTTTGAATTACAAGAAGTTGATGAGGCCGATGTACAAATGATATTATTTGCACAAAAATTAGCAGGAGATGTTAAGAAATGGTTTAAATATTTACCTGATAACCATATTGTTGATTTAGCTGCTTTCCACCAATTGTTTATCAATAG
Organism: Pinus albicaulis; assembly: GCA_034641835.2. Lineage (NCBI taxonomy): Eukaryota > Viridiplantae > Streptophyta > Pinopsida > Pinales > Pinaceae > Pinus > Pinus albicaulis. The sequence continues at coordinate 1,111,778,852 of CM076577.1, forward strand.
ACGGGAAAGAAAGAAAAACCCTTTACATGTATTATCTGAATATGAAAACATTAGGAGATCTACTAGTGAATATGTTCAGGATTATTGTACTAGGTTTAACAATATTTATAATGAAATACCAGTGAATATCAGACCTCCACCAAACTTGGCCCTCATCAAATTTCCAGATGGTTTTGATGCTGACATGTCCTATCAATTAAGAGAAATAAACCTTGCAACTTTAGAACAGATGCAGAGTGATGCAACTAGTGTAGAAGCTAACTTATTAGCCAAAAGAGCTAGGATGAGGAATGAAATGAGAGTGACCATTAAGGAAGAACCATCCACTTCAGATATTAAGATAGATATTTTAGCTAAAAGTATGGAAAGACTAATGGATAGATTAGAAAACATGGAAAGAAAACCTGAGTGGGAAAATCAACAAGGTCCCCAAATTAAAAACCCCAACTTTAGGAAAAATCCTAATATTGGTAAATCAAGAGAAGTTGTACCTAATCAACAGATTAGACCACCTTTCCAAGAAAATTATGCTGAAATTTCACAACAAAATGAAGAATACCAGGACACCTAGATAAATTTGATGGGAGTAAACAATGAAAATGTTGTTTTCTTACCCAAGAAGAACTAGAATTATACATGTTACAACAATTACAATTAGAATCTGGAGGGTCACTTGACTATAAACAAGGCTATGAATTTGCTATCTACGAAGTTCATAAACAATATAGCCTTAGAAGCAAAAAGAACATAGAAGTTCCTACTAAGAAATCAGTTCAAACCCAAACTAAGAAAATAGTAGAAGCTCTTGTGACCAAAGCTCTACAAATTCTCCCTTGAGAAACTCAGAATACTTCTAGCCCAAAGATTGTAGACATAACTTCAACTGCTACTCAAACTGTTCCAGACAAGAAAATTGAAAAGAAAACAGTTAACACACAAACTAAATTACCAATTGTTGATAAAAAAGACAAAATCACACAAACCACACTTGGTAAAGATGAAATCATTCAATTAGGAAAAACTCAAATCCCATTTAATATCCAAATTGAGATAGCCAAATTAAAAATACCAGTTCCTTTAACAGAGCTGGTGAAAAATGATTCTTACAAGGCACAAATCACTGAAACATTAAACATAGGGGTAGGTGAAGATGTTGTTAACCTCAATGATGATCAGCCTGAGTTATTATTTAGTCCTGAAGTTAACGTCAAACATCAACAAGGGGATGTCCCCCCATTCTACATTAGCTTAAACATTCATGATGAAATTTTACATAATGCTATGTTAGATTTTGTCGTATCTCATAAATTAATGCCTAAAGCAGTCATGGAAAAATTGAACTTAGACATCACCAGACCATACAAAGACCTGTTCTCCTTTGATTCTAGTCAAGTTAAATGCCTTGGCCCGATAAAATATTTGTGTGTGACTCTAGTCCAATGCCCAACAAAGAGTATTGTTATGGACATAGTAGTTGTTGATATCCCTCCCAAATATGGTATGTTATTATCTCGCTCATGGGGAGAAAAATTACAGGGATCACTACAATTAGACATGTCAGATGCTACCATTTCTATGTTTGGTCAGCAAATGAAACTTTATAGAGAAACTTTGATGAAATACATGGTAAGAAGGGCAGAAAGACCAAAAAATTATCCTATCTATTCCTTGCATTCTGATCTGGACTCATTTATCTTATGTAATTCAGACAATGAAAAAGATAAAATCAGAGCTATAGAAGAGAAACACAAGGAAATTGACAGTGAAAATATAACTCATGAGTCTATGTGGCATTTAGATTTTGATAGCTCTGTAAATCGATTAGGAGAAGGAGTTGGAGTATGGATCTACAATTTAGAGAATGATCATTCAGAAGGACATTCTTTCAGGTTAAATTTCAAATGCACTAATAGCATGGCATAATATGAAGCATTAGTGCTAGGTCGTCAAATTGTAAGAAAACTTGGAGCCAAAAGAGTTTCTATCATGGGAGACTCAAAACTCATCATAAAACAAATCAAGGGAGAGTATCTTGTTTTTCTTTTTTCTAAATTAGTTTAAATCTATTAAAGAGGAAGAGTAATATACATCGTGGCTGAAGCCTTAACTTTGCCCAAAAAAAGTGGCATGTTCAGCAAAGAAACTGAAAATTGACTGCCCACTAGGGGAAACCAGTCCAGACATTGTGCTCATGTGCTGCCCACGCAGGGCTAACAGCCTTGGATTCCACTGATCTGTGCACAAATTATAGACTGTTTGAAAAAAACTACTTGATAACATTGCTAAAAATTAAGAACTATCCCATAGAACTGGGCCTCGAAAAGAAAAAACCAAATATAATTCGAATGATTAACTATCATGATGAGGAGGTGGTTCTTCAATAATGAGGCACCTGTAGGCCTCCATTTCGTCATCCTCCCTAGGCTTGTCCGCACTAGAAGCTGTGCTCTGCTTGGAGCGTCCAAACCCGCGGAGATCCTTCTCCTCATCACTAGAAGCTTTCTCTTTGTGCTTATCCTCCTGCCGCGTCTTCTCATCGACGTCCCAAGCCGTCGCGGTAGTCTTCCCTCCCGAATGCGTGCTGGGGTCCGCCACCTGTGGTTCCTCCTTGAACACAACCGAGATGGAAGCAATGATGTGGGGGAAATTCAGGGAGCAGTTGAAGTAGAAATGAGTTGTTTGGGGCATATTTGAAGCGAGGGTAGCTGGAGTGGCAGGGGCGGGAGAATCCATTCGAAAACTCGCTGAGAGTATTTTGTTAATAACCCTAGACTTAGCCAATACAGAGAAACCATCTTAGACTTGATAAATTTTTTTCTTGAGACTGACTTTGCTATTTTTCCAAGAAAGTAGAATATGCAAGCACATAGTTTGGCCACTTTTGCCATCACATGCAGGTTACCCTTTTAGCCAAATCATTAGTACACAGCTGAGGTAAGACATAGGCTAACCATACCTAATAATTTGAAGTATTGGCAAATATTTTCCCAAGACTCACAAATCTATAATTTCATGAATTAGAATTTCAAAACTGTAAAATAGACACAGATTGTACATTATATTATACCATAAATAACGAATTAGATGTAAATGATGTAAATAAGATATAACCAACTAGATTCACTAAAGTAGAAATAGAAAAATTAGAAACAATAGAAATTGAGGAATTAACCAATGATGAATCATAAGTTTTAAACCTCAAAGACAACGTTTTTCCTATGGGATTAGCCCCATTAGAAGATCTCTTTGACTCCAATGATGTAGCTAGAAAACCCAAAATGGAGCCCCTAAGGTCAGATATAACATAGAAACAGAAGAAAAACCCAATCTTATAAAGATATCCAAGGCATTACCTCGAGCTGAAAAGTTGTAGTACATTAGTTTGTTTAAAGATTTCCAAGATATCTTTGCCTGGAGTTATGAAGACCTCAAGTCTTATGATACCAGAATTATCTAGCATAAGATACCAATTAAAGAAAATAGAAGCCCTTTAAACAAAAGTTTAGGAGAATTAATCCTGTTCTTATGCCATTAATAGAAAAAGAAGTTAAAAGGATGTATGAGGTTCAAATCATAGCACCCATTAGATATTCTGATTGGGTCTCTAATTTAGTCTCCATTAGAAATAAATCAGGAGAAATCCGACTCTGTGTTGATTTCAAAAACTTAAACAAAGTATCATTGAAGGGTAACTATCCCCTCCCTAAAACGGACCACATTTTACAAAGGGTAGTAGGGTCATCCAAAATTTCAATACTTGATGGATTTTCTGGATACAACCAAATCCTAGTCCAACTTGAAGATCAAGTAAAGACTGCATTTACCACTCCTTGGGGAACTTTCATGTACTTGAAAATTCCTTTTGGACTGATGAATGCTGGAGCAACATTCCAAAGAGCTATGGACATAGCCTTTGCAAAGGAAATCCCTGAATTTTTAGTCATTTACCTAGATGATATCACAGTGTTTTCTAAATCAGATTATGAACATCTAGATCATTTGAGAAGAGTATTCATAAAATGCAGCAAGTTTGGCATATCCTTGAATCCCAAAAAAACACTTTTTGGATTAGAAGAAGGAAAACTCCTGGGATACATTATTTCAAAAGAGGGTATTAGAATTGATGCAACTAGAATAGAAGAAATCCTTAATATCAACCATCCTAGGAACATTAGAGAATTACAAACATTTTTAGGCAAAAAAAAATTTCTTAGAAGATTCATCCCTAACTTAGCAGAACTAATTAGAAACTTAAATAACATGTTAAAAAAATATTCAACACTTAAGTGGATAGTAGAGGCTAAACAATCTTTTGAAGAAGTCAAAGAAGCACTTACTAAAACATCTGTCCTCATAATTATTCAAGAGCTGCAAGTAGAACCAAATGCCATCCAAAGGAGGATAAATCAAACAATTCATTTGCAACAAACTAGAGAAGAAAATTATATCAAATCCCAAGTGATTCAAGACAAAATCAAGAAGATTTTTTATAAGAAAACTAAAGCAGATGATTTCTTCATAGGTGATCAAGTACTCAAATGGGATTTCAGAAGGGAAGACAAGGGAAAACATGAGAAATTTGACTTTATCTGGAAGGGCCCATACATCATTTATGGTTACAAAGGCAACACTGCATTTTTCTTGAAAGAGTTAGATGGAACAGTTCCACCAGGTGGACCAGTCAATGGTCGAGTGCTGAAGCACTAGTTTTCACCAGAATAACCAGTAGTTTAATTGATTGTATTTTACTCATTGTAAATATCATAGCAAAGTTTAGATTGGATTGAATGATTATCTTTCAAAATTGAAGCCCGAAGAGAAGGCCCTAAGCTTTAAAATGTATAACATCATATGTTTGAATAAAGAAGATCACAGAAAGCAATTACAAGTCAAGCAAAGTCAAAGTTCCAAGGCCACTGATAAGAAAGTTCTTGACATCTCACCAGGAGATGCCATCCCCAAGTGGAGCCATTGTTAGGGTCCTATAATAATAGGGATCATAATTTTGAATTGACTATGTTAAGTCTTGTAATATTGTACATACCTTTGCTTTCTGCAAATGTTTTCCATATTAAAAAAATGAAAAGAGGGTATTTCCTAAAAGAATAATCAAAGGACCAAAAGAAAAGAAGATAAAAAAAGTTATAAAATATGAACCCCACAAAAAGAAAAAAGAAAAAATTCTGAAAGTGTTGCACATTCAAATGCCCCTGCTCTTAGTTTACTTTATTTTTGCAAATAAATTGTGTGTAGCATGTCCAAAATGCCACAATTCATGATGATCATACAATTTAATCTTGATTATTTATGCCTTTAAATTTCATGTCATGATAGTTAGTGAATAAATATCTGACCAAACCATTTGATCTTGGCAGATTAGTAGTTAGGTAGAGAATAAAAATGAGTTCATAAGTTTAATCTGAGCCATTGGAAGATATAAGTTTAGAAATAAGTTAGTTTGCTTATGAAAATAAAATAAAAGGGTCAGCAAGCTCAAGTGCACCCAATAAAGGAAATAAAAAATGTTAGGATAAATAAAGGGTAGGTAGGGTACTTTCAAAAGTTATGGAAAGCATCATTTGGTTTATCTCTTATCACTAATGTCTTTCTAACATTTCCCCTTATCCTAAAAATCCCTCTTTCCTCTCTTGGGAACCATTTCCCCTTGCAAAATCCCTTACCCTTTGCTAAAATCCCTTTCCTTTTGCTAAAATCCCTTTTCCCTTTCTAAAACCCCTTTTCCTTTGAAAAACCCTTTTCCCTTGACTAACCTCGCCTTTTCAAATAAAACATAAAAAACCACTTTTTCAATATTTTTAAATGCAAATTATTAATCAGGCCCACCTTTTCTTTTAACCTCCCCACCCCCCCCCCCCCCCACCGTTTTATATATTTCCATTTAAACATTCTGTTTAATATGACCCCGCTTTCATTTCACTTAGTCCCTCCACCTAGTATATTTTCTCGAACCCCTTTATTTCATTTTAACCTAGCGCTTAATATATTTCGGGCCCCACCATTGAATTAACACTCCCACTTTATATATTTACTAACCCCCATTTCATTTAACCCTCCACCTATCCATTTCTCGACCCCAATTCCTTTGAAAAGGTGAATAACCGTCAGCAGTTAGATCGCCGCCAACTAGATCTAACGACCAATAAAGCTTTTCACACCCCCCGATGTCTGATATTTAAAACCAATGGGGGGGGTGTGAAATGGGTGGTTTTATCCACCTGTTCCCCTGCCATGTGGCGCCACCAAGTCTTATCGCACCCCCTACTGCCCAAACAGCCAAACCACTTTTTGATGTGCAATAAACCACCTGCACCGTGTAAAAAACCACCAAGTGTTCAAATATGAAAGCCCGCTATTTTTATTCATTTGCCTACCTCTGTTGATTTGCAAACGAAACTGAAAAGCCATTGCCGACTAGAATTGAAGTTTCACTGCAGTCCGGACCTCTTCCACAGACCCACCAGTTCATTGAAGCCCGTTCGCCTCCCTGCAAATCCTTTTTTCCAAATTCACAATTGTTTTATTTTGCAAGTGATTAGCAGAACCAGGATATGGATAAACAGTTTGATAGTAGTTCCAACCTATTTACTCCAGACCCATAGGATATGAATTTGAAGGTTTTTTACTGAGCAGAAGATTATGTACAACAATAGAGCAGAAAGAGACAATTGAAACAGAGACAATGATGGTTACCAGAGATAAAACATCTACACCAGCAATAGCAAAGTTCATACAAAGTGCTCTCCAGGACACACTTTTATTTTGCACGAAGTTAAACATATCTTTTTAGTAAAATCCACTTTTACTAAAGACAGAAATAGGTGAAAGAACGCACAAATGGAAGAAAAAAACAAGTAAACAACAATCAAAGAAAACATGGACATATTTCAGTCAGTTACTAGGTGTCACTATCTTCTTGCATGAATATATTTTATTTTCCTTAAATAAAGCCTAGTCAGTTGACAGGATATTTTTGTAATAATTTGTATAAATACTTCATCATTTCGAAGTATTGAGGGTGGATTTCTAAATATTTCTATAGTTGATTGATCTATTACCTAAGGGTTATTGTACCATTTCCAGTTGACAGACAAGATAAGTAATAAAGACATTTCTTTACAGGATTCATGTGTTGAGCTATCTCAATGAAGTATAATTTCAATTGTTCTTGTTCTTTTCTTAAGTATTCCATAAAATTTAATGTGTTCTAACTTTGAATGTTATAACTGGAATTTTATTGCAGAATTTGTATTACACTATTTTGAACTGTTATACATTTCTATGTTTTCTTCTGATATCTGGTTTAGAGAATTCTTAATTGCCCTATGATCCCGATTTACTTCCTTTACCTTCTTTCATTATCTGGTTTAAGGAATTCTTTATTGCTCCTTGATCCCGATTGAAAATCACTTCGCCATTCAACCTTGAGATCTGATTTTTCTCACCTATCCTGCCCTATAAAACTTCCTTTATAATTTGTTTTTGTTATGTTTTAAGAGCATATTGACTCCATATCCCAATGGAAAATGGAAAGCACCTATCCATCTAACTTAGTAATTCCACCAACAAATCAAAATCAAGCAAACATAACTAGCCTAAAATTTATTAAACAAACAAAGTTAAATCGTTAAAAGAGAGCCCTCTCTGAGCATTAGGAATACTAGATCCTAATCTTCAAAAGTGGTTGATAGTTACCTCTCATATTTCTTTTTAACGCATATAATAACCCTTGGGAAATTTTGGAGTGATAACAGGGTGAGCTGGATATTGGCACCCTAGTTGTACTCAAGATTCTGCTGCTTAATGATACAAAACCCTCAAATTTGTTGCACCGGTTTTCCCGAGTTGGGTTTTTCTGGGGACTTAGTCCAAAAATAACTGTGTCAAATGTTGATGTTTTTCATTGTATTTTGTTTAGTTTGTTTCAGCACTTAGATTTATTTCGCAACATTATTTGTGTAGATTGCTTCAGTAATTACTTCAATATTTCACTGTAATCAAATAATTATGAAAAATAATAGGAGAAGTAATTGAGATTTTTTGCAGTAGGAATCGAGATTTATGATTTTTCACAGAAGGAAGGTTGTTTTTCAAAGGACAAGTTTCAAGTCAAATCACTCATGCAACCCCTTTCCTCTTTCCCCTTTGTAGTGTCATGGACCCCTTGTTACTTCTCAAGAAACCTTTTTGGTGGATATTTCATTATTAAGTATTTCCTTATGTTCATTATTTTACATACATAAGCACACCACGGAAAACATAAAAATAATTCCATACTCCTAACCCACCATGGGAACTCATATACAATCATTAGTTGGGAATTGTCCTTGAGCTCTGCATTAAGAACATTTACAATGAAATTGCATCATTTGCACATGGGGTAATTATAACTCAAGGCACATGACTTGGGTTTTGTCACATAACCTTATCATTCAAATAGTACATGATTTAACATATTATATTCTAGGGGTCAAAACCAAGATATAACATCCCTCTCCCCATTGAAATAATACCCTCCTCAATGAACCTTTCATTCGAGTGATAAGATAACAAATCCATTCTTCAAATGCATCTATACTGTTATTCTCTTTCAAACTTGTCTATTTTGGTTATCTTGAACAATGGTCTATCACATTTTTTTTTCATTTCCTTGAGATGTTGCCAAAGCCTTAGCATTTTTACGTATATCTATAGAAATTACCAAAAGAAACATATATGTCATAACCATTTGTATGCAACAATTATTCCATACATAGGAAATTCAATTCATCACATAAACACATATGGTCACAATGCATGACATTTTATACAATTTCAACAGAATACTTATTTATATAAATATGTTTGCTTTAAATTGGGAAAGATTCAATTTTTTATCTTCTCTAACACCTAAAATATATTGAATCAATTGTATGTTAGTAATTCCACATAGTAGGTTCACTTAGGTCACTTATTCCTTGCACCAACTCACCATTATAGGCTCACTGGTCCCATTCTTTTCTAAACAATTCCTTGGGTGATCCATGATCATTACCAAGGCTTTTACATGTAGGAAGAGCATAGAATTCCATAGATTTATTACCAAGGTGTCCCATTTGAAACCTCAAGCCAATCATTAGCTCAAAATTATTAAGGTATGCCATAGGGCTTCTGTCATCACATTAACATCCTCCCCGTTGTCAGGTTTATAACAATTACCATCTACCCTCACTAGATAGATCTATCATTTCACCTATATCATACACATATAATGATCATGAAATATATCATCATAATTTCAATCAATATTTTGACATTATCCTATACAACAACAACATATAATATATATGATATCTTTCACATAATTTTTTCCTTTGAATTTGGTAGAAATCCATATTCATTATTGGCTCACTCTCATGGCCATATCCAAGAATAATCCACTTGTAAGTTGTCATTACATCGATTACCATAACATCATGTCATGCAATCCACCATGACAAGCTACTAGGATTAGAAAATGTCTCAACACATAACCTGACCACCTCACTGATGCTTACTTGACCATCTGGACACCTTCCTCTTCAATAACGAACAACACAAGGAAATGCCTTTCCTAATCCAGGTGGATATTGGTGGTAACCCGCCTATTCCACTTGGACCCTGTTGTGCTGTACAACAACCCCCATTTATTTTCACTAAATGGGGACCATTTAAAAAATAAATATGAAATTTATTTGTTTGTTTTTATCTTAGACTAAGTAAAAAAACTTTAGGAAATAAAGTTCTTTTCCTTTCTGCTTTCATTTCTTAGCGCGCATCGCAAATCGCATAGCTTATATGCTGAACAACTTAAAACATATTAAGTCTTGCAGGCTGTGATATGCGCTAAAACTTTTTGAAGTCATATAAAACTCTCATTGCAAAAGCTTTAAAAACCATTTTAAAAGAAAATCGCATTGCACCTTGTAAAAAAATCAAAATTATAACAATTCGGTAAGAGTTGTGATTAAACAGACCCGACGAATCAATAAAGAAACAAACATAAAACTTCAAGTATCTGATAAAGCGCATCAACATGATTCCTTAAGCGCACTTCGCATTTCACAACAAATAACTAAATTCAATTTTTATTACCGTATAAAAATTGCGATGTGCGATTTGCGCAGATCACATTTCGTGAAATTTAGCGGTAACATAACTAATAGAAGTAATCTTGAGTTGAAATATGTGATAATTGATAGTTATTTCTCAAGTGTGCGACATGATTCATATATAATCAATTGAATATAAAATCTAACATCTTAAATTGATTGATAGACATTTCACATGAAGGTGTGTAAGGGATTTGATTGAAATAATTATTGGTGATTAATGGCATTTAATAGGAGTAAGGTTTGAAAGAGTCATATCTACTTCGAGCATGTTTTGAATGATTGAATGTCAGATTTGTGATTATATCACTTTAATTCTATCTGTCTCTCTATTCTCTCTATTTTTAAAAGTTTTCTTTGTTCGCTTGAATTCAGGGAACCACTTAACGGAGCAAGGATAACAGAGATGAGCAAGAAAGACAAGGAAATTACCTAAACATCATCTATTGAAGACTCAAATATGTCTCCCCTATTCTCAAATAACACCTGCAATAAGGATTGCGACAGTTCCTCATGGGAGGCAATGTATCAATTCTTCGAGAATGAAAAGCCAAAGGTAATAATAAAAGTTTCTACAACAGGTGCGTCGGTTCCTTCAGACCTGACCTATTTCGACGTTGCATGCTCATTCATCCATAAGATAGCAGCAAGGCCAAAGATTCTCCCCTATACATATATGGTTAAGTGTGTAGTTGACCACTTGAACATAGAAGATAGGACATTTAAGGATTCAAAGGGCGAAAATGTCCATTCAGAGCAGAATATTTGAGGACCATGTACCACTTACCCACCCCGCAACAAAACTATGATAAAATTTATTCAAATCTTTAGAACAAAAAATCCAGACCTGATGAAAGTCATAAAAGAATGGAAGGATGACCAAGGCAAGATTAAACAGGACAAACATGGTACGTACCCAATAGCACAAATTCCTTTCCCTTATTGCTATGCTTCCGGTATGTTGTGTAGATTATTTGCAAAGCCTAATACTACTAGGTTTTCTATAGATTGGGTTCCATTAATTGACGCAATCGTCAATTCCTTAATTATGAATTGGGAAAATATCATATCTGATAATTTAGCCAGAAGTATCATGGAGTATAGGAGTAAAATAAGTGTTTCTTCTAGGGAAATACCCCCTTTTTACATGAGTGCCTAGGCCATGGACGCAATTTGATTCTCTTCGAGTTTTCCTACCATGGGATGGAAATGGACGACCCAAGACCCTACTCCAATCCACATTTACTATAGAGTCCTTTAAGAATCATATTTTCATCCACAATTTTACAAAATTTTCCATAGAGTCATACTGCCTATGCACTAGATCATATTTAACGAGAAATCCCTAGGATTTCCAAAGAGGCTAGTACAAACATTTTGCTCGTTGCCAAATGGTTTGCCAAAGAAAGTTTCACCTATGTCAGAGTTTTCGGGAGTTATGCTTCTCCCCACGTCCTGCCATATTAAGTTCCTGACAAGATACTTGCTAGAGAGATTTCTTACTAGCTTATGGTAAATGGTATTTCAAAACATCTTAAAGATGCTAAGAAGGCCATTTGGCCTAATTTCCCTTTATAGTGCGGTACTTTTTCACTTTTTGATATTGGTCATGCCTACAAGGAAGTTTCAAATGTTGATTTATTGAATTTGGCTGTAATGCCAAAGAAACCATATGACCCCAATGATGTGATTAAAAATTACATCACAGAGCTCAAAGTAAAGCCTTTTGTGAAAGAGATAGATAGATTTGATGATTTCTTTCAAGGTATTGAAAAGTTTTTAGATGCACTAAAGTTTGTGTCCAGTCAACTCAATCAAGATGATTTGGAAGCCTTCCAAGCATATAGAAACAAGAGACTATAAAGGATTCATCTGGATTTATTGACTATTGAAGATGTCAACAGACTGACTCCAAGTATTAGCTTGGATAATGAAGCTAAAGACATGTCTGAAGATGAGTCAGGGCATTCAGAACATCAATCTCAGAATTCAGATCATTCTGATAACGAATTTGAAAACATAAATGAGAGCCCATAAAAGGTAATTAATCAAGTAATAAAAGAGATTGAGATGCAAAAGAAAGGAGGAATTAATGGAACTGAATCGTCTTCCCAAGAAGTTTAGCACAACCAAGATACACCTGATAAGTCTGAAAAATTTCAGTCGAAGGATTTGAAGAGTGAGTGGGATAAGTTTTCTAAGGCACTAAAAACGCTCAAACAAATCCTAATACTAATCAATCCACTAGTTTTCAGATGCCATAACATTCTAAGAAATTAGTGGAAATTGTTACTCCACTACAACAAGTTCCTGAAACTCATGATCGAGAGATCATTCAGACCTACCCTACAGAGTAGATAGTTTTACAAATTGAGGAAATCCCTTCACTGGATATCTTCTACAGTCTTAGTCATAACGTTGTAGTCAACAGAAGAAGGATTGATGATACAGTCTCAAGTCTTCCAAATGAATCTGTTGATGTTTTATGGAAGGATTCTCTAGGTGATCCTATTGAACATTTAACCAAGCTATCACAGTTTACAGGGGCATATGCTACTGCCACTATTGATAAGGCCACTGAAGTTAAAATGTTATTGAAGCAGAAAGAAGATAAAATACAAGATTTAGAGAGACTGTTAGAGCAAGAAAATTCTAACTCCTGCGAGCAAATGGAATTGAAAATGTCCCAGTTTCAAAAATATTTTGAAAGATTAGATTGGCAGCATCATGTGAAACTTACAGAAAATCAAACGAAACTGGAAGCAAGAATAAACCTATTACAAAGCCAACCACAGCTAGAAAAATTCATAAGGGAAATATTGGATGTGAATGCTAAACTAAAGAAACAACAAGAAGTATTTTTCCAACAAGCTTCTTTCACTAGTTCTTATTATGATTCAAGTGAAATACTGATCCAACAAGTGGCTATTCAAAAACTTGTGTGTGAGAAGATTGAGAAGAAAATCACTGAGCACATTCAATGGTAAGCATTAGACTCAGGCAAGGAAGCTGATCTACCCCAGGTAGGTAAATCTCACAAGGAAATCTTATTTAAGGATCGGGAAGCACAGATAAGGCAAGTAGACAAAGAAACAAAAAAAGCATCAAGGTTAACAAAGGAAATTATTGAATCTGTATGTGAAAAAATTTTGAACGCAAAGCTTATCAAAGAGTGCACATCTGAAGTGCTCTCAGGAATTAAGAAGTTGGAAACACAGTGTAAACAAAGGACATAAATGCAGGAATAAATATTAAAAAAGTAAATAAGTTTGATCAAGAAAATTTTTGGAATTTTCTGATCAAACCTTATCATCAATATCAAACCTTGCAGTCTTTAACCGATTCAACAAAAATATCGCAACCAACACTCTCAAATGTAGTGTTCAAGGGACAAGTCAGATCGAGAATTTCGTAGCCAGCTCAGCTCGAACCCATGCTAGATCTTTGTCAAATTCGGGATCAAATCCAAATGAAAGATCATAATTCATAGTTATATTGTTACTTTATTTTCGTAGATTGTAGTTAAAATTTGTCTTACAAGGATGGTTGTTTGAAACCCCCTCTATTTTTATGTAATAATATATTTTTAAACATATTTAGTTTAATATTTAAACCCCTCTCATGAATTTAGAGAAGGGTCCAAGAATTTGTCATAAACATTTGCAAAGAATGCACTTTTATAAGTTTGTAAATTCTTTGATGGATTAATGAAACACAATCTGTTATCTTTTGACATTTGAAGCTCTTTAAGTGATGTTTCACTATTGTACCCTTTAAATTGCTTGAAAGTGAAGAGGAGCATAAAATCTACTATCAGTGTATATGAGTAGGACCTCGTACATATGGTACTTCTATTCACTTGTATTAAGCTTTGCTTTCTAGACTAATAGTTATCTTTTTACTTGCATTATATATTTGAAACATCATCATAAATGAGTGTTAAATGCACTTCTGTACTAATATTTGTCTGTGATTTCTTATCTGATATATAATCACACATATGAATGCAATATAATTTTCATAATTCTTTTAATAAAAATATTTTGTTAAAAGAATCATCTTTACATAATTTTCATCTCTTTCAACTGTTAAATAATCTTCATTACTAATAGTTGGAGGATATCTCTTTAGATCGCATAAAGGAAGAAACACCTTGGGTATATAGTAGAATAGATAAGTGTTAGATAAATGCATGTGATAGATTACAATCATTTCCCATTGCATGTTATATAAACAAAACACACCCCAAATCAGCTTTATTGGGAAACTGGTCCCTTCATCCCCAGTCGGAGCCACCACACCAAACGGAAAGGACTTGCTCTAAGGTCTAGACTGGGTGGTTTTCCCCCATGTTGTGGCAACGGAATTTTGTGGCCTCAACATACCCCAACACTATTTTCTTTCAGTTTCATTAATTCTAGCACAATTTTATATTTTTGGTAATATTTCGGGTCCTAAACTTCCTAAGCTGCTTTGAGGTCCTAAAATACATCTTTTTAGGAAAACGAAGAGACTAGAAAAGTGTTGGAATTTGGTTCATAGATTATTTTTTCACCTTCTCGTGGATATCTTCGAAATGAGGTATTATGATAGCCAAACGAAGATCGTATGCCAAAGTTATGACCCCAGGGAGTTGGCAGTCCAACTTACCCCAATGGGGACCAAAAACGTTGGTGCTTCATCTCCTAGGGTTAGAGTTTCACACTACATATTTATGATAGAAAGGCCTCTGAGCCTAAATGTAACATAGTTCAGAAGGCATGTAGACGTCACATATCTTCTCATATATAAGCTACCATTTCCCGAGCTAGTTTGTAAACAATTTTCAGCAATTGTTATTAATTAATTGAAGTTCTTTTCTTTCACTGTATCTCTGTTTTATGTTTAAATATGTATTTCATTCGTTCCTTCATAAATTTGGATCAGTGGTATCAGAAAATTCTACTCTCTCTCCGTTTCTATGTGCATGTCCCCAATGAGGTCGTGGTATAGGGAGTTGGGACTTGAACTGGTTGAGCTCTTGCAAGACCGTCCCCATCGACACCGACGACCTCCCATGGCAGAAGAAAAGAAATACGGGGAGCATGAGATATCAAATTATTGCTCGAAGAATGCCTCAAGCGATAAAGGAACAAGATGATGGACAACTTTTCCTAGATCCTTTGACAGATACCAACAAGTGACACATCTTCATCGAACAGTGACTTCGGAGGTGCCTCCCCCACCCTCCCCACCCCCCACCCCCTTCAAGGTACAAGTTAACTTAGATATCCATATATTTCAAGGTTAGATAGATGAAAATGTTGTAGATAAATGGTTAAGTTTGTTGGAAGGTTATTTTTAGGTCCATAGTTTCTCCAATAGGGAAACAATTACTTTTACACTACTTAAGGTTGCGCCCCATGTCAAGGACTGGTGGGAAACTTACTGTAAGAAAAGAGCCGAGGAACCCTCTATGTTTACAACCACACCTTCTTGGAAATATTTCAAAGACATTGTCACGTAACAATATTACCCTGTTGGGAGCTATGAAGATAAGTACATACAATGGAACACACTACGACAACAAAGGGACTAAGATGTGCATGCGATCACAAATATTTTTCATACTCCACGCACAAAGTTTGGTATCAAAGACTTCGAGCGAAATATAGTGCTCAAGTACCATGACTGTCTACACAAATACATTCAAGAAGAAATGGAGTTCTTGGACATCTCCTCGCTTAGTGTATGTAGCATACCAATATGCTGCCAGGATTGAACAAAAAGTTAAGACAAAAAAGGGAAACTTTGGATCTGCGAATTCGAATCAAGGAAGAGCACCCCAAAATCGCAGAACAAAGGACATAGCCAAGGTGGAGCGATCCAAGGCAATCCATTGAAACCACAAGCAAAGAATGGAACCACAAAGACGAAGAAGGACACATGTAAGTGGTGTGAGTTTCACAAGAGCCCCACCCACAACACAAATGAGTGCCACGCCAAGCAGTCATTAGTGGCTGAGTTAAAAGCTTCAGAGTCCGATTCATGTTCTGATTCTGAGCCAAAACCTGGAAAGTGGAACGACAAGGGGAAACATATTACTAACACAAAACCTAGTTCCACCATTTCCACCATCAAGGTCCAGAAGACTGAGCTCGAAGATCCCAAGAAGGGGGGGCGTCTCTTCCACTCACATATGTGGGTGAAGGGTTCTCTGTTGTAGTTCATTGTCGAATGTGGGAGCCAAATAAAACTCATCTTGGCAGAGGTCATTAAGTGGTTGGGCTTGCTGACCACACCACACCCACAACCATATACCATCAGGTGGCTCCACCAAGGATGATATCTTTGTGTCAACCAACAATGTCGCCTTCCCTACAACATCAATCCCTTCATAAACACGATACTATGTGATGTTTCTCCTATTAAAGTCTGTGATGTTTTATTAGGAAAACCATATTTGTGGAAGCGTCATGCTGTGTATGAGTCCATGCCTCACACTATTATTATTATTTGGGGCAGGAAACTATAAAGGATACTGAAGGTATCCTTGCATACTGCCATCTCTTTGATATATGCTAAGAAATGTAGTAAGATCATCTTCCAGACAGAGAAATTTGATTTATTTCTGATTCGTTCTCAAAGTAAGGGGAATATTTTGGCCACATCCATGGCCTCTAGAAAGGTCCCCTCTGCGCAACAGAAACAAGTTGATAAAGTCATGGAATAATACAAGGGAATCTTCTCTTCACCCACAAGAGTACCCTTGCATTGTGAGGGCAAGCACTTGATCGATCTGACTCTTGGAGCTCCTCTACCCAATGGGCCAATATACCACCTTTCTCTTCTGGAAAATGAGGAAATAAAGCTGCAAATCTAGGAGCTTCTACAAAACCGACACATCTGACCAAGCTCCTCACCTTGTGGGAGCCCAATTGTACTTGTACAAAATAAGGATGGGACCTGGAGACTCTGCATTGATTATAATGAATAAAATCATTGTGAGGAGCATGTACTCAATCCTAAGATATTGATGACCTTCTTGACCAAATCAAGGGTGCCAAGCACTTCTACAAGATTGGTTTGAAGTCCAGATATCACCAAGTTCCAATAGAGCCCACAAATGTATGGAAGATTTCCTTCAAATCCAAGGAGGGCCTTTTTGAGTGGTTGGTAATTCCCTTCAGGTTGAAAAATGCCCCTGCGACTTTTAAGAGGCTGATGGATGAAATATTGCGACCTTTCACGAACTCGTTCGTGGTTTTATATTTGGATGACATCCTCATCTTCAACAAGAGTTGGGAAAAACACTTGAAACATATTCGGTAGGTCCTTCAAACCCTGCGACAACACAAGCTAGGCGGCAACCTAGAGAAGTGCTCCTTTGGCATGGACCAGGTCCAATATTTGGGCTACAAAATCAACGAACAAGGTAGGCATGTGGATCTGGCTAAGGTCCAAGTCATACGGGATTGGCCAACCTCGATGACTATTACAGAGCTTTGCAACTTCTTGGGCCTTGCTAATTTCTACTAGAGATTCGTGTTGGGGTTCTGTCATATTACTTGGCCCATGAGTCAAGTTACTAAGGGTAGAGAAAAAATGAAGTTTTTTTGGTCTGAGGCATAACAGAATGCATTCGTTGAATTGAAACACGACCTTTGCTCTGCATCAATCCTCACCTTTCCAGACCTACAACAACCATTTTAGATTGAGACAGATGCCTCAAATTTTTCTATTGGTGCAATCTTCACTCAACAAGGGCCACCAGTGGCCTATCACAGTGAGACACTCCTTGATACTGTTCATAGGTACCCCACCTATGATATGGATATGCACTATATCGTGCAGGACTGCCGACAATGGAAGTATTATATTCTGGGGAAGGAGATGATCATTCACACAAATAACCGACCTCTTCAATTTATGTAGACATAGGGGAAGATGCAGAAGTTACACCATCAGAAATGGTCCACATACATGCAAAAATTTCATTTGAACATAAAGAACAAGAAGGGAAGCACCAATCATGACGTAGACTGCCTCAATCGACCCCCGATTATGGCATTGTGTACAATTCTTAACTCTTGTAGGCATAAGCCCTCTGGATGGCCACAATTATATGAAAGTTACTCAGAGTTCACTACCACCTACAATATGCTGATAGACGGAAAGTTAATTCCAGATTTCCACCTTTAGGATGGACTGTTGTGTTATCTGGGACATATTTGCGTTACTTCAAGCGAGCATGCCAAGATGATTTGGGAGGTGCATTAAAACAAGGTCGCAGGAAACTTTGGTGTCGAGAAGACAATGGAAGTACTACAAAAATATTTTTATTGACCAAAACTATGACATGACATTGGAAAATATATCAGATTTTGCACTTCCTGTGCCATCGCCAAGCAACCCATTAATAAGTAAGGCCTGTACACTCCTCTACCTAATCCTAGCTGACCTTGGGAATTTATCTCCATGGACTATATGTTTGGCCTCCCTTCTATGAAGCATGGGAATGACTGTGCATTTGAGGTCGTCGATAGATTTTCTAAGATGGTTATATTGATGGCCTGCAAGAAGAGTATCATAGCAAAAGAAACTGCTAAACTCTTCTTCGAACGAGCGTGGGTTCATTTTGGGATCCCACAGACCATTATATCAAATTGGGATAGCAGGTTCATGAGCACATTCTAGTCGAGCCTTTGGTAGGTTTTGGGCACTAAGCTAACCAAGTCGAGTGCATTCCATCCACAGACTGATGGTTAGACAAAGGTTGTCAACAGGATGATAATGCACATACTACACTTGTACAACTCCAAGCATCCACAAACATGGGACGAGAGTCTTCCCTATGTGCAACGCAACTATAACAAAGCTCTCCATAGCTTGATTGGCCACAATGCCTTTTAAGTGGGCATGGGATTTCAGCCATTGTGTCCTATTCATGTCACAATGCCTCTTGTGAATATAAAGGCAAAAGCTTCACATGTTCATTCTGAACTTTATAAAGCCACCATATTTATTGAACGCATCCAACACATCTACTGATGGGCCCATGATATCTTGGATAAAGTTGATACCAAGTACAAGCAATGTCATGATCAACGTCGGGTGCCACATAAGTCTCAAGTGGGCGATAAATTTTGGTTATATTTGCAGAAGAGACACCTTATTGGAGCCCATCAGATGCTTCGACCGCTCCAATATGGGCCTTACACCATCACTAATGTTGTGGGTGACAATGTTTTTGAGCTCAACATTATCCTATTCCGTGGCTTGCACCCAGTGTTCAATGTGGATTACCTTCAACCATACTTTCCACATTGTTGGACACATCAGACATTGCTGAGCAGTTGACACTAACAAAGCTCAACCTATATTGCATTGAACATACCACGACTGACTGGATCATGGAAATATAGATTAAGCACACTCGTCAACAAAGGATCCAAATTTATCGAGTTTTCAAAGTTGGCTAGCTCCCGCACCAAGGCAAGTGGCTCACTAGGGGCCAAGTTCAACAGAAGTTTCCCCATCTCATGGAGGCACTCAATACAATGGGGACCATTGCTTCCTAAGGGCAAAGGACCAATCTAGATGGATACTGGTGGCCATCTGCCTATTAAGAATTGTTGAACTTCATAATTATCCTCTCTCTGTCATCCTTTCTCACCTTTTTCCCTTACTTTCTCATAATATCACATACCCCAATCAATGATAAATGCCATGTTTTGTCTCAAGGAATGCATTTAAATGATTTCCATGTTATATTCTCATGTTCTTGCTATTTGAATAGATTTTTGTAATTTGGCTACAGAACGCAACCTATTTTCTAGATAATCGTGGATTCCGTAGCTACTCTCATGGTTTGACAGGTTCCAAGTGTCAAATGGAGAATTGAGCCAAATGAGCATTTCCAGAATCATCTCCACATGGATTTTGTCCTATTCACTTGGTTGAGATCGATAGAAAAGGCGGCCTAAGATCGTGGTCAAAGAACGCTAGCTAAGAACAGAAGGACTCTTGATTTTCTCTATCATAGAAAATCAAGAGTTAGACATTCCAATTGCAATTATATAAGTCAAATTAGCTACCTGTGGCAGAATTATCTCATAGACAGTTATGTTTATTTTCTTTAAATATCGGTTGTACAGAACCGAAAACAATGAAATTTTAAATTAAGTTTTAAGCTTTTGCTGATATGATGTGTATTAAGACTTTGTTCTATCATAATTCAAAGATTGTGTTGCCAATGATTGTTTAAGTGCATATCTAACCAACTAGGATTTCAGCCGAATCAGTTGCAGAGGGCCCCTGCATTGAAGGAGGTTTTTCATGCATTGTTTTAGTTTAATTTTCTTTTCTCTGTTTTTGTCAATTCTATTTTATGAGTAGATTAATGTTTCATTCCAGTTTTGATCAGTAACATAACGTTAAATCATAACTGTGTAAGCCTTGTTCTTCTAAAAATATTTCATGAAGATAGATCTTCCTATTTTTCAAATTGAATCAAGTTTGAAGTAATAAAAATTCATAGTTATCTAATTTTCCTTACTGTTCTATCATTTACTTTCTTAGAATAGAATTATCAATTAATTGTATCAATGGATGTTCCTACAGGTCATTTCAAGAAGATGATTCTAAACTAAATGATTGAATGTCTAATTCATACAGTTATTGAGTTTTTCCTCTGCACATTTTTACTTGCTTTCTAGGAACTTAGAAACTAAGGTATAATTGATTTCTTACACATCATCTCAAGAGGGTAATACTTCACATTGAATGTTGGAGTAAATCAAACATACATTAGTTGTTTTTACGCTTTAACTTTGTATGTTTTTATATCTGCTATTATATTCTCATTTAATTGTATCATTGATGTTCCTAAAGGTCATTCCAAGAAATTGATTCTATCATGTTTTTAAACTGAATGATTGAATGTCTAATTCATGCAATTATTGAGTTTTTCCTTAGCATATTATACTTGTTTTTCTAGATCATTAAGTATAATTGGTTACTTAACATCATCTCAAGAAGGTGACACTTCATATCGAATGCTAGAGTAACTAAGCATACATTAGTTTTTTTTCTTTGCACACTTTACTTGTTTTTCTAGAACATGAAAAGTTAAGGTATAGATAGTTGCTTACACATCATCTCAAGAAGGTAATACTTCATATTGAATGCTGTAGTAACTAAACATACATTAGCTATTTTACTTTTCTGCTTTCATTTAGAATAATATTGCAATTTCAATCTTAGATATAAGAATTAGATCCATGGAATAGAACTAATGTTAAGATAGAAATCATTAAGATAAATACTCTGTTTTTTAGATTAGATCCTAATTAGCCAACAATCTTTGATTTATTTTTATGTAAGTTAGTTTAACTTAGGAACAATTCATTTTTCTTCCTTCTTAAAATTCATTAGATTCATTTAATTTCTTTCATAGTTTTAGATTAAACATTCTTAGACATCAAATGAAAAAAACCCCCAAAACAACATAAAATACAAACAACGAAGTAAGAAGAAGGTTAACTAAGCACATACAGTACACTTCATTAGTTTACAAACCTCGGTTGATAATTTATGCAAGCAATTTAAGACATTAAATTGGCTAAACATTTTGGCGTCGTTGTTGGAGAAGTGTAATTAGGTAACCTCATTTCTTACATCTAAAAAAAAATATATGCATAGAGAAAGAGACTCTAGGGGCAGATTCATAGCTAGAGGCAAGAGTTTAATACCTACAACACCACTCACTCCACTAAGACTAAGAAGTGATACACCTCCATCTCAAACTCATATTTCATACTTCACTAGCCATAGACTTCCTGAAGTTCTAAGGTTATAAATCCAATTAGGAGGATCTCCTACTTCATCCACTGAGGTAGTCTAGAGGAAGAAGATCCTAAACCACCAATAGAAGGAGTAACTTTTTTCACCTCTACAAGGGAACATATTCTAGCTAAAGAGTTAGAAATTCTTAGTGGAGAGGAAGAAGAAGATCCTTTCTTCAACATACCATTGATAGAAGAACCAGAGTAAGAGTAGTTAACCTTGCAGGTTGAATCTTATATCAGCTCTGAAGAATCTATAATGGCAGGAAGAGGAGAAGAAGTAGAAGGAGGAGGAGAAACTCTAAATGGAGAAAATGTAATATTTGGAGGAGGTAGAGGTAGAGGAGGAGATAGAGGAAGAGATAGAGGAAATGCAGAAGGAGACAGAAGAAATAAGGTAATTGATAGTTTTTTTGGATTCCCTATAGTTGATGAAGATACAAATGCCACAATGAAAAATATCTCACCTTCTGTCCTCCCAAATTTTCATGGATTGAAAAGTGAAGATCCTGAAACCTTTTTGTTTGAATTTGAAGTCTTGTGCAAAACTTATGATTATTTACAAGACTCTCAAAAACTCAAATTGTTTCCTTCAACATTGAAAGGAGTAGCTCTAAAATTGTTCATGAGTTTAATCACTCGGTTTATCAGAACATGGAATGACATGAAAAGAGCATTTTTAGAAAGATATTTGGATTATTGCATACCCATCAATCACAAGGATGAAGTATTTAAAATGATGCAAAAAGATGATGAGAATTTGGGGATTTAATTGAAAGATTCAATTATAACATAAAAAGAGAAAAAATGGATAATTTAGATCAAGATAATTTAAAAGCTCTTTTATTAAAATCCATCAGAGATGAATGGATAGACATTCTCAACATGATGGGAAAGGGTGATATCTTTCAACTTCTGTTATCTAACATTGGTGAATTATGTATCCATATCTCAAGAGGAAAATAAAAAACTGGGAAAAATCCAAGAGATCCTTCTCTTGCTAGACTAAATAGATCTGCAACTGGAACAGTGAGTAGGGCAGAAATTGGAAACATGCTTGATGAATTTAAAACAAACATCTTAGGGAGTCTTAGCGAACAGATAAACACCCTTAAATAAATAAATAAAACAGAAATACGAGACTGATGCTTTAGCTATTTTCTGTCCCAAATGCAGAAAAAAACATGCTTTTAGAGAATGTCCTCTTGATGCAAAAGTCATAGAGACCTGTATGATTTGTTCAGAAAGTCATGAGACTAAGAGTTGTCCTTCAATTTCAAGTCTTAAAGTTTTTTTCAAGAAGAAACAACTTCAAATCCAATAGAATCTCTTTGCTTTGTCTCTAGAAGACCATGACAGGGGCCACAAGCTCAAGGCTTTAACAATCAAATGTATACTCAACCGCCACCAAATAATTGGAATTCCTGGCAACAACCTTGGCCTCAATCTCAATCTCAATCTTGGGCTTAAGGAATGCAAAATCCCTATGGAATATTATCTCAATAATATCAATAACCTCCATCATATCCAAACTATCCTCCCCAACAAATTCCTCAAGAAAATCAACAACCCCAACTCCAAAACCAAAATCCACAACTTTCACTACCATTTCCACAGAGACCAAATCAGCTACCTGCCCAACCATTACCAAACCCCAACAATAAAAATCCTCAAAATACCTACATGATAGAAGGACAACAATTTCCAACCTACATGATTACTCCTCTAGATTTTAATGATGTCCAAATTAAATCTGGTAGGATATTAGAAAAGAAAAGGCCTTATGTAGTTATTAAGGAACAAGATAGTTTTGAGGAAATTTCTCCACAGCCAAATACAAGTTTTGAGGAAGGAACATCTCTTCAAAACCAGAATTCTAAAAATGAAAAACAAAACGAACCAGTAAACTCAATTCCTATCATAGAGCAACCATCAATACCTACTTCTACATCTCATTTTCCTGAAAGATTACAAGTTGATAGAGGAGTAGAAAAACATATTATGTTGCCCAATTATGATTTTCTAGATGAATTGAAAAATGTCTATATCAAAATCCCTTTGTTACAGGCCATTAAAGAGATTCCAATTCTAGCCAAAAAAATAAAGGAGTTGAGCATGAAGAAACCAGGAAGAAAAACAAAAGAAATAAAAAGAATTAAACTTGTAGGAAAAATTGCAAACATAATGATGGAAAAAATTGTCATACAAAAATATTTAGATCCAGGAAGTCCAGTTGTAAAAACACATATCAATGGAGTTGAAATTCCAAATACATTGATTGATTTAGGAGCAACAATAAACATCATGAGCAAACAAACCATGGAACAACTCAAACTTCCTAATCTTCTGTATACACTTACATTACTCCAATTAGTAGACAGATCTGTAATCAAGAAAAATTGTGTGTTAGAAGATATTTTAGTATTATTAGACTCTTGGGAGTATCCTATTGATTTTATGATCTTAACGCTTAAGAAAAATCTAGGAGGAGATCCACTTATATTAGGAAGACCTTGATTGGCTACAACTGATGCTTTCATTAGCTGTAGACCTGGTAACATGTATATATCTGATGGTAACTCAACAAAGAAATTTACTCTATATCCTCCAGCAAGAACAATCACAAAGTTAGATGACAAAGAATGGATTAATGATGAAAATGATGTACAATATCTCTTCACTATTTCAATCATTAGTGAAGATAGTCAAATCCTAAATTCTATGGAAAATTTTGAATCATTTCCAGAATATAAACATGCTCAATTCCAGGAAAAATCTAATATTGAATATTTGTCATCTAGGCAGATGTCTCTTTATTCTACGGAAGAATTTGGTAGCTCTACAGTTGAAATATTTCCAGGGAAAACTTTAAACATAAACAAAAACTTGGAGAGATTACAACAGGAAAAGTTAAACAAAACATTACAACAACATTCTTTTGCATATGCATGGGAATACACTGATATGAAAGGAATTAGTCCTAAGACTTGTATACATCACATATACATTGAGGAAAATTGTAAACTTATCAGACAACCTAAAAGAAGGGTGAATCCAAATCTTAGAGAAATTGTGAAAGAAGAGTTGCAAAAATCGCTGAATGTAAACTTCACTTACCCAATTTCAGACATTCAGTGGGTTTCCCCTTTAGTGATTGTGTCAAAAAAGAATGGTAAATGGAGGGTATGCATTGATTATCGAGAATTGAATAAATCTACCGTAAAATATCATTTTCCTTTACCCTTTATAGATCAAGTATTGGATACATTAGCAAGTAAGAAGTATTTCTCATTTCTAGATGGTTTTAGTGGTTACAATCAAATTTAGGTAGCACTTGAAGAACAAGATAAGACCACATTCACCTGTCCATGGGGGACTTATGCCTACCGAGTACTTCCTTTTGGATTGTGCAATGCACCTGCAACATTCCAAAAGGCAGTACTAGGAATTCTTTCTGATCTAATACATGATTGTGTAGAGGTGTACATGGATGACTTTATAGCTTATGGGAATACATTTGAAGAAGCTTTAGAAAATTTGGAAAAATGTTAAAAGATGCAACGAAGAAAACCTTTCACTAAGTCATGAAAAATGTTTTATGATGTTTACAGAGGGGATTGTTTAGGACATCACATTTCAGGAGATGAAATTAAAGTTGATAAATCTAAAGTTGAAGTCATCTCCAAAATATCAATTCAAAGTTGTCAAAATGATGTTAGAAGTTTTCTAGGATTCACAAGATATTATAGAAGATTTAGAGAAAATTTCACTAAAATAACATCCCAACTCTTCAAGTTACTCACAAAGGTTGTGAATTCAGTTGGAATCCTGATTGCCAGTTGGCATTTGAAACTTTAAAATCAAAAATTTCTGAAGCACCCATCTTAAGAGGTCCAAATTGGAAACTACCTTTTCACATTTCAACAGATGCTTCAGATACAGCTTTGGGAGTTGTATTAGTACAAAAATATTTGATCCCCTATGCCATCTATTACATAAGCAAGAATTTGACTCCCACTGAGTTAAATTACACTGTAACTGAAAAGGAATTCTTAGTTGTTGTTCATGCTATCAACAAATTCAGACATTATATAACAGGCTATGAAACCTTTGTTCATACAGATCACTCCGCAATTATATATTTAATGAATAAATCTATTACTAATGGCAGAGTTACAAGATGGTTATTACTCCTGCAAGAATTCAACATCACCATTCTAGACCGACCTAGAAAAAAAAACACAGTTGTTGATTTCTTGTCTAAAATTCAAAATATCAAAGATGACACTCAAGTTGAAGATAAATTTCCTGATGAATACCTTTTTGCAATAACTAATCAAACTCCTTGGTTTGCAGATATTGCTAATTATCTAGTCACAGGAAAATTACCTTCACATTTGTTTCCTAGAGAGAAAAGAGAAATAATTCAAGTAAGTGCAAGTTACTCATGGATTACTAATGAATTGTATAAAACAGGTCCAGATTTCATTATCAGAAGATGTGTTTGAGAAGATGAAATGCCTAAAATTCTCAAGGCATGTCATGATTGTAGGAATTTACCAGACAAATGACCCTCCATGCTCTTTAAATAGAGATCATGGACCAATCAGGTGTTAATCTATGGATCAAGTGTTGTTAATATCAAGGAGAGAGAACCGTGGGATCACTACAAAGCGTGATCGTCGGATTATAAGTTACAAATGTACATAGTAAAGAAACAAACTTTACCTATCTCTACACTAGACTAAGTTATTATTACCTATTTCCTATGTGTCAGAATATCCTAACATCCCCCCTTAAGAACAACTTGGGATAGGATTGAAGGATTTACAAAGGTGACACAAAAGGAGCCTATTTCTTATGTGTCGAAATATCCTAACATCCTCTCTTAAGAACAAATTTGGATAGGATTGAAGGATTTACAAAGGTGACACAATATGAGAAGGAATGAGGCATTAGAGCCTATCCCCCCTTAATGATAACTTTCCTGAACTCAAAGCATGGATCGAAGTTTGGTAAACTTCACCTCTGTGAGAGCCATTGTAAAGATATCGCCTACTTGATCATTGGTTTGACAATACTGCACTTTAAGAACACGATCATGAATGAGCTTTCTGATGAAGTGTATGTGGAGCTCAATGTGTTTCATACACTGATGCTAAACTGGATCTTTACATAGCTGAATGGCACTCTGATTATCACACCAAAGTGTAGTTGGATGCTGCTGATGAAGACCAAATTCAAATAGGATCTGACAAAGCCACATGGCTTCCTTGTTGCCTTCAACTGCACCACGATACTCTGCTTCTGTTGAAGAAAGAGAGATGGCACTTTGTTTCTTACAAGGCCATGTAATAGGTCTTGAACCAAGAGTGAATACATATCCTGCAGTAGACTTTCGATCATTAGGGTCACCAGCCCAATCAGAATCAGTGAAATCAATCAACAATGGAGATTCTCTTGCATTGTAATGAATCTCGAATTGAACTGTACCTCGAATATATCGAAGTATTCTTTTAGCTACTTTCTAGTGACTTTCATGAGGTTTGTGCATAAACCGAACAACAAGACCAACATCAAAGGAATGGTCAGGACGGTATGGGTTAGATACAAAAGTTTACCAACAAGTTGACGGTATAAGGTAGCATCAACTTCAGGGGTAGTACAAGTGACTGAAAGCTTGAATCCAGACTGAAAGGGAGAAGGGGTTGGCTTATAGTCTTCCATGTGAAAGTGGTGTAGAAGATCAAAGACATACTTGGACTGAGAGAGGGTAATACCTTCTTCGGATTGCAAGACTTGAGGACCAAGGAAATAATGCAAGTGTCCTAAGTCTGTCATTTCAAACTTCTTTTCGAGGCTAGAATTCACATGGTTTATATGGTTGGGATCACTACTAGTAAGGATAAGATCATCAACATAAAGAACAAGGATGGTGAAGGACTTCACTTTCTTGGTGTAGACAGTGTTGTTAGAATGACACCTAGAAAAGCCATTATCTAATAGAAATCTATCCATTTTGGCATACCAAGCCTGAGGAGCTTGTTTGAGCCCATAGAGAGACTTCCTAAGGTGACAAACAAGGCTGGAGTCATTTTGGATAAAGCCAGGGGGTTGTTCCATGTAGATTGATTCATGCAAATCTCCATGTAAGAAGGCGGATTTAACATCCATCTGATGGAATTCCCATTTAAAGGAGGCCGCAAGGGAAAGAACAAGGCGGATAGAATTCATTTTGGCAACAGTGGAGAAGGTTTCAGTATAGTCAATGCCTTCAACTTGTGAAAAGCCTTTAGCGACAATACGGGCTTTATGTCTATCCATTTTTCCATTTGGTCCAAACTTGGTTTTGTAAACCCATCTGCATCTGACAAGTTTTATTCCTTTTGGAAGAGGAACAAGATCCCAATTATCGTTTGCCAATAAGGAACGATATTCTTCATTCATAGCTTCATCCCAATCTGGATGACCAGAGGCTTCTTCAAAGGTTTTTGGATCAAGATTTTTCGGAACTTGAACCAATAAGGAAGAGGCTCTTTCGAACTAAGAACGTGTACATCGTCAATCTGTAGGGTCACCTGCAAGAGAACCTACTGCATCCCGAGTAGAGCGGACCCATCTTGGAAGCTGTGGAGCGAAAGGAATAACTTCAAGAGGTGGAGGAGGATTGCCATCCTCGATATCATCATCTGAACTAGAAGGAATGCTATTAAAAATAGAAGAGAGAGAGAGAGAGGTGGCACATATGCCGAATCAGGCTCGCAGGCCAAAGGTGGCACACCCGCCGAACTAGGCTCGCAGGCCGATATATTTTCATCAAATTTTACATCTCTTCTAATGTTTATATTTTTGGATTTTGGTTGAATAAGTCTATATCCTTTGAAATCTTCAGAATATCCAACAAAAATGCATTTTTCACTCTTAGGTTCTTAGGCTTTATGTTTCGCATCTGGAATATGGGCCCAAGCATCACTTCCAAAAACACGAAAGTGACTTACATTTGGCTTGATTGAGCTCCAAGCTTCTTCTGGAGTTATATTCTCTAAAACCTTAGTAGGAGTGCGATTTACTATGTAATTTTCACAGTTAGCTTCTGCCCAAAAATTGAGACTATGTCCTTTAGATTGAAGCATACAATTAGCCATTTATTTTAAGGTGCGATTCTTCCTTTCAGCTACACCATTTTGTTGTGGAGTATATGGAACGGTATGTTGCAATTAAATGCCATGCTCAGTGAAGAAATTGATAAATTTGTTATTAACATATTCTCCTCCATTGTCTGATCTTCACTGAAGAAATGGATGTCCAGATTGTTTCTTAACAAAGGCCTTAAAGGCCAAGAACATGTTAAAAAATTCACTCTTGAGTTTTAAGCAGTATACCCAAGTGCGTCTGAAAAAATCATCAATGAAAGTTAAGAAGTACTTGCAACCAAAGAAAGAAACAACAGAAAGTGGATCACATAAATCACTGTGCCCAAGCTGCAAAGGGGCTAAAGCATGCCAAGAGGCACGTTTGTTAAAACTATCCAGGTGATGTTTTCCGAGTACACATCCAGAGCAAACACCATCTCAACAAGACACCATAGGAAGACCCATCACCATATTTTCCTTACATAGAGTTTGAAGAGAGCGATAGTTTAAGTGACCAAATCGCTCATGCAAAAGTTTGCTCACTTCATCATTATGAGCAACAAAATTGGAGGGAAGACATGATGACCCAAAGTTGTCAAACTTATACAACCTTGTGGAATCATCAACAATTCCAGTAGCTAAAATATGTCTAGGATATTTGAGGTCCTTGATTACAACATCATGAGGTGATAATTTTACTATTTTCCCTTTACCTGAATGAGTTATCTGATAAACAGATAGAAGGTTGCATGACAAGGTAGGAACACATAGTACATCATTAAACTGACCATTATCTAGATGAATGGTTCCAGATCCTACAACACTAAGAGATATATCATCTCCAACATAAATATGTTTGGTGTTACAATCATTTAAAGAAGAAAACTTGGATTTATTTTTGGCCATGTGGTAAGAAGCTCCAGAATCAATGAGTCACTCATGAGAATGAGAAGAAGAAGATACATTTAATGCATAACTAGATCTTGATGCTTGACAACCACATGCAGAAAGTGCCATTCTTGAAGATGAAGGTGAAGAGTGCTCCAAATTGATGTTGTGCTTCTTCATTGCTGCTTCTAAGGCTTCCATTTTCTTAAAACATTTGGAATCTATATGGCCATCACGATTACAAAAGTTGTAATGTCTATCTGCCTTCTTCCCTTTATTTTTATTTGCCTTATCATTTTGGTGAGTTGCTTTTTCAGTTTGCGGTTGAAATTGCTTAGGACCCTTGTTTGGTTTCAGACCATACTTTTTAGGATACTGCTTCTTGGGATTCTTTTGATATGATTGTTGTTGGGTTGCTAAGGCTTTCTTAGAAGCGTTTCCAGAAGTGATACGACCAAGGTGTAAGATTTTTTCTTGTTCTC
This sequence comes from Pinus albicaulis, assembly GCA_034641835.2. Classification (NCBI taxonomy): domain Eukaryota; kingdom Viridiplantae; phylum Streptophyta; class Pinopsida; order Pinales; family Pinaceae; genus Pinus; species Pinus albicaulis. Next base: position 1,111,809,328 of record CM076577.1, read on the forward strand.
TTATCAAAGAATCCTAAAAGACATCAAAAGAGGGGTTCTTGTAGGTGGTTCTTCAAGAAATGATGGCTTCTCTAGTGGAATGGAAGGTGGAAACAAATACAGAGTATGCAGGGCCAAGCTTAGAAAGAATGCAAAAGACGAGGCTACCATATTCCTTTTTTACCTTACAACCTTCTAAAAGAAGTCTAAGGGTCTTGAATTTGGACAAAAAATCTTCAATAGAGGAGAAATTATTGGGGTCCAAAGTCAGCAACGCATTTTAAAACTGGTGGGCCCTGATTCGATTTTGAATGCCAAAGATAGTATTTAACTTTTCAAGGGCTTTATCAGCGGTGTCAATGTCAAGGATATGAAATCGAAGATCTTGAGCAATAGACATTCCTATCAACCCTTGTGCTTGATCTTGTTTATTTTCCCATTTAGTGACTTTATCATCATCGGAAGGTTTAGTTTCTTGTCCTGTGGCTATTCTATAAAGCCATTTACTTCTAAGTATATCTACCATGTGAGGTAGCCATTGGAAATAATTGGTACTGTTAAGAATAATCGGGCATGCACTTTCCATTTTTTTAAAAACCGAAGCTGAAAAAAGCCAAAACTAACTACTCCAATGGAAATATCTTGAAAAATTAGGCTGATTAAAAAAAAACATATTGAAAAACGGCTTCCGGATGGAGAAGTTATGCATTTTTGAAAAAACTGAGTTGTAAATGCCGAATAGTTATGGGAACGGTTTGAAATTTGATGATGAAGTTCAACTTTAAAAAAAAATCCCACCCCTTTAACAATTTTTTTTTAACAAAAGAAGCTTGAGAAAGAGACTTGAACCCAAGACCTCTATTCACATAAACTAACTTCTCACCAAGTGAGATAGTAAAAGGATTATGTAATTGTTTGAAAGGAAGAAGGGTTTTTTTTTTTAATTTAATTAATTTTATTATTATTATTATTTCTTTTAAATTCTTTGGTGTGCGTGCTTTTTCCTGCACAAAAAACACAAAAAACCGAGCAAAAAAAAAACAAAATGCAAGCCTTACGACAGAACGTTAGATTTTCGGTTAGCCTTACCAACAACTATCTATTTTTTCACTATTTCTGATTTGCCGAGATCGCACACAGCGCATAGCAAACAACATACACAGAGAAGAGGGTATAGATCTGGAAAATAAATAAAACCTAAAACCAAAATAAACAAATGGAACCAAAATAAGCAGAACTATTAACAAATATAGTTGCAAAACATATACTTTATACCTCCAGATCTAAATTGACATAAATTTGGCAACCAGAAACCTTTTCGCATGAAACGAAAGGTGTTCCTCACTGTAACAGACGCTCCAGACACAACATAGCTGTTCTCCAGGCCCAGAAATGTTTAGAAATAATAGATCTAGAAAACGACAGTCACATGCAGTCAAACCGACTTCGGATTTGGATCAACGGATGTGGCCCTCAAAATAGCTCTGATATCATGTAAGAATTTACAGGGTAAGTTCCTTAGATAAAAAACCAAAGGTCACCGCTCACAAAAAGATCACAAATCAGTACACCAATATTACCACGTGGCTAAAACCCTCGAAGAGGGAAACAGTCCACGACCTGAGCCAATGCGGTCACTTCAGGAAATTTATTAATATAAAAATAAAATTTACATATGTTTCTCTCATAAACGGTTACCAGATAAATGACCCTCCATGCTCTTTAAATAGAGATCATGGAACAATCAGGTGTTAAGCCACATATCAAGTGTCATTAATACTAAGGAGAGAGAATCGTCATATCACTACAAAGCATGACCGTCAGATGATAAGTTACAAATGTACATAGTAAAGAAACACACTTTACCTATCTCGACACTAGACTAATTTATTCTTAACTATTCCCTATGTGTTGAAATATCCTAACAATGATGAACCTTGTGGTGGACACTTTGCTGACAAGAGGACAACCTGTAAAATCCTTCATTTAGGATATTATTGGCCATCCATCTTCAGAGATGCCAAAGAATATGTCAAAAGGTGTGACAACTGCCAAACTGTAGGGAAACCTGCTCCTTCAAATGAAATGCCATTACAATCTCAGGTACTCATTAAACCTTTTGAAAAATGAGTCTTAGATTTTGTTGGACCAATCAATCCACCATCTAAACAAAAGAAGTATATTTTGGTATCTATTGATTATGTCACCAAATGGGTAGAGGCTAAATCATTACTTTTTTCTAATGAACGTTATGTAGTTAATTTTATTTTTTAGGATATCTTCACCCATTTTGGTGTTCCAAGAGAAATTGTGATAGATCAGGGATCCCATTTTACATCCAAGTTGGTGAAAAAGCTCGTGGAAGATTACAAGATAAAGCACAGAAATTATACTCCTTATCATCCACAAGAAAATTATCAAGTAGAGTCCAATAAATTCATTGAAGGAATTATCACTAAGACTGTACATCTACACAAAAGAGATTGGGCAGAAAGGCTTTTTGAGGCCTTATGAGCCTACAGAACTACATGGAGGAATACAACATGAAATACTCCCTATGAACTTGTTTATGGAAAACAAGTCCTGTTCCCTATAGAGTTTCAAATTTGAACCTTCAAGATGGCAGTCCAATTGGGACTTGATTTATCAAAAGCACAAAAACATAGATTGGAGTAACTCAATGAGCTTTATGAAATCAGAGGCAGTTCAAAGAACTAGTATAGTCCAGCAGCAAAGGGCTAAATAGCATGATAAATTTATCAAGGAGAAGAAGTTTCAAGCAGGGGATTGGAAACTTTTGTTCGATTCAAAATTCAAATATTTTCAAGGAAAGTTTCAGACTTATTGGCTTGGGCCTTATGGGATTGAAAAAGTCTTGATAATGGAGCAGTAAAGATAATGACAATAGATGAAGAAAATGTATCTCTTCTTGTGAATGGTCATTGGTTGAAAGTATATCATAAACCAATTTCAAGAGAAGAGTTTATCAATATTTTTCAAGATAATACTGATATGAAGTTAGTGAAGAAGAATTCTTCTTTTTCACTAACTTAGCTTTTATTTTTCCTATATAAAAACAAAAAATAAATAATAATAATAATAATAATAATAATAATAAAATGTATAAGTATGAAAACCAATCAATGATTGGCATACTTATATAGAAAATACAGGGTGAAAATCAGAGATTTCTGACATCCTATATTTTTCATTTTTTTTCTATAATAAGTAGTCACATAATACTACATTCATATTCCATCTTTGCAGCGCATAATCTACAAATTCATTCCATTTTACAGTTTCATTCCATTTCAGATTGATATTCCACTTCCATTCCATTTCACAATCATAGTCCACTTTCATTCCATTTCGTGGTCATATTCCACTTCCATTTCATTCCACAACCATATTTCATTTTTTTTTACAGATCACATTCTGCAGTTGACTACATTCTGCAGTTGATTCCATTCTGCAGCTAATTCTATTCTATAACCATATTACATTTCATTCAGTAGTTCTGACATAATTGTACAACCTACAAACAAATTATGATTACAATAAATTGAAGGATTATGTTTTGAAGACCAACATGCTAAAGTACTTAAAGGACCAACACCAAAGAAACAACAAACAAAAATGTTAGTTCTAAAAGGTAAAGTGAAAAAAATTATTTTAATAGTAAGGTTAAAACATTAGCATGTATAATATGGATGGTCATATGCTTCCTTCACAGATTATCATTTGATTTGATTGCAATTTCCATCATACCACAAATTAGCCACATCCTCCGCATTATGTCTCATAATGGTCCATAATTGACTCCCTCATTGATGATTAACGATCATGATCGGTTGACGTGACATACCCATCTACGTTTCTTCAAAACCCTTTCATCAAATCCATAGCCCAATTCATTTCATAAACAGAGAAGGGTAATTCTGAAGGTTGAGAACTTTGCAGGCATGGGACTGATAGTTAGATTAGAACCGGTGGGAAAAACGTATATGGAAGGATACCCTCAAATCAAGGAAATGTTGCAAAAAGCTAGATGGCTCAAATTCATAGATAAATTCGATGGTTTCCACAAAGAAATTACAAAATCTTTTGCTCAGTCTTTTGATGGCACATAAGTGGAAATTGGAGACATCAAGTTCACATTTATTGAGTCATTCATGGCAGAAGCCACAAAACTTCAAAGGCTTTGCAAAATATGGTTCAAAAACAAGGAGTTCCATAGTGAATTGTGGAAATTTATACTAAAAAACCCAGGTATGGATGTCTCCATTTTTAGAAAAGGTATCCCCAACTTAGCTCTTAAAAGTAAATGGAGGAACATGCTCTTAGTTTTACAAAACTTTATCACCTGTGAAGGAATGTTTGGTTGCATGTATGTATACCATATTCATTTACTGATGAATTCATTAGAGAATGGTGAAATAAATCTTCCATTCTTTCTACTAAATAGCTTAAAATGGATGTTCACAAACGTGCATAAGAGAATACCGTTTATAGATAACACCATGCATCATCATGGGCTGTTAAAGATATTGGTTGAGTTTCATTTAAAAAGAACAGGAGATACCTAGGAGAGATTTCTTATTAGAAACCATTTTAAAGAAGCACTAGAACAACCCAAAGAAGATAATGTCAGAAAGAGAAAAAGGAAGAAGATTGATACAAACATTGAAGATAGACCTACATCTTCATTGCAAAAAAATGATGAAAATCTCATCTTTGAAGAACTGATGGAGATCAGAAAGCAAGATAAAATCAAGATAGGAGATAAGATAAGAAAGAGGAGTAAGGATACAGATAAGGAAAATGTAAATCCTCCACAACTGAGAAGGAGCTCCAGAATCCGAGGTTTGATGAAGAAAACACTATCAAAAGAGACAGAGTTTATAAGTTTAGATAAAGAAACCCCAGTGCCATCTCCTGTCAATATTTATCCTCCACACAGTCCTCAAAATTCTCCTATTCATAATTTTGAAGGTAGCCCCAGCAAAAAATCTTTAGGCATAGACCCATCACAACAAGAAATATATAATTACATAGAATCATTGGAGAAGAGAAGTGCAACAGTGAATCCTATAAATTCACAAGAACCTCTAGTTGAAACTCTCAAACAAGAAATTTATGAACTAGAGATATTGAATAGACATATTAAACATGAGAATGAGATCTTGAAGTAATAGAACAAGTTGGAAAAGGTAATTCATGACAATACCATTCTGGATTTAGGACTTTGGTACAAGAAGAACAAGAAGTTGGAAAGAAAGAACAAGTCACTAAACAAGGCAGTTATTAATCTCAAATACAAGCTTCTTATGAGAAAACCCAGGACAACAATCACTTCAAATAAAAGCAAAAGAAGGAAATTGGATGTGTTAGCAGAAGTGTTTAAACAGATGCAGTAGGAGAGGAGAATTCACATTTTTGGAAAATTGCACGAGGACATGCAATGATTTCGTAGTGGGGGTATGTTGACTCTTAGAATTATCCTCTCTTTGTCATCCTTTCTCAAAATTTTCTCTTACTTTCTCATAAGATCACATACCCCAATCAATGATAAATGCCATGTTTTGTCTCAAGGAATGTATTTAAATGATTTTTATGTTATATTCTCATGTTCTTGCTATTCAAATAGATTTTTGTATTTTGGTTACAGAACGCAGCCTATTTTGCAGCTAATTGTGGATTTCGTAGCTACTCTCATGGTCTGACACGTTCCAAGTGTCAAAAGGAGAATTGAGCCACATGGGAATTTCCAGAATCATCTCCACATGGATTTTGTCCTATTCACTTAATCGAGATCGATAGAAAAGAAGGCCTAAGATCGTGGTCAAAGAACGTTAGCCGAGAACAAAAGGACTCTTGATTTGCTCTATCGTAGAAAATCAAGAGTTAAGCAGTCCAATTGCAATTCTATAAGTCGAATTAGCCACCTGTAGTAGAATTATCTCATAGACAGTTATGTTTATTTTCTTTAAATACCGATTGTACAGAATCGAAAACAATGAAGTTTTAAATTAAGTTTTAAGCTTTTGCTGGTACGTTGTGTATTAAGACTTCATTCTATCATAATACGAAGATCGTGTTGTCAATGATTGCTTAAGTGCATCTCTAACCAGCTAGGATTTCAGCTGAATCAGTTGCAGAGGGCCCCTGCACTGAAGGTGGTTTTTCATGCATTGTTTTAGTTTAATTTTCTTTACTCTGTTTTTGTCAATTCTGTTTTCTGAGTAGATTAATGTTTCATTCCAGTTTCGATCAATAGCATAACGTTAAATCATAACTGTGTAAGCCTTGTTCTTCTAAAAACATTTCATGAAGATAGATCTTCCTATTTTTCAAATGAAATCAAGTTTGAAGTAATAAGAATTCACAGTTATCTAGTTTTCTTTACTGTTCTTAGAATAGAACTATCAATTAATTGTATCAATGGATGTTCCTACAAGTCATTTCAAGAAGATGATTCTAAAATAAATGTTTGAATGTCTAATTCATACAGTTATTGAGTTTTTCCTCTGCACATTTTTTACTTGCTTTCTAGGAACTTAGAAACTAAGGTATAATTGATTTCTTACACAACATTTCAAGAGGGTAATTGATGCAGGAGCATCAGCTCCGAAAAACACCTTGTATTTTACCTAAGCTAGGGGGTTTCATGTTTTGAAGAAATATTAAAATTTCATGTAAATATTAAAATTATTTGAGTGATTAATTAATTATTTGTGAGAATTGTAAATGTGAGAGAAATTAGTTTCTAGATAATTAGAATTAATGAGGGAGCCTAAGTTGGGATTAGTTTCTAAGTTTTAGGGATGAGAATCTATCTTTTAGGGATGTTGAGAGATTTAGGGATTTGATGAGATATTAAAGGGATTGAGCATTTAATTAGTTCATTTTTTTAAATTGTATAAATTCATCAAGCCTCAAAGGCATGATGGGAGTGTGAGTAGAGAGTGAGAGGTTTTGAACAGCCAAGGCTGTAAGCCTCTGGCAGTTTGGAAAAGGGCCATAGATTTGCATATCTGGCCATGAATAGAAAGCTCTTTGTGAATGTTTGTTTCTATATACACATGAGTATGTTGAATTCGATTCTGTATGAACATGTTTGCGTTTAATAAATTTTGAGATATGGCTCTGCACATGGTTGCAGAAATCAATATTATATAATATTGAAATTGCAGTGGTTAGTTGGAATAACAAATCCGTGTGAATTAATGTGTATTGTGACTCTACACATGAACTGAAGAATCGATGTTATTAACTGCAGGAGAAAACTGTGTGTGTGTGTGGAATAAATCGATTGCTTTTCTGTCTTGATCGGTAGTGAGGGCGCACGGTAGTCATAAAGCCACAAGAATTTACATTGAAAATCAATGCAGAGTTAAATATACATCGTGTGAAGTATGAGACAGAGTTCTGTTTGAATATTAACGCTGAGTTCTGGTTTAATCATGTCAAGTGAAACAAGTTTTGTTTTACTGTCTCTACAAATGCAGCACGCTGTCATTGAAAGGAAGGATCTTCACTGATTTGAAATGAACGCATGAAGAGTTAATGAAAGGCTGGTTACTTTAATTTAAACATAACTTAACTGCAGATTGGAGTGGCTTGGAGTGGTTAACACTATTCAGACAACGTATTGGTAAATCGATGGGCTTTTGAAATAGGCGCAAGTTTAATTTCATTCCATTAGCAATTTATGCAGCGAAAACAAAATTCTAGTTTAATTCATTTGCCGTAGAAATTCCAGTTGAGTCGAATAGTTTTCTGTGAATCGATTGATGAAACAAATGTATGGAAGCGCAGAACTGTGGTTCAATTCTGTTTGGAATTCAATTTAAATACAGTTTTTTAAATTGTTGAATAATCTGTATAGCGTGGCAGATTGGCAAAGAAAGTTTATGCAGTGATGAACATAGACCAAGTATTGAAATTGTGTTATAAATTGTTCTGGCTATTCGACTGTGTATTTGGATCGATATACTGTGGGCATTCGATCTAATCTTTCGTGAATTGCAGAAGCCATAATAATGTTTAAATATCCGGTCATTGTTGGAAAAGCATGGGCGAAAGTCTTCAAATATGGATTGATTGCATTTCAAGACTTTGAAATTTGAATGATGATTTTATCATATCAAGTTTGTTTTTGAAGGACGCAGTCCACAGATGTGGAAAAGAAATAAAAATGTACGACCGGTGATCTATTCGGGTAAGATATGAGCGCATATGAAATGGAATTCTGGGTAGTTTGAATACAAAGCAGAACGCTGGCATTAGATGGGCAAATCTAAGTTTTATGTATGGTAGTACTTGTCATAGACACATTTCTTTTATTGAGATCCGGCAGTTTGGATGAAATGAAAACTTGAGCAGTTTGTTGTTGAGTTTTAAACATTGTCAGTATTAAACTGAAGCGATATTCATGTGTTAAGCTTTAAACACATTCAGAAGTTGTAAGTTTTTAGAAACTAATACATCTGCCAGATTGTTGAAGTTTGAAGGGCGCAGTAAAGTTATGAATTAAATCCTGAATGAAGTGATTGCATGGATCAGCGTTGAGGGTTGACGACAGTGTTAAAAGCAGAGTTTGAGCATGGAGGATGGACTGCGTGTGATAACACAGGTATGTTTAAACCGAATGGAAGTAGTTTGAATAGCTCTGGCATAATAAGTTGTGACTGAGATTCATATTGAACTTTGTTATAATGCTTAGAATCAAGCATGGGAAGACCATGAGCGCATGGTCTAATTGGTTTTTATTCAAATATTGAATTCACACTATTATGGGGTCCTATATACTCATGTTGCTGAATTAAAATAAATGAAATAGAGAGTGATGGGTGAGTTTGTGGAATTGATGTTGAAGGCTTCCGCATAATAATGGTATTGTATGAGTTTGCCAACTATTGAAGTTTTGATTTGGGAAAAGATGCTGAGATGCATGTTGATATACACAGATGTTAAAGATTCTGGGTTTGCAGGCTAGGCCTGCGTCAGTAATACTTCACATTGAATGTTGGAGTAAATCAAACATACATTAGTTGTTTTTAAGCTTTAATTTGTATGCTTTTACATCTGCTTTTAGATTCTCATTCAATTGTATCATTGATGTTCCTAAAAGTCATTCCAAGAAATTGGTTCTATCATGTTTCTAAACCGAATGATTGAATGTCTAATTCATGCAATTACTGAGTTTTTCCTAAGCATATTTTACTTGCTTTTCTAGATCATTAAGTATAATTGGTTACTTAACATCATCTCAAGAAAGTGACACTTCATATTGAATGCTGAAGTAACTAAGCATACATTAGTTGTTTTCCTTTGCACACTTTACTTGTTTTTCTAGAACATTATAATTTAAGGTATAGGTAGTTGCTTACACATCATCTCAAGAAGGTAGTACTTATATTGAATGCTAGAGTAACTAAACATACATTAGCTATTTTAATTTTCTGCTCACTTAGAATACCATTGCAATTTCAATCTTAGATATAAGAATTAGATCCATGGAATATGACTAATGTTAAGATAGAAATCATTAAAATAAATACTTTGTTTTTTAGATTAGATTCTAACTAGCCAACAATCCTTGATTTATTTTTATGTAAATTAGTTCAACTTAGGAACACTTACTTTTTCTCCTTTCTTAAAATTCATTAGATTCATTTAATTTCTTTCATGGTTTTAGATTAAACATTCTTAGACATCAAAGAACAAAACTCCCAAAACAACATAAAATACAAACAACGAAATAAGAAGAAGGTTAACTAAGCACATACAATGCACCACATTTCATCAGTTTACAAACCTCGGTTGATAATTTATGCAAGCAATTTAAGACATTAAATTGACTAAACACGAACACCTATTGGTATAGGTATCTTGCCTTAGGTGTTGGGCTAGAGTAAACACTCTAGATCTAGTGAAGTCTGACAAGTATCTCTATGCTTGTAGATCTATCGTGTGAATCAATCCCCTCTTGTTTAATAATATATCATTTGAATTGCAACGAGTTACAAGTTACTCCAGTCCTTTGCATCCAGGTTCACAGATTGTGAAGGGATCACACCCTTGTTTGGCTCCAAGTCTTGTTCTAACAAAATCTTATGTAGGAGGGCTTTGCAAATTTAAAAAAATATATGTTTCTCATTATTTTCATAATTATTTACTTATGCCACAAAGCTTAATACGATAATGAGAGCAAATTATATTTTTAAATATTTGTAATTATTTGTAAATTATTTTTCCACTAACCCTTTTATTTTAAACTAACCCATTTTGATTTTGTATAACTATTAGGGTACTGGGGTTTTGGGTATTTTTCATAGTTACACGGGTACTCCTAGGCATTGGAGAGAATGTACCCCATGCTCCTGTGCTCCTGGGAGCTGGTCGGAAACACTCTAAAACCACCAGGAGCTTCAACGGGTACTTGGGAGCTTTTTGAGAGAGACATTACAACAAAGTTTGATGTTTCAGGTACTTAATTTGAGCAGAGAAGGTACCATTTGTTTATTTTCTAAGTGATACATGCCAGGTCAAGAGATGGACTGCATGAGATTTGTAAAGTGACAAAGACATGGATATGTAGCAAAGGTTTCAAAAAAATATAGAAAATTGCCAGTCATTCCTTGGTAGCTTTTGTTGCAAATCTTGAAGTTCAACAATTGCAAATAAGTCTACTTTCTTTAAGTCTATCTTGAAGCTTTAATGATAAGATTCAACGAATTTCAGTGACGGTCACAGAGAGAAAGAGTAGCATGTTAGTCAGTTTCATTTTATAAATTTCCAAACTTGAATTTCAAAGTTGAATATAATATAACGTTGCATGAAATCACATAATAATCAAGTAATAACAGTCTTTTTTTCTGGTTTGGGAGTTCCGCATGTTTCTTTGTTGGAAAGGAATTTGATTGGAAAATTGTCGATGGATTAATATTTTTATTTTTTTCTAAAAGTGTTTCAAAGTTAAATCTTTTACATATTTCAATGCAAGATGGAATCTGGAGGAGGGAATTTGATTGGCAAGTTTTGGACAGATATATATATATATATATATATATATATATATAATTTTATTACATTATATTATTGTCACTCCCAACTTGATGTCTCTTGTAAATTTGGGCAAAGCTTCTAGCCCTGTCGGATACTTGTTCCCTCGTAGCCAAAATACCTGCGTACCGGAAACTCGTGCAACATAGTTTTTTTACTTATTATATATTGGGTTCTTTGCTCTCTATTTTTCATTTTTGTAGGTACATTAGCTCAAGGATTTGAAGATATTTTTGGTTTTGAGAAGCCATTTGCCTCACCTAGCTTAGACAACTAGGGTTTTGAGGGTTTCTAGCCCCATGAGCAAGTCGTCCAACTTTTTTTGACATATCGTTGGGGTTTTGAGGGCTGATCTAAGCCCTAGAGGGTAAGATCTAGCCCTCCCAAGTCAAATTTTCTTAACGTCTAGCTGAAAAAGGGAGGCCGCTAGTCTTTGGAGGAAAATTTGCAGCAATTTCTAAGGTAAAAAGTATTTTTTTTGTGATTGTAGGGTTTTGAAGCCTCTTGAGGCTTGCCACAGGGGTTGTAAAGCCTTTTAGGCCTAACCACAACCCTATTTAGGCCAAATCCCCTTAGCCGCAAGCCTTAGAGGCCTTTTCCATTTGAGCCACAGGCCCTTGAGGTATTTTTTAGAGGGCTTGAAGCCCTATGCCACAGGCTTGATTGACCCTCTCACCCTAGTCGTAGGCCTTTGTTTCCCTAGCCACAATCATTTTTCAGCCTATTTTTGGGTTTGGTACTTGATTTTTGACACTAATCTCTGTGGTTGCAAGCTTATGGTAAGTTTAGCCATGGTTTGAGTTGATTTCCGTAATTATTTTCCATCGATTCATTGATTTTCCAATCTAACAATTGGTTTTGTAGACTTTTCATTAAGGATTCAAGGGCTTGAGGTCTCATTTGTCCATCATTCAACCCTAAAAGCCATAGATTAAGTCATAAGAGGGCTGATCCATTATTTTCAAAGCTAATATTTGTGTTGTAGGTGTTTGAAGAAGATATAGTACACTTAACAAGTTCTCCATTCACAAGGTCATTTGGCCTAAGGGTTTGCCTTACTCTTTCTTCTCCTCGCTGCTCTTTATGATGAGATCTGAAGCACTCTTGGTGACAATGGTGTAAATCTAATCTAATCACATTAAATAAGCTTAACAACACTTTTACATAAACCTATAATCATTGCACATCAACCTAATAAGGCAAATCAACTCATATGCATGTCTCTTGTGCCTCTTCTAAGTACTTTTGAAGGTCTGATATAATTTTGTAAGTTCCGATATAAGCATTTTAAGGTTTGATATATATTTGCAGTAGTGGTTAAAGAGCATCTAAAGAGGCTTAAAACTCATAATATCTCATCTCCAACCTTTGAGGCATTATCTCTCTTGTTTTGGATCATTTGTAGCTCATATTGTGTTGTTTTAAGTGGTAAAAAGACCTCTAATTGCATAAAGCATAACATATAATCACATTTGAGTCTTTGATGGCAGATGTCCTTTAATCACAAAAATAACTGTTAGAAATCTATTTTGTGCTCTCACAATAAGCATTGATTTCATTGTGGATCTTAATTTCCATAAATATTGTTTTTGGATACTCATTATGGTTGATATCTTGTTACTTGAGCTAGTAGAATAATTCAAATTGGGCATAATATCTTAAGGCATTGTGGTTTCAAGTTTTGTGTAAGTGTTGTAAATCTTGATTGCTAATCACAAGTATATTGTTAGCTCATTGGATAAAATTTTGAATTGTTTTAATTGTGAAATCAAGTGGTCTATTGGAACATTGCTTTAGATGAGATTGTTCCTAATATTTTCTCTCTAAGTACTTCAAGTATGCTCTCTTGTTGAACATCATAAGCATTGAATCTTAAGTAATTTAACTTGAAGTGTTTAAAAATCATTTAATAATCTCACTTAAAGGCATCAATCATATCTTGCATATCATTCTAGGATTAGAAGTGCATCTATAAAACGTAACTCCAAGCATAAGCTTGGTTGATAGAAAGATAGGATCACCCCTCTCTCCTGGCTTGCGATGCTTGACCCTTGCACTAAGGTTAAAACAAGTGACCTTAAAGTTCTTTTGTGGGGAATCCCTTGTAGGAACAGAGGAAACTAGGTCATTAGAACCTCACGGGAGGTATCGTTAATGAGGACATAACCTCTTTCTTGTAGGATTTTTTCTTCAACCTTCATGTGAGACTCACTTCAAGATGACTAAATTGAGGGTTGTCATCTATATGAAAATTTCTGAATCTAAGTTACAGAAATCCTACTGCAGAAATCTGATTTGCATAACCTACTTGTCTATTTAATTTACAGGCTATTTTCTGAATACTTCAGTAAAACACTAATGAAAATTTACGCAGCCTACACAAATATATAGATCAAGTACTGAAAAATAAATGATACAATCAAACGAAGGCCACACTTATTTTCGGACAAATGTCCCCGGAAAAACCCAATGCGGGATAACTAGTGCAACAATTTTGAGGGTTTATATTATTAAGCAACAGGTACCTAAGTACAACTAGGGTGCCATAAAATGACACACCCAATAGAGAATATCCTTGGTAAACGGAAAAATTATGAGTTTTACCTCACTCTCCAAGTCCTGGCTGATCTTGATCAGAAATTGTTGAAACCCAATTGCCTCTGCGCAGTAGATGCATAGGCCTGTGTGGGTCTAGCTGAAGACTGCGTCACCCCTTCTCTGCGTTGATCTTCCTCTCATAAAATCGAGTTTCAGCCCTGTCGACTTAGAAACCCTGATCTCCAACAATTTCTGGACTGTCCCTTGGAGCCATTGCGCAGCCCTTGTGTGGGCTTGCATCACCCTCTCTGGGGTTTGCATAACCTCTCCTGGTGGATGCGCTAGTTTCTTTGCATCTCAGTCGCATCTCTGCTATGTACTCTTGGTCCTCCAACAAAAAATTGCTTCTGCCCCTCACTGCTGCACTGAATCACTCAGATTTGGTCTTCGTTCGAGCATTGCTCCGTGAAAACAATTTGATCTCTAGATTCAGACTCTGTGTGTGTTCTCCAACTGACCCTCAAGCCTTTCGTTATACTTTTCCTGTTGATGAATCAATGACTGTGATCTAATCTCTAATCGACGACAGATTAGAAAAGACTTGATCTTCGTCACTTAGAACATTCTCACCCACATGTTTAAATTAATTCACTTTAATTATTTTATTTCCCTAAGTATTAACTTAGGCTCCATTTAAAATAATTAATTATTTGAATGACTTAAGCTTTGGGTGGAATTTATCCAAACGATTTCTGGGTCTTGGAGATTGCAATATCCCAAATTGGGAACAAACAATAATATAAAGCACAAAAGACTAAAAATTACAAAAAAAATAAAAATAACATAAGAACAGATAAATTGGGAGCTTAGAAATAGACATTGAGCCATTTTATTAATCGGTTGGAAATAGTACAATAGAGGTACCAAGAAAGGTAGCACCTAGGTCTGCTATAGGAAGGGTGAAGATCAACTATGAAACCGACCAATAATTTTGTTGGAACTAGGCTTTGTGTGGCTATCCCTCTGCCCTTCCAGTGTTGGAACTGATGTTGCTAGTTGGAAATGATCTGCTGGTTGGGCCTTCTCGAATGCTTAGAAAATTACAGGATTAAAACCTCAGGCTCTACTCACAAGACCCAAAAAAACCCGCGAAGGGTTTCCAGAAATCCCGACCTTGGAAAATAGCCCCTTTGGGCTTGGGACACTGCTCTGCTAGGTGAATTAGTATTCTGGTTGGAATGCTGGAAAGTGCCTCTGAAATCCTGCTCCAAATCCCCAGTAGGAGGTGGCTAACCTCCCCTCCAAATCTCCAGATGCAATCTGCTCTTCCTCCTGGCTTACCTACTCTTCTCCTCAACTGAACTGCGTACTCCCCATGCAGTCAGTGTGGCCTCTGCATTGTCCTAAAGGGACTGTGTATGCCTGGAATGCTATGTTGCAAAAATCCTCCTAAACTAGATGGAAATCCTCTCCTGAGCGGGCACTCGAAGTCCCCCGAGGTAAAGGTTGAGATCTCTGCTTGGAAATCTTTGTGCTAAACAACACTTGCAGACTCTACTAAACAACTCAAGCATGCTACAGTCAATCAGACATAAAAATAGGTGATTAATGAATGAGGATGAGCTGTTATCATCCTCTTTTAACTAAGTTGAGCCTCCAACATTTCCTTCGGCCCACCTAGCCTGCACTGCCCCTCTTCTAGACTATCTCTGTGTTGCCTCTCCCACACTGCCACTGGGACGTTGCCTAATTTGAGTGGGTGGTCACATGGGCCCCACTTCAGTGTCAATACTTGCCTTAAGTGACTTTAGGAAATTAAATTAGTTGCATAGTTATTTTTGGGTCCCTCTTTCCCACTTTATTTCTGCTGCACATTAGAAAAGGAAAAAATTGACAAAAATTAATATTCCAATTAGCAGACTGCTAATTTGGAATATTACAGTCCTCCCTGCCAAAACGTTGCTTGTCCTCAAGCAACTGCAAATATGGATGTTGCAGGATCTTCTCCCCCTCCCAAGTGGCATTCTCATCTGGAAGGTTCTTCCGCCTGATCAGATACTCTGTTACCACCCTGCTCCTCAAGTATCTCTCCTTCGTATCTAAGATGGCCTCCAGTTGTGTTGGCTCTCAATTTTGGTCATTTTTGCTTACCCTAAATCAATTTATTTACCGCCATATTCCATCCTATTTAACCTATATATGCCTCATTTTAGTCCTGTTTTTCATATTCAGGTAACTAAATAAAGTTTTTCAATTTTTGGAAATTTTTGTAAAAATTGGGTTTTAAGAGTAATTTTGGACTGCATTAAAAATTTCCGTAATAGCTCCATTAAAGTAATATGTGCAAGACACTTGGGAAAGATATGAGGACATATTTGGAAATATTGGGAACAGGGGATGACGAAACACCTATTGGTTCAGTAAAATTGAACAAAAACATGCCTGGTCAACGCTGGTCAAACTTGATTTGTCATTCAGGGATCCCTAGTAAAAAGGGGCAGATTTATTATTTTGTTGGATTTTTCCTAATTTTGTGAACCATACTTGATGAGTTCGACTTGTATGGATGGATTAGGATTGATAAAGTTGTAAGAGCCATTATAGAAAAGTTTGTTTATGATTTGCCTATTTAAACAAAGTTTATGGACTATTCAGGGAGGTAATATGTGTAATTTGGTATTAAGATTATTGGATAATTTTGAGATAATTTGAAGAATCATTTGTACTGTTCTATTTGCTGTTAATGTTGTGGATGCTTTATTAAGTTAGCTGTAGCTGAAGAATTGTTCAGGTGTACAAGACAAGGTTGGAGGGCCCCCATATCAAACTAAGTTCACTTTGGTTAAATTTTGTATCAATTAGCATAGTTTTGATTCAATATTCCTTGTTTCAGTTTTATGATTTAGCTATTTAGATGTGTTATAATTTATTTATGATTTTGGTTTAAAATCTGATTTGCGTACGAAAGGACAACCTAGGATTTAAGTTAAATTCTCTTTCTATCAAATATGAATCACACCAAAAAATCATCCTTTTGCATTTCTTTAATTGTTTCTTGGATTCCAGTTTATGATTTGATGCAATGGTAATGTTGTTGGAAAGCACTGTGAGGAAGGAGAACCAGGACCTCCTAAGTTAGGAGCCTCTTCTCTTGATTTCTACACATAAAAAACTGCTGCTCTTTAGTATCTCTTCTTGAGGACAGTACTGTGGGGAAGGACAACGATGACCTCCTAAGTTAGGAACCTCTTCCTTCGCTCACTGCATCTTGAATCAGAGACTTTAGTTTCTTTATGTAGTGCCCTACTCTAGTTGACTAATAGTGATATGAATTTTAACATTATTTAGACCTAAGGCTCACACATTATTCATTGAGGACCTCAGGTTGAGGATCCAGATACATGACTCTATTATTAGTGGATTTTATGGTTATTTATGTTCTTTATTGATGATGATAGCATTAATGGTTATGCATGTTCTCTATTGATATGATTGTAGCATTAATGGATGCATGTTCTCTATTGATATCATGATGATGATAGATTTAATGGATAGGTATGTTTTCTATTGATGTTACGATGGTGATGGCTTTGATGAATATGTTTGTTTCACATTAATGTTATGATTATGATAACCATGATGGATGTGTCTCCTATGTTAGCAACTTATATTAGCTCTGATTCACAATGAACACCGATGTTAATGACTAGGTCATGTTGATGTTGCTATTATGATAATGACTAACACTAAGAAACTTTGTTACTGATGATTATTGAAGTATGGCAGGAATCCACCAGAGGCACTCGCATATGATGAGTGGACGACATCTGGTTTGATTGAGATTAATATTTGTCTTTGAAATTATAAGTCCAGTTTGAAACTTTTTCTATAAATATATTTTGATGATATGTCAGTGGTTGCACAAACATGTTACTTTCTTGGCCAAATGACTCACATATGGGTGATGGGGTTGTACAATTGGATGGAACAACATCAGAGGGGTGGGATAGTGTTCCTCATCTCATTCGATAGCACTCCTGCAGTGACTTAGGCTGGAAAGGTTGAAACACCTTTGCCTTGAAGATCACGATGTCGTGGGGGCAGGTCCCAAATTTAGGTCGCTCACGAAGTTTTTCTAGGGGGCATGCATCAAGGCGGATTCCTTGATCCCCAACACCATTAGTCTCACTATGGTAGGTGACATTTGAGATGATATCGGTATCTCTCGTTGCACCTATAATTTCCCCTTGTAGCCACTAGATGCTTGAAGGGCAAGTGGCATGGCAACCTTGGAACTTCAAGAGAAATTCTTGAAGGGCACGACCGACTTGGCACCCTTGGCATCACAAATAAACTGTTAGGCATGGCACCCTTGGAACTTCAAAGGGAGGTTCTTGAAGGGCATGACCAACTTAACACCCTCGATGTCATTAAAGAAACTAATAAATATAATAAATATATGGAAATCCACTAATTCATATCAAGTGATATATGATGTTAAAACCAAGGAAATTAAATAAAGAATAAAACTTACGGTAAGGAAAAAAATAAGAAGAAATAAAATATTTCACCTTAAAGACTATACCCCTTTCCATGTTGAAAAATAAAATAAAAATAATATTAAGTGGATAATGTACATAAGTAACTTAATTAAGAAAAAGGGGAAAAGAGGGACATCGAGCTAAGTATAAAGTTTAATCATAAAATAGTTAAAAACTTCATTAAGAGAAGAGGGTGGTGAATTAAAATGAGATTAATAAATCAATATTGGAGAAATTTAGAGAATCTCCATGTGGCAAGAGCCAACATAACAATATCCATCTAAGAGGAAAATTGAG
Organism: Pinus albicaulis; assembly: GCA_034641835.2. Classification (NCBI taxonomy): domain Eukaryota; kingdom Viridiplantae; phylum Streptophyta; class Pinopsida; order Pinales; family Pinaceae; genus Pinus; species Pinus albicaulis. The sequence goes on from CM076577.1 coordinate 1,111,827,750, forward strand.
TTATATTAGGAGGTAGTTAGGGAACAATGCTGAGACTTATCAGTTAACTTTAGTAATAAACACAAATTAAGGAGTAGGAAAGGGGGAATCAAGAACAACTAGGAGAGGAAATAGGAAGTCTTTTTGGGGTGAGGAAAATACTCTTTTAAATTAATATCTAAGTGAACAATTTTTTGAGAGTCTTAGTGAGAGGGTGACACATGGGTGGGTGAATAATCAAATTGTGGAAAAAATAAATAATTATTTATGCATGAAATGCCAAGTGTCACCTATGAAGCCTTCTATAAAAGAAGGGGAAAGCCAAGGGAAATGGACTTTTGATTACCCTATGGTTGGATTTAGGATATTATGTCATTGCGAGTGGTTACGAGCTATAATTGAGTTTGGTGAGGTAGAGGAATTTAGAGAGGGGACTCTTGAGCCAAGGAATGCTCACATCTATTAGCTAGCGCATTCCTTCATTGTACAACCCATTGCAGCTCGGGGGTCCGTGGGGAAGGAGAGTACCCAAGGAGTAGGCTGGGAGGTCGACTGATGAGTCATTACATTCAGATTAAGAAAAACAACATTCACTCTTGGAGGTAGACAACAACAAAGGAGTTCAACTAGCGGCAAATCAAGTTTGAATCTCGTCTCTGGGTGAATGGTACATGTGTTATTTATAATGTTTTTTTTACTCCATTGTGCTTATAATTAACATGTAAAATAGACCTATGTGTAATGAAGTTAAATTCATGGATGTTGATATAAGTGATTAATTTTTCTGAGTTTCCAACTTTGTATGCTTATGGTTTAATTCCTAGTTTACTATAGGAAAAAGAAAAAAAATTGCAGAGGGTTGGTCTAGTAAAGTATGGGGTTGGTCCCTACACTTGGTATCAAAGCCTAGGTTCAGCCTCTACGACCTATGGACCCTTGAAACTTACTTTTCATGAGTGTCACCATGAATTATCGTTAAGACCTAAATCCTCGTTAAAAAAATACAAAAATTATTTTCCAACTTGTAAGCTATAAATGGTTAAACGATTAAGTAATTTCAGGATTTAGAATTAATGTTAATTTTTTATTATTAATTTTTTTACAGCCAATACATGGTGCGTATATGAGTTTCACTAGCATAGATAGCCCAATAACTGTTTCCATGCCACAATGTTAAACTGTAGGAGTAAATGTAACCCTAATATGGTTGTGTTCATCATCAACCTCAACCACATCTTGAAGTGGATGGAATTTAGGTTATGGATATGTAGCCTTTGAGATATTTTCTCTACTCAAAATCTCGATACATTACCCCTCCATTTCAATTGGTCTGCTAGATTCAATGAATTTATGCACTCTGGATAACGTGGGAGAAGAGTTGGAACAACTTCACAATCTCCACAAGATAGAGTCTCCATTATTTTATTGCACAAAAGAGACTAGATTTTTCTTTTCATTTGAAGTCACTAACAAATTCAACATTCCCTGTATTTGTTTTCGAACACAACCCATGGTTCTTTGTTCAATATGTTTTCACAAACATTTCCGAGAATATATTAGTCATTCTCTATGTCTGAAGGAGAAGTTACTCTCTTAATGTGATCGTCTGCCTGTACATTAACATGGCTTAATATATTAGTGTTTCCAACCATTAAATCAATCTTTGTTTTAATTTATGTTTTTAAAATTTAAAATGAAGATGAGACATTTTTACACGGATTGCAGAATTTGAGAATATTGGAAATTCAATAGACAATAGTAATGTATTGCTATTGTTTGTTCTAAGAATATGCAATGATATAAGTTTATCTTGCCAAAGATGGCCCTATGATTGGAGATTTTGTAAATATCTGCCTAGTGTCGGCATTCCCCAGATTATGCGCCACAAAAATCCTGTAAACATAAGCAAAGAAAATTAGTTTAAATGCCAGAAAGTCGAAGAACTATAATTGTTACCTGTCTCTAAATCAAAGTTGTCACTCGACGAGAATCGTAATGCTTGCTTACGATAGAGGCCTCTAACTTCATTAGAGCACATGATTTTGACGTTGATACTCAAAGAGGAAAATTTCCTTGAAAAAAAAATAAAAAATTGAAATTAGTGCAGTAACCATCAACATCACCAAACCCAATTCTGTAAGGAAGATTGAGTGCATCTGCAACTAAAACCCTATGTCCTCTGTTTGCAAAAATGTTGATCAAGGAGAACTTATATCACAGACTATGAGAAAGCAATTTGGATTAAAACCTAAATACTTTCCATTCCCACATTCTGCATCTAAAACAATCGTGTTAATGATTCAAGAAACTTGGCTACTTTTGGCCACTTAACAAATCCTGTAGAATTGAAGTGAGGTGTAATAACATCATAGACACTGCGAAAATATTTATTTTCCATTTCTGGAGTAGATTTGGTATTATCAATATATTCCTCATTTTTATTGAGAATGCGGTTTACTGTAATTGAATATTTCTGCCAGTCACTGCTTGACTATAATTAGCAACATAAATTGATATGGTTTACTGTATCTGAAGATTTCCGCTAGTCACTGCTTGACTATAATTAGCAACATCAATTTGATAGATATTAGAAGATAATGTCACTTTCCTTTCAAGAGAGTTGTAGGGTCTACTTCTTACATCAGTGGTTGAAACATATCTTTCACTTGGGTTTACATGTGCCAAAACAAAACCTTCCCCATCAATTCTATTTTGCGTTAAACCCGACTACTTTTTTGAATGAGTTAACGTTACTCCGTTTGTATGAATGACACTTGGCTGTTTTGAAGAAGAAGAAAATAGATCACACTAGATTTTGTACACTGCTTATGCTGTAGATAGAAGTAAAAACACCTTATAGAAATCATAGAATTCCCGTGTAAATATTAGATAACGTTTTGTAGTGAAAATAACATCCATGTACCACTCAAGTTACTCAACAAAGTAAAATGTTACATTTGTATATTTGGAGGTTTTTAAAAGAAAAATGATTTTTATTTATTTTTTATTTTTTTATCATTTACCAATGTAATATTTATAAGAAATTATAGAAATATTACAGCCGGTTCAGGATTAGCCTTTCAACACCAAAATTACTCGATATTTATAGATAAATTGTTGGCAAACATCTTGTTAATTTTAAATTAATATTTTTCTTCCCAATTTTTTTTTTAAGGGATATGGAGTTTGATTGCAAATGGGCATTGATGTAAATCAAATTCTAATTGATATAATTCACTATAATTTAATATTTCACAATGCACTTTCATAATCACTATGAGATGCCATATTTATATTTAGTTCACTGTGAATTGATATTTCACCATGCAATTTTACATTTAATTCACTGTGATGTGATATTTAGGTACAAGAAAACACTCTAATAATTTTGTTTTATATGGATATAAATTAAGTTAATTGCACATTTTAAGAATTACAATAATTCTCTCAAATTAAAATAATTTGTCGATACACACAAATTCTTATTATTAAGAAATAAAATATTGCAATCCAACATAGTGATGGAAGTCATACAAATATTTTGAAAAAAAGATGAATATGACATATAATTAATGGAAGTTATTATTATATATTCTTGGATTATTAATACTTGATCGTTATTATTTTATACACTAAGGGTATAACATTGTATCATATCATATAATTTTAACTTTACAAACACTTATATATAAATATTTTTAATGTAGTCCTAAATTATCCATTGTTTGGAATTGGCATCCCTATCAAATATGCATGTGATTTGATAATTATCACCTTTATCATTTACATGACATAATTTAGTCTAAGCCTACTATGATAAATTATATTAATTGTATCCTTATGCTTAAATCTTATAGGAAGGTTTGAAATAAATAGGTGAAATAAATCATCAAGAACTTATAAATGCATAAATTGTTCCTTTAGAAATATATAATAATAACAATAAATTATAGAACCACTTAGGGTGGTTATAATTTTTAATTGATTAGTTTTATCTTATAAAGAAAATCATGTTAAATTTTGGTAGGATTCATTGGTGAACCATGGTTAGAATAAGTACAAGGAGCGGGGCAACTAGAGGGCGCAATGTGGCACCACCACAACAACCAACTCCTGCCACCCCACCCAATGATGACGAAAACATCACAACACAGGAACAAATATCAGCCAAAGAAGTGTTAAACTTAATGAGATCATTCTAGCACATGTTTGAGGCATTAATAAACCATCTGGAACGAGAGCATGGAGGATTAGCCATACAAAATGAAGCACCCCTAAACACTACAAGAAATGATGTATGTCGAGATTTGGAAAAGGTAAAATTTCCGAAGTTTTGGGGGTCCACAAACGGTCATTCTACAGAGGCATGGTTAGAAAACATGACTATGTGCTTTACCTTAAGAGAGTACACCTCAAACATGAAGGCCAAGATGGGTATATTCCAGCTAAAGGGAAACACACTACTTTGGTGGAAGACATTATTACCCCAATTAGGGATGAATATCTTAGAAGTAACTTGGGAATTGTTTGAAGAAAATTTTAGAGAATGCTACCTGTCAGAGGAATTCCTTGAGAGGAATTAAATGAATTCAATGCATTAAAACAGGGGAGTCACTCAGTATCAGAGTATGAGGCTCGTTTCATGGAATTATTTTGTTATGCCCCTCACTTAAACACAGAAAGGCTCAAGGGGAACAAATTTGTGTATGGACTAAATGGTAATGTTCGGGCTAAGGTTAGGATCTTAACGCCTAGCACCTTGCATGAGGCAGTTCAGCGGGCGATTATCGTAGAGGAGAAGATCATGAATAGTGGACCTAGTAAGACAACCAGGCACGCAGGATCAGGAGTAACTAATGGAAATAGTATGGAACGTAGAAATTTTCAAAGGGGTCCTGTGCCCAATCATCAGAAGTGGTCTACAGGAAATCAAATAACATCATATAGGAATCCAGCTCAGCAGCTACACAGGGTACCTCAGCAAACTCGTCAACAACAACACCATCGTCCCATGTGACAACACCAAGTCACACCATCTTAGCATTGATATCAATAGTCAGGCTCTTTCCAACAGATTTCCAGGCCAACTCCTAGTTTAGTCGGTGGAAGGAGCCAAGCTCCTAAGAGGGGGTGTTGGACTTGTGGAGGTCCTCTCTACGAGAGGGATTGCCCTCAAGAGACGGGTAATACCAAATCAACTCAAAAAGCAGCTACGGTGGGGAATCTGGGGAAGGCTCATCACATCCATGCAGCGGTGAACAATCGCCAGGTCGAACACCAGTCCACTGTGTTGGAAACCTAAGGGAATATTGATGGTATGAGTTTTGTAATTTTAATAGATCCAAGAGCTACTGATTCTTTTATTTATTTAAATGCATTATCAAGGATTAAACATAAACCAATTGCACAACATGATTTTAAACATGTAGAAATGGCATGTGGTATGAAAGGATTAAATGTAAGAAAGATGGCAAAGGATTGTGAGATGGACCCAGGTGTATGTAAAACCATGGTATCCTTGTACTCTACAATATTAGGAGTCTATGACGTAGTTATAGGAATGGATTGGTTGGAGTGACATGAGGCACTCCTAGACTGCAAAGACAAGATACTATATTTCACGGATGATGATGGACAAAGAAAATCATTGAGGGGAAAGAACCGAGGGGTGTCCCTGAGGTTCATCTCCTCCATGCAACCAATGAAATGTAGATGAAAGGGGTGTCAAATGTTCATGGTGGTAGCTCTAAATGATAGGGGCGATTCTGTAAACCTTGATAAACATCCAATTCTTATTGAATTCAAGGATGTATTTTCCGAAGAACTACTTGGGTTACCCCCATAAAGGGAAATTGATTTCACCATCGACCTTAAACCAGGCACTGAGCTTATTGCAAAGGCACCATATCGTATGTCAGCTCCAGAGCTAAAGGAATTGCAAATCCAATTAAAGGAATTGTTGGACTTGGGGTTCATACGACCCAACATATCTTTGTGGGGTGCTCCTGTAATTTTCATTAAGAAGAAGGATGGGTCTTGGAGACTGTGCATTGACTACCACCAATTGAACAAGGTGACAATTAAAAATCAATATCCTTTACCTAGGATAGATGAATTGTTTGATCAAATGAAGGGGGTAGCTGTGTTTTCAAAGATAGATTTGAGGTCAGGATATCATCAATTAAGAATCAAGGAAGAAGATATCTCGAAGACAACCTTTAAGACAATATTTGGGCATTATGAATTTCTAGTTTTACCCTTCGGACTGATAAATGCCCTAGGTGTTTTCATGAGTTTGATGAATGGAATATTTCGAGATTACTTAGACAAGTTTTTACAAGTATTTATCGATGACATTTTGATCTACTCAAAAACCCCAGAAGAGCATGACGAACACTTGAGGATAGTTCTTCAATGTCTTAGAGAAAACCAATTGTATGGAAAGTTGTAAAAGTGTTCCTTTTACCAATCAAAGATTCATTATCTTGGGCACATTATCTTTGGGGATGGTATCGCGGTAGACCCGACAAAGATTAAGGCCATCATGGAATGGCCAACACCAACCAATGTTCATGAAATACGAAGTTTCATGGGCATGGCAGGGTATTATCGTTGATTTGTCGAAGGGTTTTCGAGGGTAGCAAGCCCCATTATTGAGCTCCAAAGAAAGAACAAGAAATTAATTTGCACTGAAAAATGTGAAGAGGCATTCCAAAGGTTAAAGGTGTTATTAACAATGACACCAATTTTGAAAGTGACAGATATGGAACAAGAATTTTTTGTTTGCACCGATGCTTCCAAGCAAGGGTTGGGTTGTGTATTGATGCAAGAAGGACGAGTAATAGCATATGCATCAAGAAAAGTTAGAACCCACGAAGAGAACTACACAACCCATGATCTAGAAATGGCAGCAATTGTTTATGCACTAAAGATTTGGAGACACTACCTTCTAGGAAGGAAGTTTGAACTTAGGAATGGCCATTGTGGGCTACAACACATATTCATGTAGGACCACTTAAATGCAAGGAAAATACAGTGGTATGAGCTAATTAATGAATATGATTTTGATATTAATTACATAAAAGGAACGATAAATAGGGTGGCAGATGCTTTAAGTATGAGGCCTCGAATATTTTCAGTGATTCTCTTAAAGACAAATTTGAGGGAGAAGTTGCTTGACTTGCAATTTAAGGACACCCGGTACAAGGAAGTTAGCAAGATTTTGAGGGAGGACGTAATGATGATCCAAAAAAATGAAGAATACTACCTTGATAGTGATGGGATGCTACGATTTTGCGAAAGGATATATGTGCCATCGAATGAAGAGATACACCATTTGATCTTGAATGAAGCACATCGTGTAATATACATGGCACACCTTGGTGTTAAGAAGATGAGTGCAGACCTGAAAGCACTCTTATTTTGGAAAGGAATGAAGAAGGACATTGTAAACTTTGTAGCAAGATGCTTAGGGTGTCGATTAAAATCTGAACACAGACATCCAACAGGGTTATTGCAACCCCATGAGATACCAGAATCTAAATGGGAAGTTATATCAATGGAATTCATTGTGGGACTACCAATGACCTCAAGACAACATGATTCCATATTTTTTGTGGTGGACACATTGACCAAGAGTGCCCATTTTATACCAGTTAAGACTACATATAAGGCACCAGAGATAGCGAGTGTTTTTATTGATGAGACTGTGGGATTACATGGAGTTCCTAGGAAGATCATATCAGATAGGGGAGTCGTATTTACAGGAAGGTTTTGGACCAGTTTCCAAGAAACCCTGGGAACCCAATTGAACTTCAGCACTGCATACCACCCTGAGACAGATGGTCAGACAGAGAGGACTAATCAAATACTCGAAGACATGCTACAGATGTATGTGATGGACCAAAAAAAGAGATGGGAGGAGTTTTTAATCCTGGTGGAATTTGATTACAATAACAATTATCAAACTTCCATCAAGATGACACCATTTGAGTTCTTGTATGGAAGACTGTGCAGAACATCGCTCAGTTGGGACCGACTAGAGGACTAACTATTAATATGACCAGAATTGGTGCAAGAGATGGAAGAACAAATGACTATGATTAAGGGGAGGCTAAAAGAAGCACAAGATCGACAAAAAAGTTATGCTGACACTCATCGAATAGACTGAAGTTATGAAGTAGGAGATAGGGTGTTCCTAAGAGTAAGGCCCTAAAAGAGCTCTATAAGATTTGGAAAGGGAGCAAAATTGTCTCCACGGTTTGTGGGACCTTTTGAAATCTTAGAAAGAAAAGGGTGGGTAGCATATAGACTTGCATTACCTCCATCCCTAGCACGTATTCATGATGTGTTTCATGTTTCTATTTTGCGTCATTATATTTTAGATCCATCCCATGTTATTGACTTAGGTCATTTGCAGGTTTCAGACGATGGCACGGTGATGGCTGAACCAATTCGCATATTGGACCAGCGAACTTTGCAGCTTAGACGACGATTATTGGACCAGGTTAAGGTCCAGTGGGACAATTAAAGTTCTAGTTCAGCCACTTGGGAGGACGCAGAAGAGATGCGCCATCTTTTTCCTTATCTACTCCAAGGACTTCAAGACGAAGTCTATTATTAAGAGGGGGTGTATGTAGTGCCCTCCTCTAGTTGATTGACAGTGATATGAATTTTAAAATTATTTAGCCTAAGGCTCACACTTTATTCTCTGAGGACCTCAGGTTGAGGATCCAGACACATGAATCTATTATTAGTGGATTTTATGGTTATTTATGTTCTTTATTGATGATGATAGAATTAATGGTTATGTATGTTCTCTGTTGATATGATTATATTCTCTATTGATATCATGATGATGATAGATTTAATGGATATGTATGTTTTCTATTGATGTTACGATGATGATGGCTCTGATGGATATGTTTGTTTCACATTAATGTTATGATTATGATAACCATGATGGATGTGTCTCCTATGTTAGCTACTTACATTAGTTCTGATTCGCAATGAACATTGATGTTAATGACTAGGTCATGTTGATGTTGTTATTATGATAATGACTAACACTAATAAACTTTGTTACTGATGATTATTGAAGTATGACAGGAATCCATTAGAGGCAATCGCATATGATGAGTGGACGACATCTGGTTTGATTGAGATTAATATTTGTCTTTGAAATTATAAGTCCACTTTGAAACTTGCTCTATATATATACTTTGATGATATGTCAGTGGTTGCAGGAACAGATTAATTGCTTGGCCGAATGACTCACATATGGGTGATGGGGTTGTACAATTGGATGGAACAACATGGGAGGGGTGGGACAATGTCCCTGATCTCACCCGCTATAACTCCCACTGTGACTTAGGCTGGAAAGGTCGAAACACCTTCGCCTTGAAGATCATGATGTCGTGGGGGCAGGTCCCAAATTTGAGTCGCTCATGAGGATTTTCTAGGGGGTACGCATCAAGGCAGATTCTTTGATCCCCAGCAGGTGACATACGAGATGATATCGGTCTCTGTCGTTGCACCTATAATTTCCCCTCTTAGCCACTAGATGCTTGAAGGGCAAGTGGCATGACACCCTTGGCATCACAAATAAACTGTTAGACATGGCACCCTTGGAACTTCCAAGGGAAGTTCTTGAAGGGCATGACCAACTTGACACCCTCGACATCATTAAAGAAACTAATAAATATAATAAATATATGGAAATCCTACTAATTCATATCAAGTGATATATGATGTTAAAACCAAGGAAATTAAATAAAGAATAAAACTTAGGGTAAGGAAAAAAATAGGAAGAAATAAAATATTTCACCCTAAAGATTATATGCATTTCCATGTTGAAAAATAAAATAAAAATAATATTAAGTGGATAATGTACATAAGTAACTTAATTAAGCAAAAGGGAGAAAGAGGGACATCGAGCTAAGTATAAAGTTTAATCATAAAATAGTTAAAAACTTCATTAAGAGAAGAGGGTGGTGAATTAAAATAAGATTAATAAATCAATTTTGGAGAAATTTAGAGAATCTCCATGTGGCAAGAGCCAACATAAGAATCAACTAGTGGCAAGTCAAGTTTGAATCTCGTCTCTGGGTGAACAATACATGTGTTATTTATAATGTTTTTTTGACTCCGTTGTGCCTATAATTAACATGTAAAATAGACGTATGTGTAATGAAGTTAAATTCATGGATGTTGATATAAGTGATTAATTTTTCTGAGTTTCCAACTTTGTATGCTTATGGTTTAATTCCTAGTTTATTGTTTAATTATTTTAATGGAGACCCTAAGTCTAAACTTAGGGAAATTAAATAATTAATAGGTATTAATAAAACAGAGTGTGAATCTTCTAGAGAACGAAGATAAAATCAAGTTTTAATCTTGGCCATTGACTAGACATCTTATCTGGGCCATTGATTCATCAATGAGAAGATTATAAAAGAAGGCTTGAGGGTCATTTGGAAAGTAAGGGCATACACTCAATAACCCGAAGGAAGTCAGTTCTGAAGGAATAGAATTCGATTTCAGAGGGAGAGTTGCAGGGCATAAGAAGCAAAAGGAGTTAGCAGTGACAAGGGTCGAGGAAAGAAGGACGCAGAATAAAGAAGAAGGCAATGCAGAGATCCCACACAAAGTGACGCAATCTCACGCAGGCACTGCATAGAGAGACACACAAAGGGAAGCTGTGAGTCTTCCGAGTGTTAGAAATTCTCCTGAGGGATCGTGGGAATTTATCTTAGGTGTTTTCTAAAGAAGTCTGCCAGTCTTTTCCTTGTAAGGAATTTCATTGCTGAAAAATAATATACAAACCCTCATCTGTAGCACTAGTTTTCCGCATTGGGTTTTTCTGGAGACAATTATCCAAAAATAAGTGTGTATATGTGATTGATTCTTATGCTTTCATTTTTTACTATTCTATTCTCTGCATATACTTGAGTGAATGCTGCATTAGTATTTATTTCGAAATTTAATCAAAGAATTCTGTAAATAACTTATTGGAAATAATAAGTAGGAGAAATAAATCTATCACTGCAGAAGTATTTTCAGGATTGAAATTTTCACATGGCATTAGAGCAAAGATGAGTAACAAGAGCAAAGAACCGAGGATGTAATGTAGACCAGACGTTGTTGCAGCAACAACTCGGAAGGGTTCACGCAGTTCTCTAGAGAAAGAAAAGCATGAAAGAACATATGGATCACGACGTTTCTGTTATGGCATCCAAATTGGAAGAAGAATTTGCTTGTGTGTCTTGCTCTGCTTCTCCTGAGCTCTGGTATATGCTGAGATTTTGTGTACATGGTGTAACATCGGGTGTGCTCTAGCCCTGAATTTTTGTGGAGGGGCTAAGACACTCAAACTCCAAAACCCAGAAAGTGTTTGGAGAAATTTCAGCTAGTGTTTAAGTTATTCAAATAATTAATTATTTTAATGGATTTCCTAACTCTAAACTTAGGAAAATTAAATAATTAAAGTGAATTAATTAACACATGTGCTGAAATGTTCTAAAAGACACAGATCAAACAGTCTTTTAATCTCAACCATTGATGAGTGTTTTAATTTCGGCCGTTGAATGGTTCAACGAAAAAGTATAAGAGAAAGGCTCGAGGCTCAGTTGGAGACAAACACAGTTGCAGAACTGAGAGACTGATATGAAATTCTAAGGCAGGGTTTGCTAAGAATTTCCGGAGGAGTTTTATGTAGTGAGGGGTAGTATTGGCTGAGGGGATGATCTGATCTTGGAGGCAAGAGTCAATAAGAGGCAGAGGAGCAGCAAACAAGGACAACACAGAGAAGCAGAGGGCAGCAACAACATCTATGCAGTTGTTGCGCAGCCGCTACGCAGGACAGAGCAGAGGCTCCAAAGTGCTTGAGAAATTACGTAGAGTGTCTCTAGCGCTAGTGTAAGGCCTGTGTCACCCTCTTAGGGGTTACACAGTCCCTCTCTAGGCAGCGCAGTGTCACTCCGAGGCTAGCAGGGCTGACACTGGGGCTTCAGGGGCAGTGCTAGGGTTTCTAGGGCAAGATCCGGGCTGAGTCTTGTAAAACCCGTTTGAGGGTGTGGATCAGTCAGATATTTGGTCATAGAACATCAAGTTAGTTGCAGATTTCTTTTATTCTCTGTCGGATTTTCCAGATCTGGAACCTAGATTTAGTGTACTCAGATTCTACTTAATAAAATAAACCCTCATATCTGTTGCACCGGTTTTCCGGCTTTGGGTTTTTCCGAGGACTTATGTCCAAAAATCGACGTGTCACTTTGTTGGATGAGCATATTATTTAGTAAATGATCTACATGTGTAGACTATAGTTGTGTTTATTTCGGTACTTTCTGAATCTAATTTCTGAAAATAGCTTGTATAGTTTAAATCAAGTAGGAGAAATAAACCATGATACTGCAGTAGAATTTTCACATGGTATCAGAGGAATAACAAATCAAACTGAATCTCCAACAATCAGCTGAAGAAAATTTTGTCTGCAGGGTGGCAGGAGAAGCAGCAGAAGTGGAAAGGGAAACTTGTCAGCAGAAGAACGCAGATCCAGGAAAGGACAACATTGGGCCATTAGGCTTACGCAAATCCTTCCCAGGCCAGCGTAAGGACTGCATCACCCAGTCTGGGGTTATGCACTCCACTTCTGAGTAGTGCTGAGGCTACGCTGGGCCAGTCAGTGAGACATAGTCTAGTCATTTCTTCAACTGCAAAAAAAGTTTTTCCAAGATCCGAAAGAAGTGCTTTAGATCTTCAGCAGTGCTGGTGTGGTGGAGATTCTGCAGGTGCGGAATCGTGCCTAGCTAAGTCAACAAAGGCGGGAGGAAGACAGTTACTCAGCAGATATGAGCCAAACAAATCTGGGATTCGATCAGGAGGATCGAAGAGTGTTGTCCGATTGTGTTTGGGTGAAAGATTTCTAGGAGGGAAATCATCCTTCAGAAACCTAGATCTATAGTTTCTGTATCCACAGAAAGATGGAGAAGAAGTATTGTTCTATCAAATTTGAGCTAAATGGCTTCTCATGGACTGAAAGACCAAGACAGATTGGACAGTGTGTCCAACTTTGTCATTTGGAGGGCACGGATCCTATCAGTCCTAGATGAGTACGACATCAAGGACCATGCAACGAGTGCCCTAGTTGTCCCTGCAGATCCTGATCCTCTTAAGAAATTCAAGGAGAATTAAGCACGAACAAAAAATTAGATAATGGATGGTGTGAAAGATCACGTTGTACCACATATTGTTGAAAATACCACGACAAATGACATGTGGGTCACTCTAGAAGAGATGTATCAAGGAAGCTCTGTCCAGCAAAAGATGCTCTTACAAAATCATATGAGGCTCTTCCAGATGTAGAAGGGTGAGGAGATAAATCCCTTCCTTTTTCGACTTCAGACCATTCGAGACCAACTAGTTGGCATAGGTGTTACTCCAGATGAAGGGCTCTTAGTGAGGACTGCCTTGAATGCAGTCTTCGAGGAATGGGAAACATTTTTCTAGAGTATCCAGGGCAAAGCAGCGTTACCTTCCTGGGTAGACATGTGGGCTATCCTCCGTCAAGAGGAGATCAAGAGGATCACCAAGAAGCAAAATACCAGTGGTGGGAATGTAAAAGTGAAGAAAGAAGAGGAAGATGATGCAACCCTTGCATCAAAGGAAAGAAAAGTAGCAGGGAAGAAGAAGAGGGACCTTTCCAAGGTTCGGTGCTTTAACTGTGGTGAACTTGGACACTACGCCAACACTTGTCTTAAGAAGAAGGACAAAGGAGCTTTTGATTCCAAGGCTGCAGCAGCAAAGGATGATGGTTAGGATGATGATGCAACCATGAGTGCTCATGTGCCTCAAGAGAAGAGGTGGGGTGACATGGATCTGTAGAGCATCTATAGGCAGTTTGACGGGATCCTTGAGTTAGCCCTACTCTTGGATCACATACGAACTACGAGAGCCTTAAGACGGTAGCGGGAGGAGTTGGGAGATGGTTGCAGAAGGTCACAATGAAGCAGAAGGGAGAGATGAAGAGCTGAAGATGGAGCAACGTATTGTAGAAGCAACAACATCATGGAGGCAAAAACGCAGAGGGGTTTATGGGACTTCAACAACGCAGAGAGGTTGTGCTCACGCAGTGCAGAGTTGCAGCAGCGCAGTAGCTTCAAGAGGACAACATAAATCAGCAGCCAGGGAGCTTCAGTGATAGATGCAACTTGACTTATCTGTCAAATAGTTGGGTAGAAGTCCTTCAGTTGCTTACTTCTTGGTAACTGAGTTGTAGTGCAGCAGTTAGAAGTGGGAGTGCTATGGGCAGCATGATGCAACAAGTTGAGAGGGAGCTGCAATACAGATGTGGCAGTGTCAGTTTGTAAATTTTTGAGGATGTTATATGCTTGATGCAAATTTATTTCAAACCCGATACCAAATAGCAATCACCTAAACACGAAAGTAAAATGCTGATAGAACATAGCAATAGATCGATGGAAGACAAGCCAAAAATACAATTAACTTTGATCAGCAAAATATATGTGTTGTGGTGCATTACGATGGTCAACAGGATGCTTCAACCAACAAAGTCTCCTCACGGTCAGTGAACCAAAAGTGTCACACAACTCTCAAGACAACTCCACAAAAGTCAATTGAAAGTCAATGTTGTCCAGTCAATGCAGTCAACACAGAACAATAGCAGCAAAAGTCAACGCAACAGGTCAAAGGTCAACGTCTAGCGTCGCTTTATGTGCCAATGAATGCGGCCTTCATAAATCAGATGTTTGGTGAAGGTTTGAGGTCAAAAGGACCAAGTGTTGACCAAAGTCAACGCTGGTCAAACCTGCGTTGAAACCCTAGACAGATCTATACATAAACCCTAGTTGTTGTTCCACACGTGTGAGAAGAAAAGCCTCCAAAAGGTTATCGAACCAATTAGACACAAGAGAGAAGTGTGTGATGAGTGGATGATGAAATGACCTCCAAGTTTATCCAATTTATATCCATTTGTGAGGGTGTGTGACACATCTGTTGGGGCTCCAAGCCTACATTACAATTCTGGCTGACCTTGCACATAAGTGGAATAAATTCAAAATAAATGTTCTGCTCATTCGATCAAGATGATCTTTAGATCAATCTTGCACCTCTCCAAAAGAAGAATCCAATACAAATATTGGCATCATCATCTGAGCAGTGCAACATGGATTTTGGACCTAGTTGTCCAAAATTAACACAGTGGCAGTGGCATGGGTAGCAGTACAGAGAGCAACATTGCAGTGGATGGAGGGTAGCAGGCCAAGCATCAAAACACAGAAACGAACATCAAGATATTGCAGTGCATGGTGTGGATGCAGTGTTAGAGCACACTTTGTGCTAAGAGGGAGTGTTGAGATTTTGTGTAGTTGGTGTAGAATCAGGTACGCTCTAGCCCTGAAATTTTGTGGAGGGTCTAAGACACACTTAAACTCCAAAACCCAGAAAGTGTTTGGATAAATTTCAACCGGTGCTCAAGTTATTCAAATAATTAATTATTTTAATGGATTTCCTAAGTCTAAACTTAGGAAAATTAAATAATTAAAGTGAATTAATTAACACATGTGTTGAAATGTTCTAAAAGTCACGGATCAAACAATCTTTTAATGTCAGCCGTTGATGAGTGTTTTAGTCTCGGTCATTGAATGGTTCAATGAAAAAGTATAAGAGAAAGGCTTGAGAGCTAGTTGGAGATAGACACAGTTGTAGAACTGAGAGACTGATATAGAATTCTAGGTTAGGGTTTGCTAAGAATTTCCGGAGGATTTTTCTACAGTGAGGGGTAGTATTGGCTGAGGGGATGATCTGATCCTGGATCTAAGAGTTAGTAAGAGGCAAAGGAGCAACAAACAAGGACATCACAGAGAAGCAGAGGGCAGCGACAGTAGCTACACAGCTCTTGTGTAGCCGCTACGCAGGTGCTACGTAGGACAACGCAGAGGCTCCAGAGGGCATCAAAAATTACGCAAAGGGTCTCTAGGGCCAGCGTAAGGCCTGCATCACCCTCTCAGGGGTTACATAGTCCCTCTATGGGCAGCACAGTGGCACTCTAAGGCCAGCAGGGCTGACATTGGGGCTTCAAGGGCAACGCTGGGGTTTCCAGGGTCTGATCCGGGTTGAGTCTTGTAAATCTCGTTTGAGGGTGTGGATTAGTCAGATATTTGGTCCTATAACATCAGGTTAGCTGTAGATTTATTTTATTCTCTGTCGGGTTTTCCAAATCTAGAACCTAGATTTATTGTACTCAGATTCTACTTAATAAAATAAACTCTCATATCTGCTGCACCGGTTTTCCTGCTTTGGGTTTTTCCGAGGACTTATGTCCAAAAATCCATGTGTCACTTTGTTGGATGAGTGTATTATTCAGTAAATGATCTGCATGTGTAGACTGTAGTTGTGTTTATTTCATTATTTTCTGAATCTAATTTATGAAAATAACTTGTATAATTTAAATCAAGTAGGAGAAATAAACCATGATACTGCAGTAGAATTTTCACAGGATATTGAAAGTGGGGCTTCTGCTCACATGACGGGATTGCGAGAATTTTTCTCAAGCTACCAAGAAGAGCAGATGAAATTTAAAATCACCATGGGCAATAAGGCAAAATGTGCCCCTGATAGAAGAGGTACCATAGTGTTTCAAACAGAAGCTGGTAATAAGCTTCAGGCCACCAAAACAAAGGCTATGATATTTACTTCATTGGAAGTAGAGTATATGTCAAACACTCGAGTTGGAAGCAGAAGACACAAATCGGAGTCAGGAGCAATAAACTGTACAAGTTACAGGTCTTACAGGTCGAATCCCCAATGGCACTGATAGGAAACACTAATGAGGAGGATTTGAATGAGCTATGGCATAAGAGAAAGGGGCACTTGCACCATGGGGCATTAAGGATTCTCAATAAGATTGTCACAGGAGTTCCAGAACTGAGCACCAAGCGAGACGATGTCTGCAGAGGGTGCGTATTGGGAAAGTATGCCAAGGCAGCGTACCATAGAAGCAACAATAGGGCTAAGAGTGTGTTGGGCCCAATACACTTGGACATATGCAGACCAATGTCCAATAGAGCTCTTAGTGGTTTCGAATATTTCGTCACCTTTATTTATGACCATTCCAGGAAGACCTGGATCTACTTTCTGAAGACCAAGGACGAAGTCTTTGATCAATTCAAGGAGTTTAAAGCTTTGGTGGAGAATCTGATAGGAAAGTGGATCAATACACTGTGATTAGTCAATGGTGGAGAATACATTGATAAAGACTTCACAGAGTTCTGCGCAAGGGAAGGCATCAGAAGAGAGTGGATTGCTCTGTATAATCCGGAGCAGAATGGAATTGCAGAAAGAGAATAGAACTATTGTCGAGGCTGTATGGGAAATGTTGTATGATCAAGACATGCCCAAATTCCTGTGGGATGAAGCTTGTAATATAATTTTTCTATGTATAGAATAGGATGCCTCACAACGCATTGGTTAAGATCACTCTAGAAAGTGTCTTCATTGGCAGCAAGCCTGAAGTGAGCCACTTTAGGATCTTTGGCAGTGCGTCATATTGTCATGTGCCCAAAGAGAAGAGGAAGAAGCTGGATAAGACTGCGAAAAAGGGATATTTGGTGGGATATAGCGAGAACACAAAGACTTACCACATTTACATTCCAAGAGCAGGAGGATTGTAGTATTATGGGATGTGAAGTTCATGGAGGAAAGGGTCTTCAGGAAATCCCGGGAGATGCCTTCTGCTACGCAGTCTGAGGAGGATCCGCTGGTACATCCACAGTGACCTGCAGAGGGTAATACGAGTGCCTCTCCAAGGCATGGGGATCCAAGGGATACATCTCCTGAGGACTTGCAGGAAGGAGAGCAGGTATATCCACCCACTACCAGTGGTAGGACGAGCAGGGAATTATGACAAATTCTGAGGGACATAGAAGAGTTTATTGGAGCCCCTAGAAACGAGAATAGGCAGCACAGGCAACCTGAAAGGTACCAAGCGTTGGTAGCGCAGGTTGGGGAACCCTCTAGTTTTCGGGAGGCAACTCAACACCAGGTATGGGTCAATGCGATGGTGGAAGAATAAAACTCCATCGTGACGAATGATGTTTGGGAAGTGGTTCCCATGCCTCAGGACATATCAGTTGTAGGTTCGACATGGATATACAAGATCAAATATGCTGCAGATGGCAGCATCGAGAAATTTAAACCCAGGTTTGTGGCTAAGGGGTATGTTCAGAAGGAAGGGATAGATCATGAAGATACCTTCGCCCCAGTAGCCCGATATACTTCTACTAGATCCGTGATATCCCTTGTTGCGCAAATGGGATGGGAGATTCACCAGATGGACGTCAAGACTGCGTTCCTGAATGGGGTGATAGAAGAAGAAGTATATACTAAACAACTAGAGGGCTTTGAGATGCATGAGCAGAAAACTCATGTGTGCAGGCTCAAGAAGGCCTTGTATGGATTGAAGCAAGCCCCTAGAGCTTGGTATGGTCGAATTGACAGCTACTTGCAGAAGATGGGATTTGTCAAGGGTGACGCAGATCCAAATCTCTACTATCTGAGAGTAGGGAATGAGCCGCTGATACTGGTGTTGTATGTATATGATCTATTTGTAATAGGATCATCTAGGCTCATCAAGGACTGCATGGATAATTTAGCTGCAGAATTTGACATCAAGGATCTAGGGCTGATGCATTATTTTTTGGGGTTGGAAGTTTGGCAGCAAAAGGGGGAGATCTTCCTTGGTCAAGGAAGGTATACTACAAAATTTCTGAAGAGGTATCAGATGGAGGACTGTACACCCATGGCTACTCCAATGATTACCAATTGGAAGAAAATTGACACGTCCAAAGATGATGAGGCTGATCATACTTTGTATAGGCGACTCATAGGTTCTCTGATGTATTTGGTCAACACGAGACCAAACATTTGTTATGCTGTCAATACTCTCAGTTAGTTCATGGTGAAACCAAGGAGGGCTCATTGGGCAGTGGCCAAACATTTTCTCAAATATCTACAAGGAACAATCAATCTTGGATTGATATACACCTGAGGCAATGACATCAGCTTGAGTGGGTTCACTAACGCAGATTGGGCTGGGAGCCCAGTAGATCGGAAAAGTACCAGTGGGTACTGTTTCAATGTTGGATCAAGAATGACCTCTTGGTGCAACAGAAAGCATAAATTCATGGTTTTGAGCTCCAGAGAGGTTGAATATATGGCAGCAAGCATGGCTTCGTGTGAGGCCATATGGCTTCGAAACTTTCTTGTGAACTTACTCAAGGAAAAGATGGAGGCGACCGAAATTCTATGTGATAATCGGAGTTGTATCAAACTCTCTAAATATCCTGTGTTTCATGATCGGTCAAAGCACATTAACATCAGGTGTCACTTCATCAGAGACTGTGTCCAATGGGAAGCTGTACAATTGCAGTATACTCCTACAGGAGAATAAGTGGCAGATATCCTCACGAATACTCTAGGGAAGACTAAGTTTGTCTATTTCAGAGAAAATATGGGGATGATAAAGAATCCATTTTAGTAGCAGGAATGGATAGGCTCAAGATTCAGAGGGAGCTGCAGTACAGATGAGGCAGTGATAGTGACGGTGTCATGGGTAGCAGTACAAAAGGAAGCAACACAATAGATGAGGGGCAACAGCCAGGCATCAACAGTGCAGAGGATGCTTCAAGACAGAGCAGCATGTTGCAGGCATATTGCTAGAACACTTTCCTTGCTAAGAGGGAGTGTTGATTTTTGTAGCATCAAAAAGTGTTCCAACTCTCAAAATTTGTAAGGAGGCTTGGACATCAATATTCCAAAGAAACCAAAAATTGTTTGTGGAAATTCCACTCGGTTTATGTTTTATTAAAACAATTAATTATTTTAATGGAGATCCTAGGTCTAAACTTAGGGCAATTAAATAATTAATGGGTATTAATAAAAAAGAGAACGAAGGTCAAGTCAAGTTTTAATCTTGGCCATTGATTAGACTTATAATATGAGCCATTGATTCATCAATGAGAAGATTATAAAAGAAGGTTTGAGGATCATTTGGAAAGTAAGTCGGGCATACACTCAGTAACCCGAAGGAAGTCGGTTCTGAAGGAATAGAATTTGATTTCGAAGGGAGAGTTGTAAGGCAGAAGAAGCAGAGGGAGTTAGCAGTGACAAGGGTCAAGGAAAGGACGCAGAAGGCCGGAGAAGGTAGCGCAGAGAGCCCACGTAGAGTGACACGGTCTCACTCAAGCACTGCATAGAGAGACACACAGAGGGACGCAGAGGGAAGTTGCGAGTCTTCCGAGTGTCAAAAATTCTCCAGAGGGTTCGTGAGAATTTATCTCAGGTGTTTTTAAAAGAAGTCTGCTAGTCTTTTCCTTGTAAAGAACTTCATTGCTGAAGAATAGTATATAAACCCTCATCTGCTGCATTGATTTTCCCACATTGGGTTCTTCTGGGGACAATTGTCCAAAAATAAGTGTATATGTGATTGATTCTTATGCTTGTATTTCTTACTATTCTATTCTTTGCATATAATTGTGTGAATGCTACAATAGTATTTATTTCGAAATTTACTGGAAGAATTCTGTAAAAACTTATTGGAAATAATAAGTAGGAGAAAAAAATCTATCACTGTAGAAGTATTTTCAGGATTGAAATTTTCACAGGACTGACAAGAGCCTAGCTTTCCAGATGACAAAGTTAGACACATCGTCCAACCTGTCCTGATCTCTCAATCCGTGCGAGGACATCTCTACTTAAAAAAAAATGTCGAAGCCAGAAGGCTCTTCTCCCTTCTACTGCTGCTACTCTCAGCAAGAGACTGGATTTGGGTTTCTTGGCGATAGAAACCCTCTAGATACTATGCTGACTCTGATTAGTGATTTCCCTCCTGGAAATCCTCCACCAACTCCGTCGAATCATACCTCTACGATCACTTCACCTGTCGAATCTCAGATTTCTTGGCAAGAAAATATGTTGAGGAACTGTTCCTCCTTACTTTGTCAACCTTGCTAGACACTGTTCTGCACCAATAGAAGCAATGCCCCACCAGCAACTTCGAAGATCAGAAAACTACACTTCTAGCCACGACAACCTGCACAACGTCACTCCCTTTTGGACTGCGTCAACTCTGTGTTAGCTCTACGTGAGCTTGACGAGTTATGTGTCACCCTTATAGGCCTGTGTTAGCTCTGCATGAGTAGACAGGCTCTTCGTCACCCCTTCTGGGTTTGCGATGTCCGTCCGGTGTTGAGCTGCCTCTTTTTGGATATATGTAGCTTCAGCTGCCCTCCTGCAATGAAAAATATTCAGCTCTTTATTGATGGCTTCATCTTGATCTGCAATAGCTATGATACCATGTAAAAATTTTTGAACCTAAGTTACAGAAACCCAACTGCAGTTTTCTGATTTACTTCTCCTATTTGTTTTGTTTAATTAACAAATTATTTTTTGAGTTATTCAACAAAAACATCAAAGTAAGTACTACTGCAGCCTACACATACATACAAATCATTTACTAAAGCATAACACACACATTACAAAGGACACAATATTTTTTGGACAATGTCCTCGGAAAAACCCAATGCAGGAAAACCGGTGCAACAACTCTTAGAGGGTTTGTTTATTAAGAAGAATATCTGAATACAATCAAGGGCACCAGCAATGGTTTTCCCAACAGAGAAATCACGACAAATATACCTCTATCACTCGAAGACAAAAAATAAGGTTGATTCAACTGAGGCTTCACACCTTCTGAATAATGTTGAATACGAGCCCTTTCTGGCATACTGGAAATCCCAGTGCAACCTCTCCCAACACTGCATCAACTCTGCGTAGCTGCTAGATCCCCTGCACATCACAGGCTGTTCCTGCGTCACCCCTCTGGGCTCAGTGTTGCCTTTGCGTCACCGTGAAGGGCCTACATCCACATTTGCACTGCCTCTGCGTAAGCCTGGCTGGGCTGCATCCCTCCTGCTGGGTCTCTACGCTGCCTGGTATAGATCTGCCTCTTTGCCTATGTATTCTCAGCCTCGGATCTGAATATCCCTCGCCGATCTACCCCTCACCAACACCGCAAGCTTATTAAAAAATTCTCAGCAAATCGCGCCCCAAAATTTCGACTTAGCTCAAGTGCTACTTCTCTGTGTGTATTCTCCAACTGACCCCAAGCCTTCCTTTTGATATTTTTCTCGTTGAACATTCAACGACCGTGATCTAATCTCTAATCAACGACAAAGATTAAAAAACGCTTGATCCATGTTACTTAGAACATTCTCACCTTAATGTTTAAATTAATTCCCTTTAATTATTTAATTTCCTGAAGTTAGACTTAGGGTTTCCATTAAAATAATTAATTATTGGAATAACTTAGGCTCCAGGTGGAATTCTCCAAACGATTTCTAGGTCTTGGAGATCTCATGTGTTTTAGCCCCTCCACAAACTTTCGGAGCTAGAGCACATCTGATGCTACCCAAAATCTCAACAATATCTTGTTCTCAAAGTGAATGCATCTTTCATAAGTGATCCAACGGGCCAAGTAAGAAATTTTCCCTTGATGAAGGCAACCCTCATCCCTTTGTCTTCCAAAGCGGAGATTGATACCAAATTCTTCTTCAACCCAGGCACATACATTACATCATGCAATAGTATTGATTCCCCAAAATTCAAATGAAATTTGACGGATCCAAAACCTTTGATGAGATGAGTGCAATTGTCTCCAAAAATGATTTTCAAATTTTAATCCCTCTCTACCAAGTTGGAGAGAACTTCCTTGTAACCAGAGAAGTGATGAGTGGCCCCACCAGTTCCCTGTCAGGCACAAGTTACCCAACTCTTAACAATTGATCTCTAAGACGAGATATCCTCATTATGTAGGATTGTATGGACTCTCCTTTGTTCATCTTGGTATCTTTGAGTTGATTTTTCAAGGTGAGGATTTCATTCAAATTGTTGACCTCATACATACCTGCTATCTTATCATACATGTCCTTGGACCTTCTCAAATTTACAACACATCTAAGAAAATTGTCTTTCAAACCATTAGATATAATTTGTGTTGCTTTATTCTCACCTTTCTTATGCTTACTCTTGGCAGCAGCGAATGCATTCTGTGAAAATTATACTACAGTGTATTGGTTTATTTCCTCCTACTTGATTTAATTAATACAAGTTATTTTCAGAAATTAGAATAAGAAAATACCGAAAATAAACACAACTACAACCTACACATGCAGATCATTTACTGAATAATACACTCATGCAACAAAGTGACACATGGATTTTTGGACATAAGTCCCAGGAAAAATCCAAAGCGGAAAAACCGGTTCAACAGATATGAGGGTTTATTATTAAGTAGTTTTGAGTACAACAAATCTGGGTTCCAAGCTTGGAAAACCTGACAGAGAATAAAAGATATCAAATCTACAGCTAACCTGAAGATCTAGTGCCAAATATTTGACTGATCCACACCCTCAAACGGGATTTACAAGGCTCAGCCCAGATTTGACCCTAGAAACCCTCAATGCAGCTTCTGAAGCCCCAGCGTTGCCCTAAAAGGCTTGCGTCAGCCTCTGCGTGGCCCTAGGAGGGCTTGTGTCACCCCTAGAGGGTCCCTTGGCCAATACTACCCCTCATTGCAGGAAATTCCTCCGGAAATTCTCAGCAAACCCGCCCTAGAATTCCAGATCTATTCCTTAGTTCTACCAAAAATATGTGTCTTCAACTGACCCTCAAGCCTTTCTCTTATACTTTTTTCGTTGAACCCTTCAACGGCCGAGATTAAATCATCCATCGATGGATGAGATTAAAAGGCTGCTTGATCCATGTGACTTAAGACAATTTCAACACGTGTTAATCCATTAAAGTTAGACTTGGGAAATTCATTAAATTTTTTTAATTATTTGAATAACTTGAACACAACTTGAAATTTCTCAAATCCATTTTTGGGTCTTGTAGATCAAGTGTACTCTAGCCCCTCCACAAAATTTGGGAGCTAGAGCACAACTGATACTACCTCAAATACATAAAATCTCAACACTCCCTCTTAGCATTAGGAGTGTGCTCTAGCAATACATCACACCGTGCATTACAAGATCTTGAGTGCTTGATTTGTGCTGTTGATGCTTGGCTTACTGCCCTCCATCTACTGCACTGCTGCTCTCTGTACTGTTGACCATCCCACTGCCACTAACACTGCCACATCTGTACTGCAACTCCCTCTCAAATTGCTACATCATGCTGCCCATAGCACTGCCACTGCTAACTGCTGCACTGCAACTCAGTTGTTGAGAAGTAAGTAATTGAATACCTCTGCCCAACTGTTTGATAGACAAGTCAAGTTTCCCTCCACCACTAAAGCTCCCTGGATGCTGAATCACGCTATCCCCCTGGAGACACTGTCATGCTGCAACACTGCACTACCTAAGCCCAACTTCTCTGCGCTGCTAAAGTCCCATCAGCCCCTCTGCGTTGCTGCCTCCACACTGTTGTTGCCTCTGCATCACATTGCTCACTCTTCAGCTCTACAACTCCCTCTTGCTCTTCAATGTGGTTATATGTAACCATCTCCCAACCCATCCCGCTACTACCTTAAGGCTCCTGTAGCTCATATGTGATCCAAGAGTAGGGCTGACTCAAGGATCCCGCCAAAAAATATGGATACTCTGTACATCCATGTCACCCACCTCTTCTCTCGAGTTGCATGAGCACTCATGGCTGCATCATCATTAGAGCCATCGTCATTTGCTGCTGCAGCCTTGGAATCAGAAGCTCCTTTGTCCTTCTTCTTAGGAAAACTGCTGGCGAAATGACCAAGATCACCACAGTTAAAGCACCGGACCTTGGAGAGGTCCTTCTTCTTCTTCCCTTGCTTCTTTTTCCTTGATGCAAGGGCTGCATCCTCCTCCTCTTCTTTCTTCACTTTGGCAGATCCGCTTCCTCCACTGATAGACTGATTCTTGGCGATCCTCCTGATCTCCTCTTGGCGGAGAATAGCCCACATATCTACTCATGATGGTAATACCTACCTTCCGAGAATGCTCTGGACAAACGTTTCCCATTCTTCAGAGACAACATTCAAGGCCGTCCTCACTAGGAGCCCTTCATCTCGATTAGTACCCATGTTAATCAGCTGATCACGGATAGCTTGAAGTCAGAAGAGAAATGGATCTATCTCTTCACCCTTCCTCATTTGGAACATCTGCATCTGATTCTCAAGAAGCATTCTTCTTTGCACAGAGCCTCCTTGGTACATCACTTCCAAGGCTGACCACATGTCATTTGCTGTATTCTTACCAGCAATATGATGAATCACATGGTCCTTGACTCCGTCTATGATCAAATGCTTCATCCGCACTTGATTTTCTTCATACTTCTTGAGTGGATGTGCATCGGTTGGTGCAAAAAGTGTCTTCTCTGCATGATCTTTGAGACCATACTCATCCAGAATTGAGAGGATTCTGGCCTTCCAGATAACATAGTTGGACATGCCATCCAATCTATCTTGATCCCTTAGTCCCTATCGATCCATCTTTGCACAAATGTGAAAGAAACAATACTTCTCCCTCTAGATCTGGGTTTCTTGGTGACTAGAAACCCTCTAGTAGCTGCTTCTACTGAAACTGACTTCCCTCCTGGAAATCTTCCACCAAAACTCAAACGGACAGTATCCTCCGATCCTCCTAATCGAATCTCAGATCTGTTGAATAATTGTCTTACTCCCACCTTTGTTGCCTTATCTAGGCACAATTCTGCACCTGCAAAATCTTTACCCCACCAGCACTGCTGAAAACGCGAAGCACTGCTTCCGATTTTTGGAAATTTTTCTGCAACAAGAGAAGTGACTAGGTAACATCTTCCTGGCTGGCCCAATGCAGTCCCAGTGTTGCTCAGAAGTGGACTGCGTAACCCCAGACTGGGTGACGCAGTCCTTATGTTGCCCTGGGAAGGGTTTGCGTAAGCTTAGAGGCCTTCTGCAGCTTCAACATTCTCTCCTGGACCTACTTTTCCTTCTTGTCAAGATGCCCTTTCCAGATCAGTTGCTTCTTCTGCCACCCTGCCGAAAAAATATTTCTTTAGCCTATTGCTGGAGATTTAGCGTGATCTGCTATCGTTCTGATACCATGTGAAAATTCTACTGTAGTGTATTGGTTTATTTCCTCCTACTTGATTTAATTAATATAAGTTATTTTCAGAAATTAGATTAAGAAAATACTGAAAATAAACGCAACTACAACCTACACATGTAGATCATTTACTGAATAATACACTCATGCAACAAAGTGACACATGGACTTTTGGATATAAGTCCCCGGAAAAACAAAAGCGGGAAAACCGGTTCAGCAGATATGAGGGTTTATTATTAAGCAGTTATGAGTACAACAAATCTGGGTTCCAAGCTTGGAAAACCTGACAGAGAATAAAAGATATCAAATCTGCAGCTAACGTGAAGATCTAGTGCCAAATATCTGACTGATCCACACCCTCAAACGGGATTTACAGGACTAAGCTCGGATCTGACCTTAGAAACCCTCAGCGCAGCTTCTGAAGCCCCAACGTTGCCCTAAAAGGCCTGCTCCTCTTACCTCTTGCTGTCTCTTGGCCCTGGAATCAAAACATTCCCTTCGCCAAGACTACCCCTCACTGCAGGAAATTCCTCCAGAAATTCTTAGCAAACCTGCCCTAGAATTCCAAATCTATTCCTTAGTGTTGTCGCACAAATTGTCCAGGCACCGCGACAACGGCTCAGATTGGGGGCTGTCACCTTTATCCCCAATCTCTCTATTTAAGCTGTCTCCTTGCAAGCTAAGGGAGGTAGACCCTATTAGAAATGAAGAGGAAGAATCCAGGAGACACAGCTAAAACATCCAAATACTTGATAAAATGAACGAGATTCCACAGATCTAAATTAGATTTCACGTTTAAGACCAGTGCCTTATGGAGTCAAACAAAATCCCGCTATGCAATTATAAACAAGTAAGTGACGATTAACTGCTGCTTGTTAAAACACGATTGCTCACAATGATATTTAATTGAAAACGCCACAACCATGAATAACTTGAACTCACAATAATATGAGAATGCCAGATACTTGAAAGATTTCCGAAAACAAAAATATTCCAATTATAACCCAGTTCGAAAATCAAAATGTTCCACGGTCAAGTTTTAGAATAAAATTTTAGGCTTATTTGACCATAGGACTTAGAAAATATTTTAGAATTTAAAATTTTTAGATTTTTTTTTTTGTATTTTCTATTTTTTTAGAATTTTTGGAGTTTTTAAATTTTTTCTTATTATTATTATTTTTGTAACCCCAAAGTCTTTATGCTTTATTCCTCCAAAAAAGAATTAAAAGAGCTTCTAAGAACAAGTGCACGATCCTAAGATCGGATGACTCAAGAATGACAAAGACTTCTAAATTTATAGGACAAAATCTCTAACGGCTAGTTTGGATGATCCTCGTCAAAATAATCTCAACCGTCCAAAAGATTTAATTATCTTTTAATCCGGAGCGTTGAAATAAAAAATTTTGGGGAAAAAACGAATATTATCATTGAATTAAATTTATCATTTAATTCAATTTTAATTAACTCAAAAATATTATTTTTGAGTTATTAACCCAAAATTTTGACCTTGACTTAACCACCAAGGCCCAAGGGTCCAATATTTCTTAAAATTCTCAATATTCCGTTGGCTTGGGGCTTTCAAAATTATTTTCCAAGGACCCACAAATTTTGTCTTTAAAGATTTAATCCTAACTTAGGACCCTAAATTAATTAAATTTTTGGTTTAAGATTTTATTAATTAATTGACTAGGAGGGGATTATAATTATTTTTCCAACCAACTTTTACATGAGATAATACATTTACATACATGAAGGGGGAATACCCATTCGTATAGACCCTCAAATAAACACCCAATTCTGCGACTCAAAATATGATCTAATAGACCAAGTAGTTGAAACTACTTTTACAAGGACTCGATAGAACACTAAGACTCACTTAATATGCTGATGATAAAATCCACCCTAGCTTTGGGGTGAGGCTGGAGGGAAAAACTCTGCCAATCACTTTCGTGAATCAGTGAGACAAAAAACCTCCTAGGATAGAGATCATCAACAACATACTAGGCTTACCTAGGTTGTTACATACATGGACGGTCTTACTTAGATCATTTACATCATAACATGCATAATGGGTTTACATCATTATAAAAACTGTCGATCGGCAATGAAATCTGGATGACACGAGCCTCGAACATGATAAGTCCCATTTGAAAAAAATGGGGGTGTACTGCTATGGGGTCGTTGACAAAGTGTGGTCAACATCTGGCTCTACTTGGGGACACGTTGCTTCATTGAAGGAATGTGAGAATCCAGAATCTGCATCCAAGCAACACACAAGATTACATAAGTAGCGTCCATCCAAATATCATCATATAACATTAAGCTCATGAAAAATAGAAACTCTTCTTTTATTTATTATTCTACTTAACATGAAAAGTAAATCTACTCTAACTGCAAAATGAAATGCTGAAATAACGAGGAGTAGGGCTAGAAATACGATACAGAGGATGCCCTGTGGCATCAGATGTGCTCAATATAGTGTATGCCGAGCATTTTCCTACTTTCAGGCAAGTCTGTAGGCTGCTTTTCAGATGTGCCATGGCCGATCTTGCATAATGTAGGACTTTGTCTTATCTTAATGTCAAGCTGCTCTCAACCATAAAACGAATCAAACCACTTACTTCTTCTCTGCTTCTTTCTCTTCTTCTGAGTGGGTTGTGATGTCAACAATGAGACCACTGTAAACTCCTTGTCCTCATCTTGAAGATTTGTGTACAAAAAATCTGAAGAACCTGGATCGTGACCAATATTATTCTGGATATACTCTGTCAATGGTGACACATAAGCTTGGTCTTTCTCAACATCCTTTGAATCCATAGTTAAATCCTCTATGTGATGAGATGGGAATGGCTTTAGCAGACAAGAAGTCTTATGATTTGTTGATGAATCTTCATAATCAAATTTCGGCTGAAACTTTTGTATATGTAGTTTTTCCATATTTTCCAACGTTTTTTGTATGGAACTCATCTCCAACAAGTGATTTTCCTTCATGGCAGTCATTTCCTGGGTGTGTCTTGCTTACATGATGGACATCTAATTAGAATGATTAACTTCCATTATCTTTAACCTGTTTTCCATGACATTTATTTCCTTAACATGTTTTTCTTCCATGGCAATTATTTGATTGGAGTGATTAAATTCCATGATCTTTAATCTGTTTTCCATGCTTTGAATTATTTGCATATGATTGGGTTGCACATCCTTAATCATCTAAGCTGGTTCCTTAACCTGACTTTCATGATCTTCTATATGCATGTGATAGTCCTTACCAACAACATTAATTTGATGACTTGACCTTGCCATTCTACGAGCTATGATCCTTTTGACAATGGGACAAGTAGCCTCTTCATGAAGAGCATCACAAACTCTACAATAAGGAGGAACTTCATCCACAAGATTTGCGAACTCAAGTTGATTTGTCGGTCTCTGCTCATAAGATAAGCCTCTTTTCTGCAAAGCATTATTATTTCTAGGTTGGGAATTCTGCGTTTGAGCCCTTTCCATTTGAACCAACCTAGCCTGTAAGACACTTATTTCCTTAGCATGATTAAGCTCCATGCTTTCAAGTTTTTGCATTAACTTTTTCATAGGGTCATCATCATCTTCTAGAGGTTCTTTTAACTTAGTATCTGTCAAAGACCCATCAAAAACTGGAGTTTTGGACATTCCATATGCTTTCTTATCCTTTTCAATCTCCTCAGCTAAAGATTGACAAGCCTTATAATTTGCAGTTTTAGCCCGCCTTAACTCATATGAAGTATCAGAATCAAAAGCATCAATGTAAAAATTCAGAAGAGATCCATCAGGAGGTTTATGAATTTGAGATATTTCTCTAAGGATACCATTTAATCTCCTGTTAAATTCTTCAGTCGTTTCATTTTATTTCTTTTTTATGGCACTAATCTCCTTTACCAAATGTCTATCTTCCCTTTTATCACCATATTTTTCCTTAAAGGCAGCTACAATGGATTCAAAAGTATCAAATGAATTATCAGGCTTTTCCATAAACCATTCAGCAACATCCTCGCCAAAAGTAAGAACAAAAGTTTTCATCTTTACATCATCGAAATTATTTTTGCAACTACAAATTTATTCCACCAGTTAATGAAAGCAAACAAATGAGACTTGACACTAACTGCATCATTTCCTTGAAAAGAAGGTAATTTATCCATTTGAGGAACATCATGGGGATAACCCTGAATATTAGCAAAATTACACGAGGCAAAAACATCCATGATATCATTTTTAGGATTTTAGAAATAGATCCGTGTTCAAGAATAGTCAAAAGGTCCTCAAGAAGCAAACTTCGTAGCAGGAACTCTTGTAAGAAATGAAAGAATTGGAGTCGCCACTTGAACATGAAACTAATTCTAAAACAGAAGAAATAATCGAGAGATAGCAGATGGATATTAGGGGGAGATTCTTGTCTAGGAGTAAAAATATGAATAAGTGGAGTTGCCACCCAAATAAGAAGCCAACCAAAATGTCCAGGTGCTAAAGATATGATGATGAAATGATTAGTGATATGACGAAAGATAAGGCGAAAAAATATGAAGAGACGAAAAGACACCAAAGAAAGTGATCCCTTGTGACTCGCTAATGAATGGCAAAAGAAGATTTGAAGATTAGAAAATTTCGCTAAGACCAAGGACAGAAAAAACTCTATCCCCGGCAACGGCGCCAAAAAATGTTGTCGCACAAATTGTCCAGGCACCGCGACAACGGCTCAGATTGGGGGCTGTCACCTTTATCTCCAATCTCTCCATTTAAGTTGTCTCCTTGGAAGCTAAGGGAGGTAGACCCTATTAGAAATGAAGAGGAAGAATCCAAGAGACAACTAAAACATCCAAATACTTGATAAAATGAACGAGATTCCACAGATCTAAATTAGATTTCACGTTTAAGACCAGTGCCTTATGGAGTCAAACAAAATCCCGCTATGCAATTATAAACAAGTAAGTGACGATTAACGTGCTTGCTTGTTAAAACACGATTACTCACAATGATGTTTAATTGAAAGCACCACAACCATGAATAACTTGAACTCACAATAATATGAAAATGCCGATACTTGAAAGATTTCAAAACAAAAATATTCAATTATATTGATTCGAAAATCAAAATGTTCTGATAAACTTTAGAATAAAATTTTAGGCTTATTTGACCATAGGACTTAGAAAATTTTTTAGAATTTAAAATTTTTAAAATTTTATTTTTTATTTTATTATTTATTTATTTATTTATTTATTTTTTTTAGAATTTTTGGAATTTTTTATTTTTTCTTATTATTATTATTATTTTGTAACCCCAAAGTCTTTATGTTTTTATTTATCAAAAAAAAATTAAAACTATGAACAAGTACACGTGTGCTCGGGAAGGGCTCCATAATTGACTCCAAAGAATAGAGAAAGACTTCTAAATTTATAGGACAAAATCTCCAACGGCTAGTTCGGTTGATCCACGTCAAAATAATCTTGACCGTCGATAAGATTTGATCATCTTTTAATCTGGACGGTCGAAATTATAATTTTGAGGAAAAAACGAATTTATGATTTAAATCCATTTTAATTAACTCAAAATTACTATTTTTGAGTTAATTACCTCAAAATTTTGACTTTGACTTAACCACCTAGGTCCAAGGGTCCAAAATTTCTTAAAATTCTCAAAATTCCCTTGGCAACAGAAGGGCTTTCAAAATAATTTTCCAAGGACCCACAAATTTTTTGTCTTTAAAGATTTAATCCTAATTTAGGACCCTAAATTAATTAAATTTATGGTTTAAGACTTTATTAATTAATTGACCGGAAAGGAAAATTTAATTAATTGACTAGGGGATTATAATTATTTTTCCAACCCTCTTTTACATGAGATAATGCCTATGCATTTACCGCATGAAGGAGGAATACCCATTCGTATAGACCCTCAAATAAATACCTAATTAACGAGCTCAAAAACATGATCTAGTAGACCAAGTAGTTGAAACTACTTTTACAGGACTCGATAGAACACTAGGACTCACTTAGTATGCGATGATAAAATCCACCCTAGCTTTGGGGTGAGGTGGAGGGAAAAACTCTGTAGATCACTTTCGTGAATCGGTGAGACAAAAAACCTCCTAGGATAGAGATCATCAACAACATACTAGGCTTACTTAGGTTGTTACATACATGGACGGTCTTACTTAGATCATTTACATCATAACATGCAGAATGGGTTTACATCATTATAAAAACTGTCGATCGGCAATGAAATCTGGATGACACAAGCCTCGAACATGATAAGTCCCATTTGAAAAAATGGGGGTGTACTGCTATGGGGTCGTTGACAAAGTGTGGTGAACATCTGGCTCTACTTGGGGACACGTTGCTTCATTGAAGGAATGTGAGAATCCAGAATCTCCATCCAAGCAACACACAAGATTACATAAGTAGCGTCCATCCAAATATCATCATACAACATTAAGCTCATGAAAAATAGAAGCTCTTCTTTTATTTATTATTCTACTTAACATGAAAAGTAAACCTACTCTAACTACAAAGTGAAATTCTGAAATAACAAGGTGTAAGGTTAGAGATACAATACAGAGGATGCCCTATGGCATCAGATGTGCTCAATATAGTGTATGCTGAGCATTTGTCTGCTTTCAGGCAAGTCTGTGAACTGTTTTTCAGATGTGCCATGTCCAAGCTTGCTGATTGTAGGACTCTGTCTTATCTGAATGTCAAGCTGCTCTCGACCATCAGACGAATCAAACCACTTAATTCTTCTTTTCTGCTTCTTCCTCTTCTTTTGAGTGGGTTGTGATGTCAACAATGAGACCACTGTAGATTTCTTGTCCTCATCTTGAAGATGTTTGTACAAAATATCTGAAGAACCTGGAGCGTGACCAATATTATTCTCGATGTACTCTGTCAATGGTGACACATAAGCTTGGTCTTTCTTAGCATCCTTTGAAACCATAGTTAAATCCTCCGTGTGATGAGATGGGAATAGCTTTAGCAGACAAGAAGTCTTATGATCTGTTGATGAATCTTCATAATCAAATTTCGGCTGAAACTTTTGTATATGTAATTTTTCCATTTTTTCCAACCCTTGCTGTATGGAACTCATCTCCAACAAGTGATTTTCCTTCATTGTATTCATTTCCTGGGTGTGTCTTGCTTCCATGATGGACATCTCATTAGAATGATTAACTTCCATTATCTTTAACCTGTTTTCCATGACATTTATTTACTTAACATGTTTTTCTTCCATGGCAATTATTTGATTGGAGTGATTAAATTCCATGATCTTTAACCTGTTTTCCATGACATTTATTTCTTGTGCATGACTTGCTTCCATGGAAGTTATCTTTTTTTGAAGATTGATTTGGTTAGCTTCCATGTTTTGAATCATTTGCATATGACTGGGTTGCATATCCTTAATCATCTGAGCTGGTTCCTTAACATGACTTTCATGATCTTCTATATGCATGTGATAGTCCTTACCAACAACATTAATTTGATGGCTTGACCCTGCCATTCTACTAGCTATGATTCTTTTGACAACATGGCAAGTAACCTCTTCATGAAGATCATTACAGGCTCTACAATAAGGCAGAGCTTCATCCACAAGATTTGCAAACTCGAGTTGATTTGTCAGTCTCTGCTCATTAGATAGGCCTCTTTTCTACAAAGCATTATTATTTCTAGGTTGGGAATTCTGCATTTGAGCCCTTTCCCTTTGGACCAACCTAGCCTGTTAGACACTTTATTTCCTTAGCATGATTAAGCTCCATGCTTTCAAGCTTTTGCATTAAATTTTTCATAGGGTCATCATCATCTTCTAGAGGTTCATTTAACTTAGTTGCAGCCCTATCAAAACCAGGAATTTCAGACTTCCCAGATGCCCTTTTATCTTTTTCAAGCTCCTCAGCTAAAGATTGACAAGCCTTATAATTTGCAGTTTTAGCCCGCCTTAACTCATATGAAGTATCAGAATCAAAAGCATCAATGTAAAAATTCAGAAGAGATCCATTAGGAAGTTTATGAGTTTGAGATATTTCTCTAAGGATACCATTAAATCTCCTGTTAAATTCTTCAGTCGCTTCATTCTCTTTCTTTTTTATGGTACTGATCTCTCTTACCAAATGCCTATCTTCCCTTTTACCACCGTACTTTTCCTTAAAAGCAGTTACAATGGATTCAAAAGTATTGAATGAATTATCAGGCTTTTCCATAAACCATTCAGCAACATCCTCGCCAAAAGTAAGAACAAAAGTTTTCATCTTTACATCATCGAAATTATTATTTGCAACTGCAAATCTATTCCACCAGTTAGTGAAAGCAAACAAATGAGATTTAACACTAACTGCATCATTTCCTTGAAAACAAGGTAATTTATCCATTTGAGGAACATCATTGGGATAACCTTGAATATTAGCAAAATTACACGGGGCAAAAACATCCATGATATCATTTTTAGGATTTTAGAAATAGATCTGTGTTCAAGAATAGTCAAAAGGTCCTCAAGAAGTGAACTTCTTAGCAGGAACTCTTGTAAGAAATGAAAGAATTGGAGTCGCCACTTGAACATGAAACTAATTCTAAAACAGAAGAAATAATCGAGAGATAGCAGATGGATATCAGGGGGGGATTCTTGTCTAGGAGTAAAAAGATGAATAAGTGGAGTCGCCACCCAAACAAGAAGCCAACCGAAATGTCTAGGTGCTAAAGATACGATGATGAAATGATTAGTGATATGACGAAAGATAAGACGATGAAAATATGAAGAGATGAAAAGTCGCCAGAAAATGTGATCCCTTGCGACAGGCTAATGAATGGCGTTGAAAGATCAGAAGATTATAAAATGTCGTTAAGACCAAGGACAGAAAAACTCTATCCCCGGCAATGGCGCCAAAAAATGTTGTCGCACAGATTGTCCAGGCTCCGCGACAACGGCTCAGATTGGGGACTGTCACCTTTATCCCCAATCTCTCTATTTAAGCTGTCTCCTTGCAAGCTAAGGGAGGTAGACCCTATTAGAAATGAAGAGGAATAATCCAGGAGACACAGCTAAAACATCCAAATACTTGATAAAATGAACGAGATTCCACAGATCTAAATTATATTTCACGTTTAAGACCAGTGCCTTATGGAGTCAAACAAAATCTCGCTATGCAATTATAAATAAGTAAGTGACGATTAACTGCTGCTTATTAAAACACGATTGATCACAATGATATTCAATTTGAAAACGCCACAACCATGAATAACTTGAACTCACAATAATATGAGAATGCCAGATACTTGAAAGATTTCCGAAAACAAAAATATTCCAATTATAACCCAGTTCGAAAATCAAAATGTTCCACGGTCAAGCTTTAGAATAAAATTTTTGGTTTATTTGAGCATAGGACTTAGAAAATTTTTTAGAATTTAAAATTTTTATAATTTTTTTTTGTATTTTCTATTTTTTTAGAATTTTTGGAATTTTTTATTTTTTCTTATTATTATTATTATTATTATTATTATTATTTCTGTAACCCCAAAGTCTTTATGCTTTATTCCTCCAAAAAAAAATTAAAAGAGCTTCTACAAACAAGTGCACGATCCTGAGATTGGATGACTCAAGAATGGCAAAGACTTCTAAATTTATAGGAGAAAATCTCTAACGGCTAGTTTGGATGATCCTGGTCAAAATAATCTCGACCGTCCGAAAGATTTAATTATTTTTTAATCCGGAGCGTTGAAATCAAAAATTTTGGGGAAAAAACGAATTTATCATTTAATTCAATTTTAATTAACTCAAAAATATTATTTTTGAGTTAATTACTCCAAAATTTTGACCTTGACTTAACCACCAAGGCCCAAGGGTCCAATATTTCTTAAAATTCTCAATATTCCGTTGGCCTGGGGCTTTCAAAATCATTTTCCAAGGACCCACAAATTTTGCCTTTAAAGATTTAATCTTAACTTAGGACCCTAAATTAATTAAATTTCTGGTTTAAGATTTTATTAATTAATTGACCAGAAAATTTAATTAATTGACTAAGAGGGGATTATAATTATTTTTCCAACCCTCTTTTACATGAGATAATACATTTACATACATGAAGGGGGAATACCCATTTGTATAGACCCTCAAATAAATACCCAATTCTGCGACTCAAAATATGATCTAGTAGACCAAGTAGCTCAAACTACTTTTACAAGGACTCGATAGAAAACACTAGGACTCACTTAGCATGCTGATGACAAAATCCACCCTAGCTTTGAGGTGAGGCTGGAGGGAAAAACTCTGCCGATCACTTTCGTGAATCAGTGAGACAAAAAACCTCCTAGGATAGAGATCATCAACAACATACTAGGCTTACCTAGGTTGTTACATACATTGACGGTCTTACTTAGATCATTTACATCATTACATGCAGAATGGGTTTACATCATTATAAAACTGTCGATCGACGATGAAATCTGGATGCCACGAGCCTCGAACATGATAAGTCCCATTTGAAAAAATGGGGGTGTACTGCTATGGGGTCGTTGACAAAATGTGGTCAACATCTGGCTCTACTTGGGGACACGTTGCTTCATTGAAGGAATGTGAGAATCCAGAATCTGCATCCAAGCAACACACAAGATTACATAAGTAGCGTCCATCCAAATATCATCATATAACATTAAGCTCATGAAAAATAGAAACTCTTCTTTTATTTATTATTCTACTTAACATGAAAAGTAAATCTACTCTAACTACAAAATGAAATGCTGAAATAACAAGGTGTAAGGTTAGAGATACAATACAGAGGATGCCCTGTGGCATCAGATGTGTTCAATATAGTGTATGCTGAGCATTTGCCTGCTTTCAGGCAAGTCTGTGGGTTGTTTTTCAGATGTGCCATGTTCAATCTTGTTGATTGTAGGACTCTGTCTTATCTGAATGTCAAGCTGCTCTCGACCATCAGATGAATCAAACCACTTATTTTCTGCTTCTTCCTCTTCTTTTGAGTGGGTTGTGATGTCAACAATGAGACCACTGTAGATTTCTTGTCCTCATCTTGAAGATGTTTGTACAAAATATCTGAAGAACCTGGAGCGTGACCAATATTATTCTGGATATACTCTGTCAATGGTGACACATAAGCTTGGTCTTTCCTAGCATCCTTTGAAATCATAGTTAAATCCTCCGTGTGATGAGATGGGAATAGCTTTAGCAGACAAGAAGTCTTATGATCTGTTGATGAATCTTCATAATCAAATTTCGGCTGAAACTTTTGTATATGTAATTTTTCCATTTTTTCCAACCCCTGTTGTATGGAACTCATCTCCAACAAGTGAGTTTCCTTCATTGTATTCATTTCTTGGGTGTGTCTTGCTTCCATGATGGACATCTCATTAGAATGATTAACTTCCATTATCTTTAACTTGTTTTCCATGACATTTATTTCCTTAACATGTTTTTCTTCCATTGGAATTATTTGATTGGAGTGATTAAATTCCATGATCTTTAACCTGTTTTCCATGACATTTATTTCTTATGCATGACTTGCTTCCATGGAAGTTATCTTATTTTGAAGATTGATATGGTTAGCTTCCATGTTTTGAATCATTTGCATATGACTAGGTTGCATATCCTTAATCATCTGAGCTGGTTCCTTAACATGACTTTCATGATCTTCTATATGCATGTGATAGTCCTTACCAACAACATTAATTTGATGGCTTGACCCTGCCATTCTACTAGCTATGATTCTTTTGACAACATGGCAAGTAACCTCTTCATGAGGAGCATTACAGGCTCTACAATAAGGCAGAGCTTCATCCACAAGATTTGCAAACTCGAGTTGATTTGTCGGTCTCTGCTCATAAGATAGGCCTCTTTCCTGTAAAGCATTATTATTTCTAGGTTGGGAATTCTGCGTTTGAGCCCTTTCCATTTGGACCAACCTAGCCTATAAGACACTTATTTCCTTAGCATGATTAGGCTCCATGATTTCAATCTTTTGCATTAACTTTTTCATAGGGTCATCATCATCTTCTAGAGGTTCTTTTAACTTAGTTGCAGCCCTATGAAAATCGGGAATTTCATACTTCCCAGATGCCCTTTTATCTTTTTCAAGCTCTTTAGCTAAAGATTGACAAGCCTTATAATTTTCAGTTTTAGCCCGCCTTAACTCATATGAAGTATCAGAATCAAAAGCATCAATGTAAAAATTCAGAAGAGATCCATCAGGAGGTTTATGAATTTGAGATATTTCTCTAAGGATACCATTAAATCTCCTGTTAAATTCTTTAGTCGTTTCATTTTCTTTCTTTTTATGGCACTGATCTCCCTTACCAAATGTCTATCTTCCCTTTTATCACCATATTTTTCTTAAAGGCAGCTACAATGGATTCAAAAGTATCAAATGAATTATCAGGCTTTTCCATAAACCATTCAGCAACATCCTTGCCAAAAGTAAGAACAAAAGTTTTCATCTTTACATCATCGAAATTATTTTTTGCAACTGCAAATCTATTCCACCAGTTAGTGAAAGCAAACAAATGAGACTTGACATTAACTGCATCATTTCCTTGAAAGATAGGTAATTTATCCATTTGAGGGAGATCATGGGGATAACCCTGAATATTAGCAAAATTACACGGGGCAAAAACATCCATGATATCGTTTTTAGGATTTTAGAAATAGATCCGTGTTCAAGAATAGTCAAAAGGTCCTCAAGAGGCGAACTTCTTAGCAGGAACTCTTGTAAGAAATGAAAGAATTGGAGTCGCCACTTGAACATGAAACAAATTCTAAAACAGAAGAAATAATCGAGAGATAGCAGATGGATATCAGTGGGAGATTCTTGTCTGGGAGTAAAAAGATGAATAAGTGGAGTCGCCACCCAAACAAGAAGCCAACCAAAATGTCCAGGTGCTAAAGATATGATGATGAAATGATTACTGATATGACGAAAAATAAGGCGAAAAAATATGAAGAGATGAAAAGATGCCAAAGAAAGTGATCCCTTGTGACTGGCTAATGAATGGCAAAAGAAGATTTGAAGATTAGAAAATGTCGCTAAGACCAAGGACAGAAAAAAATCTATCCTCGACAACGACGCCAAAAAATGTTGTCGCACAGATTGTCCAGGCACCGCGACAACGGCTCAAATTGGGGGCTGTCACCTTTATCCCCAATCTCTCTATTTAAGCTGTCTCCTTCCAAGCTAAGGGAGGTAGACCCTATTAGAAATGAAGAGGAAGAATCCAGGAGACACAGCTAAAACATCCAAATGCTTGATAAAATGAACAAGATTCCACAAATCTAAATTAGATTTCATGTTTAAGACCAGTGCCTTATAGAGTCAAACAAAATCCCGCTATGCAATTATAAACAAGTAAGTGACGATTAACTGCTGCTTGTTAAAACACGATTGCTCACAATGATATTTAATTGAAAATGCCACAACCATGAATAACCCGCCTAAGCCCACTTCGGAGAATGCTGCAGTACTTGAAAGATTTTTAGAAAGTAAAATATTCCAATTATAACCCGGTTCGAAAATCAAAATCTTCCATAGTCAGCTTTAGAACATATTTAGGCTTATTTGACCATAGGACTTAGAAAATTTTTAAATTTAAAGTTTTTATAATTTTTTTTGTATTTTCTATTTTTTTAGAACTTTGGAATTTTATTTTTTTTCTTATTATTATTATTATTATTATTATTATTGTTGTAACCCCAAAGTCTTTATGCTTTATTCCTCAAAAGTTTACAAGAGCTTCTAAGAGCAAGTGCACGATCTTGAGATCGGATGACTCAAGAATGACAAAGACTTCTAAATTTATAGGACAAAATCTCTAACGGCTAGTTTGGATGATCATCGTCAAAATAATCTCAACCGTCCAAAAGATTTAATTATCTTTTAATCCGGAGCGTTGAAATTAAAATTTTGGGGAAAAAACGAATTTATCATTTAATTCAATTTTAATTAACTCAAAAATATTATTTTTGAGTTAATTACCTCAAAATTTTGACCTTGACTTAACCACCAAGGCCC
Source organism: Pinus albicaulis (assembly GCA_034641835.2). NCBI lineage: Eukaryota > Viridiplantae > Streptophyta > Pinopsida > Pinales > Pinaceae > Pinus > Pinus albicaulis. Next base: position 1,111,867,890 of record CM076577.1, read on the forward strand.
AAGGGTCCAATATTTCTTAAAATTCTCAATATTCCCTTGGCCTGGGGCTTTCAAAATCATTTTCCAAGGACCCACAAATTTTGCCTTTAAAGATTTAATCCTAACTTAGGACCTTAAATTAATTAAATTTCTGGTTTAAGATTTTATTAATTAATTGACCAGAAAATTTAATTAATTGACTAAGAGGGGATTATAATTATTTTTCCAACCCTCTTTTACATGAGATAATGCATTTACATACATGAAGGGGGAATACCCATTCGTATAGACCCTCAAATAAATACCCAATTTTGCGACTCAAAACATGATCTAGTAGACCAAGTAGTTGAAACTACTTTTACAAGGACTCGATAGAACACTAGGACTCACTTAGTATGCTGATGATAAAATCCACCCTAGCTTTGGGGTGAGGCTGGAGGGAAAAACTCTGCCGATCACTTTCGTGAATTAGTGAGACAAAAAGCCTCCTAGGATAGAGATCATCAACAACATACTAGGCTTACCTAGGTTGTTACATACATGGACAGTCTTACTTAGATCATTTACATCATAACATGCAGAATGGGTTTACATCATTATAAAAACTGTCGATCGGCAATGAAATCTAGATGACATGAGCCTCGAATATTATAAGTCCCAATTGAAAAAATGGGGGTGTACTGCTATGGGGTCGTTGACAAAGTGTGGTCAACACTTAGTTCTACCAAAAATGTGTCTTCAACTAACCCTCAAGCCTTTCTCTTATACTTTTTCGTTGAACCCTTCAACGACCGAGATTAAATCATCCATCAATGGATGAGATTAAAAGACTGCTTGATCCATGTGACTTAAGACAATTTCAGCACATGTTAATTAATTCACTTTAATTATTTTATTTTCCTAAGTTACACTTAGGAAATCCATTAAAAATAATTAATTATTTGAATAACTTGAACACAACTTGAAATTTCTCAAATCCATTTCTGGGTCTTGTAGATCAAGTGTACTCTAGTCCCTCCACAAAATTTGGGAGCTAGAGCACAATTAATGCTACCCCAAATACACAAAATCTCAACACTCCCTCTTAGCATCAGGAGTGTGCTCTAGCAATACATCACACCATGCATTACAAGATCTTGAGGACTGGTTTTGTGTTATTGATGCTTGGCCTACTGCCCTCCATCTATTTCACTGTTGCTCCCTGTACTGTTGCCCATGCCACTACCACTGACACTGCCACATATGTACTGCAGCTCCCTCTCAAATTGTTGCATCATGCTGCCCATAGCACTACCACTGCTAACTGCTGAACTGCAACTCAGTTGCTGAGAAGTAAGCAAATGAATACCTCTACCCAACCGTTTGACAAACAAGTCAAGTTTCCCTCCACCACTGAAGCTCCCTGGATTCTGAATCACGCTGTCCCCTTGGAGACACTGTCATGCTGCAACACTACACTACGTGAGCTCAGCTTCTTTGAGTTGCTGAAGTCCCATCAACCCCTCTGCGCTACTGCCTCCACGTTGTTGTTGCCTCTACATCACGCTGCTCACTCTTTAGCTCTACAACTCCCTCTTGTTCTTCAATGTGGTTATCTGCAACCATCTCCCAACTCATCATGTTACCGTTTTAAGGCTCCCGTAGCTCGTATGTGATCCAAGGGTCGGGCTGACTCAAGGATCCCGCCACAAAATATGGATACTCTATATATCCATGTCACCCCACCTCTTCTCTCGAGGTGCATGAGCACTCATGGCTGCATCATCATCAGAGCCATCGTCATTTGCTGCTGCAACCTTGGAATCAGAAGCTCCTTTGTCCTTCTTCTTAGGACAACTGTTGGCGAAATGACCAAGATCACCAAAGTTAAAGCACCAGACCTTGGAGAGGTCCTTCTTCTTCTTCCCTTGCTTATTTTCCCTTGATGCAAGGGCTGCATCCTCCTCCTCTTCTTTCTTCACTCTGGCAAATCTGCTTCCTCCACTAATAGACTGCTTCTTGGTGATCCTCTTGATCTCCTCTTGGAGGAGAATAGCCCACATATCTGCCCATGATGGTAATGCTTCCCTTCCCAGAATGCTCTAGACAAATGTTTCCCATTCTTCAGAGACAACATTCAGGGTCGTCCTCACTAGGATCCCTTCATCTGTATTAGCACCCATGCCAATCAGCTGGTCATGGATAGCTTGAAGTCTGAAGAGAAATGGATCTATCTCTTCACCCTTCATCATTTGGAACATCTGCATCTAATTCTCAAGAAGCATTCTTCTTTCAACAAAGCCTCTTTGGTACATCACTTCCAAGGCTGACCACATGTCATTTGCTGTATACTTACCAGCAATATGAGGAATCACGTGGTCCTTGACTCCGTCTATGATCAAACGCTTCGTTCGCGCTTGATTTTCTTCATACTTTTTGAGTGGATTTGCATTGGTTGGTACATCAAGTGTCTTCTCTGCATGATCTTTGAGACCATACTCATCCAGAACTGAGAGGATTTTGGCCTTCCAGATAACATAGTTGGGCATGCCGTCCAATCTATCTTGATCCCTCAGTCCATATCGAGCCATCTTTGCTCAGATCTGAAAGAAACAATACTTCTCCCTCTAGAACTGGGTTTCTTTGTGACTAGAAACCCTCTTGTAGTTGCTTCTGCTGAAACTGACTTCCCTCTTGGAAATCTTCAACCAAAACTCAAACGGATAATGTCCTCTGATCCTCTTGATCGAATCTCAGATCTGTTTGGCTCAGATTTGCTAAATAATTGTCTTCCTCCCGCCTTTGTTGCCTTGTCTAGGCACAATTCTGCACCTGCAGAATCTCTACCCCACCAGCACTGCTGAAGAGCTGAAGCACTGCTTCCAATTCTTCGCAATTTTTTCTGCAACAAGAGAAGTGACTGGACAACGTCTTCTTGGTTGGCCCAACGTAGTCCCAGTGCTGCTCAGAAATGGACTGCGTAACCCCAGACTGGGTGACGTAGTCCTTATGCTGCCCTGGGAAGGGTTTGCATAATCCTAGAGGCCTTCTGCAGCTTCAGCGCTGTCTCATAGATCTGCTTTCCCTTGCTGTCAAGATGCCTTTTCGGATCTGCTGCTTCTTCTGCCACCCTGCAGAAAAAATATTTCTTCAGCTGGTTGTTGGAGATTCAGCTTGATCTGCTATCGCTCTGATACCATGTGAAAAGTGGTTTATTTCCTCCTACTTGATTTAATTAATACAAGTTATTTTCAGAAATTAGATTCAGAAAATACCGAAAATAAACACAACTATAGCCTATACCTGCAGATCATTTACTGAATAATACACTCATGCAACAAAGTGACACATGGAATTTTGGACATACGTCCCCGGAAAAAACCAAAGTGGGAAAATCGATTCAACGGATATGAGGGTTTATTATTAAGTAGTTCTGAGTACAACAAATCTGGGTTCCAAGCTTGGAAAACCCGACAGAGAATAAAAGATATCAAATCTGCAGCTAACCTGAAGATCTAGTGCCAAATATCTGACTGATCCACACCCTCAAATAGGATTTACAGGACTCAGCGCTGATCTGACTCTAGAAATCCTCAGCACAGCTTCTAAAGCCCCAACGTTGCCCTAAAATGCCTGCGCCAGCCTTTGTGTGGCCCTAGGAGGGCCTGCGTCACCCCTAGAGGGTCTACACTGCCCCTACATTGCCTCTGCTAGGCTAGCGTCAGCCCTGCGTGGCCCTAGCTGCCTCTGCGATGTTCCTGGTGGACTGCGTGGATCTGAAGCCCCTCTGCACTGTCCTTGAGCTGCTCCTCTTGCCTCTTGCTATCTCTTGGCCTTGGAATCAGATTATGCCCTTGGCCAATACTACCCCTCATTGCAGGAAATTCCTTCGGAAATTATTAGAAAACCCACCCTAGAATTCTAGATCTATTCCTCAGTTCTACCAAAAACGTGTGTCTTCAACTGACCCTCAAGCCTTTCTCTTATACTTTTTCATTGAACCCTTCAATGGCCGAGATTAAATCATCCATCAATGGCTGAGATTAAAAGACTGCTTGATCCATGTGACTTAAGACAATTTCAACACGTGTTAATCAATTCACTTTAATTATTTTATTTTCCTAAGTTAGACTTAGGATATCCATTAAAAATAATTAATTATTTGAATAACTTGAACACAACTTGAAATTTCTCAAATCCATTTCTGGGTCTTGTAGATCAAGTGTACTCTAGTCCCTCCACAAAATTTGGGAGCTAAAGCACAACTGATGCTACCCCAAATACACAAAATCTCAACAATTCTACGGAGGCTCAGATACCTTTACTTGAATGTAGTCCAAAACATCATTATTATTAGCTATGATTTCCAACCTGAATTCCATGCAACAAAATTGGATCTCACCCAACTTCTCATTTTCTTTGAGGGTGGTTGACATCTTGATTTGACTAGATTAGCTTATTCAACTTTTCCAAAGATGATTGCATCAATCCTTGTATCCTCTTGGGCTTGTCCTTCACCTAACTTTGATACCATGTTAATTTTTAGATTGTTCTATGTTGTATCAATTACTTTAGCCCAATTCCAAACTTCAATTAACAATATTTCCGGTCATGGTTACTTGGGAGCGGAAGCGGGAGCGCCATTTTCAAAAGCTCCTGGTCCAAAGCGTTTCGGGGAGTGTTTTTTTTAAATATATATATATATTTTATATTTTTTATATTTTGATTCATATATGTCAACAAAAGCATGTAGAATGATGAATTAGACATAAAAAAACATAAAAACATAGATTGAATGATATAACATCAATCATATAGAAGTTATAATCTTCATCAACCACACCCACAAGTTGGAAACATACAACATATTGACTCTTGAGTCTCGCAAATCATCAATCTGAAGGTTTCAAGCTTTCAAAATTCAATATATAACATTTATCATCATTGATTCATTGATTTAAATTTCAATATATAACATTTATCATCATTGATTCATTGATTTCAAAATTTAATATATAACATTTATCATCATTGATTCATTGATCACCATATAACTTTCATGAAGCATCATATTCATAATTCATAATGACTTATAAACTTATAAATCCCAACTTCAAAGTTTCACCTTTCAAATCCAAACTTCAAACTTAAATTGTCATTAAATATGAAAGAGTCAAGTTTCAACTGTTCAATAGTTATAAAAGTTAAAAACTACTAGAAAATAGAAAAGACTAGTAAACATCAAATCTATTTTATCTATTGGCTGGCCCCTTGCTACGCCCACGAGAAATGTCTAATTTGTGAGAACCACGAGGCAATGGTGGTCTTCTAGTACTCTCAGGAGTACCACGACCATGACTAGAACGCGGAGGGCAACGTGAGGATGTAGGTGGAGGCTAAATCTACAAAGGAACAATAGTTGGATATCGAGCACTGGCACTGGCACCCGCATTGCTACTGGATGGTGGGACTGGCCCTGTGTGTGGCGATGGCATGGCTGCTGATGCTTCATCATCATCCCTCAAAAGTTCTTCTTCCAATTCTTCCATATGTATAGTGTCCTCCTCCAAATTATCATCCTCTAGGTTGTTGTCCCAAACTTTATATGATTGATCCTCATATGCCCGATCACAGTAATGACTCAACAACCTCAAGTTGTAATGCACATAAATCAAGCTTTCAGCTCAGTTTTCATTCAGCCTGTTTCTTCTCACATTATGTATGAAGTTGTAGGTGCTCCAACACCTCTTTGCAGAAGAAGTATTCACAATTTGTGAGAGAAACATTTTTGCCAACTTTGGCAAAAGACCCATGCCGCCATATGCTTCCCACCATGTGAGAGCATCAAATCTGTCTCTGTCTTTCATGGCATGGAAAGAACCAAAGTTACTAGTGCAACTGAAGTATCTGCCTAATTCAAGGAGCAATCTAGAACACTCCTCCCTGTCGGGGATCAACTTGTCTAATGCCTTCATGTACCCCTGTTGTACCTCTGGATCTATGTGAGGTTTGATCCTAACGTTACCTATAGGTGTAGGTTGGCCCAACCAAGATGGAGAGTAGTATTTTGGCATAAAGATATAGGCCAAGGCATGTAGTGGAACATTGAGTTTATTCCACTGTGCACACACACAGTTTTAAATCATTGCATACAAGTTGGGATCATTATCCTTAACAACATCTTTTATTTGCCCCAACATGCTATCCATCTGCTCATAAACCTCCCCAATCACTGGTTTATCTGTATCTAAAAAACGAATCACGTGATAAATGGGCTTGGTGAAATTCAAAATTTCCCTCACACGTGCCCAAAACAAAGGATCAAGGGTGGTCTCCTCCACGTGTTCAAAACTTAGCCTGTCAACTATTGTCACTGCCCTGTCCTTTAATACCTGCCAGTGTGGGCTTGATACCATTGTTGCCAATGAATCTCTTACCTTCAAAAGGCGCCTGAAGGTGACGTAATAGCTAGCAAATCTAGTCTTTGCTATCTTCAACAACTCCAATTTGGAGTGAGTACGGAAAAGCCCATGGGTATTGCTATGATTTGTAATAAATCTTATCATTTTTTTACCTCTCTTGTACAAATCACCAAGCCATTTGAATTGAGGTTGTTTGTTTTTAATGATATCATGCATCAAAAGGTTCATTGTGTGAACCAAACACCTAGACCAAAATATGTTGGGGTATTTATCCTCAATAATTGCTCCTGCTACCTTACAGTTAGCAGCATTATCAGTGATGACTTGGATGACATTGTATGGCCCAATACTTTCAATTGTTTCAAGTAATGGTTCTGCAATGTTAATGTCGGCCTTGAATTTGTCTGAATAATCATATGCTGAAAGGAATATTGCACCACTAACCGACATAGCCAGAACACTTATCAATGGCTTTCCTTTTACATTGGTCCATCCATCAGATACAATGGACACCCCGTGCTCATTCCAAGAATTTGTCATTCTAGCCAAAGAATTATTTATTTTAGTTTTTTCATGATCAAGTCCCACGGTTCCGGCCTTGTCATACCTAGGGCTCTTGTATCCTTTGGGGGCATCATTAATGGTAGAAACCATTTCATGCCAATAAGGTGAGCGAAGAACATTGAATGGCACCCCACATGCATATAGAAACCGAATTTTTTTTGAATCCACATCATTCCTACACCTTTCGTCAAGGAAATCGGATATGGTTCCATGCCTTAAGGAGATGTTTGGTCCAGGTGTGCCTCCATATCCACTGCCATGGGTGGAAGTTGATGGACTTCTTTGTCCATGATGTGATGGACCTGATGGTGTATAAGAATCAATGAAACCCCTAGATATTTTAGATCTCTGTAGGGTAGCCTCCTCTTCCTTTCTATATTTCTCTCTCTTTGTTGCTGGCACATTTACACAAATTTTGATTCCTAGATTTTTGTCTCCATCCCCTGGCATTTTCCCACAAAGGTGCCTTCTGGCACGGATGTATGAACTTGCGTATTCTTTATTGCAGTGGGGGCAAAGAAATTTAGTGGTTCCAACACCTTTTCCTCCTTCCTGCCTCTGAACATATTTCCACAATGATGTTTGACTATGGTCTTGTCTAGTTGGGGTCTCTGTGGCCTCATGTTCTCCACTCTCCTCTTCCTCCTCGGCATACTCCTCCTCTTTAGGATTTTCATCGAATCCACTATAACCCACTTCTTCATCCTCCTCTTCTCTAATGGGCCTCTTTCTTCTACTCTCCAACACCATTATTACAAAGAAAGGAACCAACATGAAGGAAATCCCTAGCCATATAGCCATGATGTTTCAAGTTTCAAGTTTCAAGTTTCTAGCTTGCAAAAAAAATGGAGGAATGCCAAATGGGAATAGGAAATGCAACATAGGGAAAAAACAATTCAATTTTTCACTTTTCAACACACTAAAATGCAACATTGAGAAAAAAAAACCAAGTTTTCATTTTTGAACAACTTAAAAATGATTCCTAGAAAACAAAAAACTAGATTAGAAGTCCTACCTCTTTGTCTTGACTCATGGCTCCTTCAATCCTCCTCTTGCTCTCTTGCAGCCTGCTCCTTGCTCTCTCCTTGGCACTTTCGCTCTCCAAACTCTCAAGCTCTCTTGCTCTCCAAATCTCAAGCTCTTGCTCTCACTCTCAAACTGAAACAATGGAAAACAAATGAGGAGGGTGGGCTTTTATTTACCCAACCCCCTCTCCCTCCCTCCCTCCCAAAAAAAATCGAAAATTTGACGTCCAATTTTTTTTTTTACGCGCCGAGGAGCGCTTTTTTTGCCGAGGAGTGTTCGCTCACAAACGCTCCCCAACCGCTCCCTGCATTAAAAAAAATGCTCTCGAATCGTTTTTTTAATGGGGGAAGCGCTTAGGGAGTGTTCGCTCCTGAGCGCTCCCTGAAACGCTCCCGAAAAAACAGGGAACGTTTTTTCAGGCTTGGAAGTGCGCTCCCGAGCGCTCCCAAAGAGCTCCCGAACGTAGCGCATTTCAGGAGTGGGATCGAGGGGGAGGGAGAAGCTTCCCCGCAACTTTGTTTTCAATTACAATTAGTCTTTACATTCATCAATAGTAATTGCAGATAGAACAATAAATGCAATGACAAAGGAGGCAATCAACACATCAACAAGAGACACCAGATTTGGTCAAAGACTAGGGAAAAACCCACTATGGGGAAAATCCTTTGAAATTCTTCTTCTATTTTATTGTCATTAAATGTTCAACAAAGAGTACAATGAGCCCAATACAATATGAACAACAAGACAATCCAACCACTTCAGAAACTAGTATACAGTGGCAGAATATATCAAAGACAACTTGATTCAAACTTCAAATAGCTTCAGAAAACTTCGGACGATGGTCAACTGTGGTCAAACCCCTGGACGCTCCCTTCAGGTTAGCATGAGTGCGTCTTTAGGTCCTGGATGCTACCTTGGCTATAGCATGCGTGCGTCCAGGGACAAAATTCTCCAATTTTGTGCCAGCGTCTGGAACAAAAACCCTAATTTTTTTGCGTGCTTTGGATCTGTGACTTATGACCTCTGCACGACCTTTTCCTTCGCCAATGTGCCAAACCAAATTAGATAGAAGAGAAGAAGATGCTTGATGTTGTGATGTCCAAATGAGCTTCTAGGTCACTTGTATTTGTAGGCTTCTAGGGGTGTCCAATGATGTTCAGTTGATGTTGAGGCCGACCTGTCCAAATGTGTATGTGAGTGAAGCCGACCTGATCCAATATCCATGAGTGGGTGTATAAAATCAAAAACCAACTTCTGCTTATTCGAACGAGGTGATCTGTAGGTCAATTTTGGTTCTCTCGAAAAGAGGAACTCAATGCCATCATCATCTCCATCAAATGAGTAGTTCGAAGTGGAATTTGACTGTAATTGCATAATTTTAACAGAAGGAAACTAGATTGCTCTCCTTATTTGGAAAGTCACTAGGGTTGGATTGAAAGGTTATTCTTCTCTCCCTCCCACACCATCCAAGGTCTTCTGCTATTGACCCACTCCTTGTTTGACTTCATTTGCCTGGGAATTTGGTAATGTGCCAAGGCACTAATCCTCCATGCTCTATTACTTTAAATGTTTTTTGAAAATCATTAGATTCAAAATGGCACTAATCTCCAAATCCTATCTTGAGCCATTGGTTCTTTGATCTAGCTACTTCATTTCACCCAAAGCCATACTTTATTAAAGAATGATCTGGTGTGTAAAGCTGGCAAGCTCCTTAGAGAGCCATTTGGCTAGGATCCCTTTGGTCATATAACCTCTAAGTCTTGCCGACGAAGCCTCCCCTGTGGGGATATCATCCGCCCACAAAACAATAGGAGATTTCACTGCTAAGGTGACAGTGGTGGTGGATCGCATTGTTGTCGAGAATTTAGTGCGGCCGAGCACTAGGGTGCTAGATTTTGCAGTACATTTTTGGCACCATTACTAGGGAGTAGTTGAGTCCTTATATTATGAAGTTTAAGCTCCAGTTTCTTTGAATGAGCTCATCCTAAACTCAAGGATAAATATGCTCATCTAGCAACTCCATAAGAAGAACAAAGTCCTAGTTCTTTGAATATTTTGAAGACTCGGTGAGATGAGCACCATTTTAGGCATTTGAAGCTCACGTTGGAGACTCCATTATAAAAAAGTACAAAGTTGTACTTATTCGGTTTTGTATCATTTTTGTTAATATGGCTGCAATAAATGTACATGAAATATATGAATCTTGTCATGATAAGGATATCCATGAATATCCAAACCTATACCCACTGTGGGAAGATGGTCCATAATTTCAGGGGTATACGGATGCCCTAAATTAGGCTTGGCAAGGAAATGATCATTTAACACCTTCGGAAGTAAGCCTTGATGAAGCCACTACTGAGAATGAGGATGTATCCCAACAAGAAGAAGCCATGGTTGATCTTCCTCATAATGATCGAGAGGATAATAAGGTCTTGAACCAAGAAAACTTCCAAGCACTTCAAGAAAATGTGAATGAGCATAGGAAGTTTTGTGATCAACTGGTAGAAGATTGCAGCAATGTGAATTTTGTATTGGTGTGTATAGCAAAGGAAGGAATTTGATGTGTTGTTTCAGAAATATCAAGAAGACCCTATAGACATTCTCCTTCTAGTTTACATGTAATATGCAGTGAGAACTTTATTTGCTGCTGTGTGGGAAAGGCATTGCAGCCCTCAGCAAGATAGCAATCAGCCTTTCTTCATGCCTGGAGAAATTTTGGAACTCAACATAGCAAAGGAAGAATGGCTTGATCCAAAAGAAGACCATTGTCCCCTAGATAGCCAAGAAAATGATGAAGCTATGAAGGAGTTATGGGCTGCAGATTGGGGTATTGACATTGAATGTCACGACCCAAGTGGCTGCAAAGGAGGAGAAAATACCATAGAGGCAACTGCTTGTGATGATTCTTCCAATGGAGAAGGGCAGCCACTTCTTGGCATAGTAAGCCAGAGATACAAAACTAGTCAGCCTGACCCATCCAATGAATGGAGGGGCCTCTTCAACATGTTTCATAGTGACGATTTCGAGCCTATCAGAGAAGATGTTACCCCAACCAAATGGGAACTTGGCAATGAAAAATTTGTCCATCCAGAGAAAGGAAAGTTCACAAGCTGGTATGAAGAACGGAGTATAGATGATAAAGCCTATTATGACCTGAGGCAGATTGTTGTAAGGAATACTATTGCAATTATATTGCAGAAGCAGAAGCACCATTTGGAGAGTGCTCTCAGTCCCTTGTAATCTCTCATAAGGGTCTATTATACATGTTTGACCTGGGCAGCCATAAGTGTGATATAGTAAAAGGTCCATCTGATCCCGCTGGAGACAATGATGTTCAAATCAAAGTGAAGGGTGGTTCTACCCAAAATATGATGATGGTAGTGCATCTTCAGTCTATGAGCCCATTTTATCCAAGAAGCAAACTGGTAATGATTCTGCGCCATGGCTGGAAGGGAATTTGACACAACATCCAAATAAATGGAACATTGGGCAAACAACAGCCATAGATCTGATAACCAGCAGAATTAGAAGTGCTAAATTCTCTGTTAATACCTTGGAGCAATACCTTGGTAGAGAGCAGCCTTCAGGGATAGAAGATATACCATGGTTCACAAATGATGGCAGTGCCACACAAGGTTGTGATAGTACAAAAAATATTATCGTGTTTGGAGCAGAGGAGAGCTTTGATCTTAACCTTATTAAAGAAGAAGGACCAGATTTAAAGAAGAACCCTGAGCTGTCTCTAAAATGTAGTGATGAGACCTCACAAACATATGAAAGTGAAGGGTGGTTCTTCCCAAAATATGATGATGGTAGTGCAGCTTCAGTCTGTGAGCCCATTTTAACCAAGAAGCAACCTGGTAATGATTCTGTGCCACAGCTGGAAGGGAATTTGACACAACATGCAAATAAATGTAACATTGGGCAAACAACAGCCATAGATCTGATAACCAGCAGAACCAGCAGAATTAGAAGTGCTAAATTCTCTGTTAATTTGGAGCAATACCTTGGTAGAGAGCAGCCTTCAGGGATAGAAGATATACCATGGTTCACAAATGATGGCAGTGCCACACAAGGTTGTGATAGTACACAAAATACTATCTTGTTTGGAGCAGAGGAGAGCTTTGATCCTAACCTTATTAAAGAAGGAGGACCACATTTAAAGAAGAACCTTGAGCTGTCTCTAAAATGTAGTGATGAGACCTCACAAACATATGAAAAAAATAATGTTTATATCCTTGACCTTTTTAAAAGAGGAGTGAAATTCGAACAGTTCCATAAGATCAAAGGATCACTTTCCATTCAAATTTTGATGAAGGAAATGGAGCACAGCTAGTGGCAAATGCAAGCCCATCAATGGCCCAACAAAGCAAAAGGTTGCCTCTTGATGATGATTTCATGGTCATATATGGAAATGAAGATAAGTTTTTCCTTGTAACAAATTTGTATGATGAAAATAAACTAGATTACTTTTCCTTTAATGTGGCCTTGAGATAGCTTGATGGGGTTATGGATATTAAGGAATTGTACTATGAAAACAATGACGAAAATGGTACATCAAAATTCAATGCTGGCCTTGTTATTATGACAGTTAATAGAAGTGACCAGTTACACAGGGAAAACATTTCAAGGGGAAACATAAAATGCAACCCATGGTGGCACCATCCTGTGGTGCAAGGTGATGTGATATCCATAGATACTGGGTCTAGCATATTGTGTATGGTGATCCTGTAGTGCAGTTTAATCCATGCTTTCCTTGTCAGCTGAATGAAGAGATTAGCAAGTGGATGCACACCTTTGGAAATATCTTTTGGACAGCATGTGGCACTGAACCATGGGCTGACCAATATACAGACTCTCTTGTTACTTGTAAACAGAAAATATTTAAACAAGGAATTGTGAGCATTTTTATGGACAGGAGGGCATGTCATGGGCTACTAGTTATGGTTGCAATCATCCACAAAAATGCAACCATTTCCCTCTTTATTATATGCAGAATGATATCACTGGATATCTAGCACCCAGGTTTTGGCTCAATTCTGTGCTGACATAGTCCACAAATCACACTCAGAACTCAACATCACTTTGTTTTCAATGGTGATCAAGCACATATGTAGACGGCATGTCATCTAATAAGGTCTTGAGAATTCCGTGATTGAATGGTTCATGGATCATTTTCATTAATTTAAGGAGATTCTAGGGTTCTCAAGTGCTCTCGAGAAGAGCACTTGTCCTCAAGTTGGAGCCAGATGTTACCCACAAATTTTCAATAAGACAAAATTAGGACTGCACATCACTTGCCCAGAATCTTCTCTCCTTCTTGGACACGGACACCCTATGAAATTTGTGTGTAAAAGAGCTCTTTATGACTGTTATATATTACTGCAGTCATCAAGAGCGACACTGAGGCAACCCCTGTAGCAAACTGTTGGTCTGAAGACTGCAGTAGAGGCCTAATGCATCACTGTACATGTGCTATAGCAGTGTCATGTTTAGAAGGGCACATTCCTGACCTGAAAAGTTTCATGGATGCGGTGGATTATGGGGGGGTATTGGGTCCAGATGATCATATCAACTTTGTACCTAATTGTAACCCAACTACTGTGGATGGTGGAACCAAGTCATAGATCAGATGTTAACGTGAAGGTAAAAGAAGATTTGCAGATTAGCAGCTTCAAAACTAGGAGCAGAAAACAAAATTATTATCCCTTATCTGCGTAAGAGAGTCTGAACTTTGAAGCATCCCAAAGATACCGATAGCAATGAAAGAACAAGTGGTTGAAGCATGTTTTGGAGGCACAAATGGGGTTGTTAAATAGTCATTTTAAATGCAGATTGATAATCTGTCCAATGCACAAGGAGAAACTCAGGGATGAAAGCATAATGAGTTGTCCCAACCCAGGTTGGAACTGTAAACCAGTGGTTTATATACAGGAAATTCTTGAAGGCTGAAGCATGCCCAGGTTGACAAATGGACTGAAATATGCATTAGTAAGGACAACCACCGCATTATTGCCCCTGTTTAATTTATGAGTTCTGTAGAACCTTTGGGCTGCATGGACAATCACACATGATGTGTGAGAGATGGTAGGCCACTTGGGTGTATTGTAATGCTCCAACAAGGGCACCTGTTGAGAGGACGTGGAGGAAAGAGATGGCCTAGTAGATGAGAGAATGGTGGGAAGAACCTTGCTAATACAGTCACATCAGGTGTACAGACCCAGCAGACCGAAGTTCAAATGTTGAGGAATGAGGTCACTCAAGCATATATATATATATATATATATATAGGACGTGGAGGACAAAGAAGGCCTGGCAGATGAGAGAATGGTGGGCAGTGTCACATCAGGTGTACAGACCTGCGGCCTATAGAAAGCATCCCAGCAGACCAAAGTTCAAATGTTGAGGAATGAGGTCACTGAAGCATATATATATATATAGGAATAGGACATGGAGGACAGAGAAGGCCTGGCAGATGAGAGAATGGTGGGCAGTGTTACCCACCACCTGTGGGTAGCGTAAATAGGAGAAAATTCTTCTCCTAGATGGTCCTCAGCCGACAGCCAGCAGCCCCTTGGAGCCGCCAGATAGCTCAGTGTGCCATTGTCTCTGCCACCTAAGCTAGCCATGTGGTTCCTCGACCACTTGTCATGAATGTGTATTTGAAGGTGGGCCTCCGACCCCAAAGGTATGGCTTCTCATTGGTATAGTTGAGTAATTTTCCTTACTTGTCATGGGCACTTTTGGGCATGGATTGGTGGGGGGATTCAGCGGAAAGAGTGGGTTAGGCTTGTATTCTTGTCTCCACTACTTGATTTTGTAGTTACCCTTGTATCCTAGTCCCGTGGGATCTCCTTTACTGACCATTTGGCTTTTGGATTGACACTACATGAGAAATCCCAATTTTGGTTGTGTGGTCCCGCTCCCTGATACCACCTACATCACTCCCATTCCACTCATTTTAGTCCCATTCATCTATTTTCCCATTTGGTTCCACATACGGTTAGCCTCCCCTACCCTTGTCCACACCTTGGGTCGACCCTGGAATGATGCCCCAAAGGTTGATGCAACTAAAAAGAAAAGAAAAAGCATAATTTGGGCACTCTCAACAAAAAATCTACCACAAAATGCAAAAGATGGTCGGGAAATACAAATTTAGCACGTGGGCAAAATCCAAACATGAGCTCTACCACTTATCCATGGCCATCACCCTAGTTCCTATGGGCCCTAGATGAGCCCACTCTATCATTAAGGAACCCATAATTGTCCCAAACTCTAGCGGCCGATGAACTGCCCTGCCTTAAGGGGGTATCCACTACTACATATTACACATCATGCTCTCATTCCCTGGAGCCCCAAGCAGTTATGAAGAAAAACCAATAAGAGGCAAAAGGCATATGAAGAAGGGTGGAAAAACAAAGGCTGGGGTAACTCATGTAACACGATTTTCTCCCTCCTACACTCACACACCCAGGTGTGGGATTCTCTTGTCATAGCTACCCTTGTACCATAACATGTGGTCTGGATGATTCCTCTGATCCCCACTCCGCTCCATTACTATATCATGTGCCACCTACCATTTAAGGGATGTACCATGGACATGTCACCCCCTTCAAAGGTTGAAAGTTGAAACCATCTAATGGGATACTTGATTAACCCCCTATTGAGCCGAGGGTGGAAAAACAAAGGCCAAGGTAACTCATGTACCATGATTTTCTCCCTCCTACACTCGCATACCTAGGTGTGGGTTTACCTTGTCATAGCTACCCTTGTACCATAACATGTGGTTTGGATGATTCCCTTAATCAACACTCCGCTCCATTACTATATGATGTGCCACCTACCATTTGAGGGATGTACCATGGACATGATACCCCTTTTAAAGGTTGAAAGTTGAAACCACCTAATGGGATCCTTGATTAACCCCCTATTGAGCTTGGAGACATTTGTACATGCCGAAGCCTGTTATTGAAGGGCATGCCACCATGCAGTGCCCCATTGATCCCATGACTTATAAGCTCTTTTACTTGATTATTCTGATGATGTGTTGTATTGGAAGGCAAGGGGACACATTGGATCTTAAGCAAGATTGCAGGTGGGTGTCGATCTGGGGCTTGGTCTCCCTATACGAGGTCCTAACGCTCCAGGGGGCCACATTGGCACTTGTTGGGTGAGCGTTGAGATCCATGGGCCTCCACCATAGCAGAGATTACTTCATGGATCGCCAGTAGCACTCGTTGATATCTCGTGTTTCACCTTTTGGACGAGAGTGATGCACCTGGTCCATCATGCCCGACCGGCTCGACAATTGCACCATACACTTGGCAAATGTTCCAGGGTCTAGAATATTATTTCCTGCTACAAAGGGAGGGCTTATCTCATCATCGTAGCCCTTACAAATGGTCTACAGGCATTTTCTATCCATTTGCAGACCAATGAGGATGTCCTTGTGTCCCCACACCCACTCGGGAGCACCAAAGTTCTTGCTTGGAAAACAAGGGACCAACTCCTTGTCCACTATGTTTGGAGTCAATTTCTTCATCATGGCACCCCTTGGACTTCATTAGGCCTCCTCAAAGTCCGAACGATTCACTTTGTTGATCATTCGACCCTCTTGAGAGGTTCATTCTTGTATTATTGAGCTATTTGGTGGGCTTGTCACCAAAAGTATTGTTATTATGCACATTATTTTATTTTTTGGGCTCAATAAGGCCAATTTAGCTAAATTGAATTCATTAGCGAGTGTATAAATAGAAGTGAGATTATTTATTTTCATCATCATCACTTGGATTGGGTCTCTCTCTCTTGTGATACTTTCACTATCGTTCTTAGAGGACGAAGTTGGATGTAATGGATGAATTTTGATGTTTGGATATCTCTCTTTTTTCTTGGATCTTCAATGATGATTAGATATACTCTTTCTTACATGTAAGTACTCTTTTAATTCTATTCTTGTTATATTCTTATGTCACATGCATGTTGCAGGAGATTTTCTCTATGCTAGGCTGAAATTTATTGTTTTTCTTCTGCAAAATTGTGGAAATTTGTTCTTTTATAGTGTTGCATCATGTCATGGGCCATGTATGAATGAGTGAATATTGATAGAGATGTTTTATTGAAATTTTATCTCAATAAGTCATCATCTATTGCAAAATCAAAGTGTAAAGACCTTGAATCAATTGTTTTCATACCCTAATGCCATGTAGAGTTATTTTAGAGTCCTCCCTGATTAAGTGAATCCATTCCAAGCATTGAAATCTCCTTGATTCGATATTCCCCAAAAGATTAGGCACTGATCCTCCATTGGTGATCACTCAAAAGCATATTTTTCTCACCTTTCTCTCTTTCTTTCTAGGCCTAGCCTCCATAGGTGACCTAGGGCATCAAATTTCTGGCGATTCATCAATCCAAAAAGTTCGAACTCTTGCCCTTTACTGCGTTGGCGTGTCTCCTAGGTGCCCTCCAAATTTAATGAAATTCTGATGGTGGGATCTCGAGATATTTCAAGCCTTAGCTCCGAGACTGATTCTTGCCCTTGGTTTCCTTTGGCAAGTAGCCTCATAGGGATCATTGCATCAAAATCAAAGATAATTTCTCCTTTGATCCCTTTCTCCTCCTCAATTAGGTCAAGCATACCCTTGATTGATCAATTCTACCCCTTGACCTAATTTTGGGCCCACTTGGTCTCATGTGGTCCCACTTCTTATCAAAGACAATTCTTCAAGGACCATCTAGAAACCAAGTTTTCACAAGGATTTTAAGGCCTAGGAATCTTCTTAACAAGTAATACATTCAAAAAACTAGCCCTTGAAATCCTCCTAGACCTTCCTAGAGAGCCTTTCACCTTGATTTCCAAGCAAGCAAGCCATATAGTTGAGCCTCTCTTGTGAATAGGCTTTTAAGATCACCTTTCATCCTATCATTGATCCACTCATTATCATGATCCTTATTGACTTGGGTCTCCTCCCATCGGTGAAAGTTCGTAAAGAGTAGGGAGCCTATTCAACAAATTTAAAGGCTTTTGGGTAGCAAATTGGAATGTGAAAAATCCTAGATCTGGATTCCTACTGCAACAAATCTGAATTATTTCTCCTATTATTTGATAATTATTTCATTACATTGAAATACCAAAGTAATTACTGAAGCAGTCTACACAAATAATGTTGCAGAATAAATCTAAGTGCTAAAACAATCTGAACAAAATACAATGAAAAACAACCACTTGGGAAAACCGGTGCAGCAAATATGAGGGTTTGTATTATTAAGCAGCAGAATCTTGAATACAACTAGGGTGCCAACATTCGGCAAATCCTTTAGAGAAATCTAGACAACAAAAATAACTGTGATATATACCTCACTAAGCAAGTCTCCGACTAATAAAAAACAACGCTCATGAAGCCCTCACTGCCTCTGCGTGATTGCTTATGCTGGATCTATATAAGCATGCGTAGGCAAGCTTGAGGAACTGTGTCACCCTTTCCTGTAGTTGATTTGGCTGATTTGAAGTTGGATCTTGGCCCTCCTCGCTTAGAACCCCAGCGTCTATCTTTCTCTGGAATGACTCCAAGAGACACTGCGCTGGCTCTGCATGATTCTCTACAGTAATTGCGTCACCCCTTCCAGAAACTGTGCTGTCTCTCTCCTGCGTTGATGCTGCCTCTCTCTGAAATTCATTCTTGGCCCTCCTGACCAATCTCTGCTTCTGCCCCACTCTGGATCTTATCACTAAATCAAATCACTTAGCAAACCCAGCCCTAGTGATTTGTTCTTGATCAAAAGCTGTGTCTCCTCACACAAATTCGAAAATGGTTAATGGCTCAAGTGTCAAGTGTCTTTTTCCATAGGCCCCTCACCCTCCTTCTTATAATCTTTCATTGACTCTTCAACGGCCAAGATTAAAACATAATCAAGGGCTAAGATTAACTTGGAGGTGATCCATGACTTTATCTAGAAGATTCACACTTGATTTAATTAATACCCTTTAATTAATTAAAACATTAAAAAATGATTAATTAATTTAATTAAATCACCTCTAAGTGGAATATATGTGTCTTAGCCTATATACAAAATTACAAGGCTAGAGCACATTCGATGCTACAATAAATCAACACTCCCTCTTAGTGAGGAAAGTGCTCTAGCAAAACAACTCAATGTGCTACTGATCTGACTTTTGTAACATCTGCCGTTGTGCTGTTGATGCTGCTCACCAACACTGCACAACAAAAAAATGTTGCAAATGTACTGTTGCTGACTCTGCTTGCTACTGCCAACTGCCACTGTACTGCAACTCCCTCTAAATTCTACAACCATGCTACTGCACTGCATGAGCACTGCTCTGAACTGCATGAGCACTACTCTGCACTGTGCTGCCCCTCTGTGCGCTACGTTGCTGCTGCTCATCTACTGCTACAACTGCTCATCTCTGTTGTTGTTGCACTGCTACACTGTTGCTCATTGCAACAGAAAAACATAAAAAATTTGGACAAGTCTGTAACTGAAGAATGAGACTGACTGCTGCTAGTTTTTGCACTAGCTCTCTGAAGATACTGTGCTGCTACTACTCAACTGCTGATGCTGCTGCTCCCTCTCTGCGCTGATTAGGCTCTAGTACTGCTAGCCACTGCACTGTCTTCTCATCTTCTGCTGCAACTGTCCATCCTGCTACTGTCTTTAGGCTGTCGTAGCTCACATGTGATACAAGAGTTCGGAAATACTCAAGGATCCCGCCTTCTTGTAGATTCTAGATCTACAAATCCAAATCAGCCCACTTTTCTCCTTTTGGAATATGATCTAACATAGCACAATATTTCTCTGCCTCAATCTTGGCAGCTCCTGCATGTGGATCTTCCTTCTCCTCTTTATCCTTTTTCTTAAGAGGACATTGTGTAGCATAATGCCCCATTTCCCCCCACCAGAAGCACTTGATCTTAGATAGATCTTTCTTCTTCTGCTTTGGTTACCCTTTTGATGCAAGGGCAGTGCTGTCTTCTTCCTCCTTCTTGATCTTTGAACTGCTACTGCCATCCACCATGTGGATTTTCAGGAGATCTCTCCTCAACTCCTCTTGCTATAATGCTTCCCACATTGCTTCCTAGCCTGGAAGCTTTTCTCTGCCCAATATAGTTTGTACGAAGACCTGATAATCTTCTGAAACAGAGTTCAGCGTGAGCCTTACTAGCTCTATGTCTTTAGGAGCAGATCCTACTGCAGACAGTTGAACTCGGTTTTCCTGAATCCGAGACAAGAAGGAGTCAAGACTCAAAACACTTTCCCTTTTTCATCCTGATATTCCGCATCTTCTCTTCAAGGTACATCTTCCTCTGCTCGGAATATCCTTGGTACAAATTTTCTAGCCCTACCCACATTTCTCTAGCAGTGGTTTTGGCTGCTATATGAGGTATGATATGATCCTTCACTCCATCTAGGATCAATCGCTTGGCTCTAGCTTCTTCAACTGCCTCAGGTGTGTTGCATCAAGAGGTTCTGCAACTATGCTGTCTATGAGGGCTTTCAGATCATGTTCATCAAGGAGAAATTCTATCCTTGATTTCCAAATAACATAGTTGGAGGCACCCTCCAATCTATCTTGGTAACGTAGTCCGTTGCTGGCCTTCTCCTCAACTGTCGATACCTTGCTCTAACCCTCTACTCAGCTTGACTTATGCACTCCTTGTGGAGTAAGTCACTTCTTCTGTTGCTGCACGGGAAAAAATGAGTTTCTTTGAGTAAGAAGCCCTTTGAGGTCAAGAAATCTCCAACTGTGTTTTTCATAATTTTTCTGACGCTTATGCACCAACTCTTACTGTTGTGCAGTAACTGTGTCCTTCAGCTACGCTGCCTCTTCTACAACTGAAAATCTTACCCCTCTATCACCTCTCTTAAAGGGAGTCTTTTCTGCACTGGAATGCCCTCCTGGCCTGGACAACGTAATTTTTTGGGAGGGTCTGCTGCAGCTTACGCAGATCCCAGACTCTACAGCGCTGATCTGCTAGTTCTCTTCGTTTCTCCTGCACTTCAGCTTAAATAAGCTCTGATACCATGTGAAAAATCCTAGATCTGGATTCCTACTGCAACAAATCTGAATTACTTCTCCTATTATTTGATAGTTATTTCATTACATTGAAATATCGAAGTAATCACTGAAGCAGTCTACACAAATAATGTTGCAGAATAAATCAAAGTGTTGAAACAATCTGAACAAAATACAATGAAAAACAACGACATTGACACAGTTAGTTTTGGACTAAGTCCCCAGAAAAACCCAACTTGGGAAAACCGGTGCAGTAGAACTGAGGGTTTGTATTATTAAGCAACAAAATCTTGAATACAACTAGGGTGCCAACATCTGGCAAACCCTTTAGAAAAATCTAGACAACAAAAATAACTGTGAGATATACCTCATTCAGCAAGTCCCCGGTTGATTAAAAACAGCGCTGATGAAGTCCTCACTGCCTCTGCGTGATTGTTTACGCTGGATCTATGTAAGCCTGCGTAGGCAAGCTAGAGGAATTGCCTCACCCTTTCCTGTAGCTGATCTGGCTGATCTGAAGCTGGATCTTGGCCCTCCTCGCTCAAAACCCCAGCCTCTATCTTTCTCTGGACTGACTCCAAGAGACACTGTGCTGGCTCTGTGTGATTCTCTGCAGTAACTGCGTCACCCCTGCCAGAAACTGCGCTGTCTCTCTCCTGCGTTGATGCTGCCTCTCTTTGAAATGTATTCTTGGCCCTCCTGACCAATCTCTGCTTCTGCCCCTCTCTGGATCTGATCACCGAATCAAATCACTTAGCAAACCCAGCCCTAGTGATTTGTTCTTAATCAAAAGCTCTGTCTCCTCACACAAATTCGAAAATGCTAAATGGCTCAAGTGTCAAGTGTCTTTTTCCATAGGCCCCTCACCCTCCTCCTTATAATCTTTCATTGACTCTTCAACGGCCTAGATTAAAACATAATCAAGGGCTAAGATTAACTTGGAGGTGATCCATGACTTCATCTAGAAGATTCACACTTTATTTTATTAATACCCTTTAATTAATCAGTTTCCCTAAGTTTAGACTTAGGAAAACATTAAAAAATGATTAATTAATTTAATTAAATCATCTAAGAGGAATTTTCCAAAACCATTTCTGGGTTTTATGGAATATATGTGTCTTAGCCTATATACAAAATTACAAGGCTAGAGCACATCCGATGCTACCATAAAGCAACATGAAAGACTTTTTGTAATATCCCAAATGCAAATTTTTGCAGGATATTGCTTGCAAAAATTACTCCACAAATTTTCTCAGTGAAATCAATAGCAAAACAAATAAAATTTGCAAAGAAACCCAGAAATGTGACAATTGCAAAATACACAAGAAATGAGAATAATGCAACTTTATTTATTTATTGAGAAATTTACATATAAACCCTCTATAGGTGATAGTTGCCATGTTGGCCATCAGAAGATCTGCCACATTGCTCCACTGGCCCTCCACCAAAACCGAACTGAACTGCCACTACTAAGCTCTCCTATGATTTTTGGATGAATTCACCAAGGGGAGATGGGTACTCACCCAATCCCACTGAATCACTCGAAGGTTTACATCCTAGGGCTACAAATGAAGTAGAGAACCGGGTTCTCAAGCCTCTCATACAAGAAGAAAGATCATATCCAAGATGTCCTGTAATGGCATCCTCCACCTTTTATAGATCTGATGGAACCCTCTAGAAGCTTCTATTTTATTATTATTTTAATCATTGGGCACATTTCCCTTAAATAAAGTATCTTTTTAATGTGCACAAATGGTAAATTGGCCACCATGCCTCCTCAGGCCACTAACCATCCCATCATGTAGATCTTCTCATTCCGATTCAAAGAGCTATTACACTAAGGTCTTTCGTCAAATATTCCTCTCTTAATGCCACCTTAAGCATAATTGTGTTAGGCACAATAATAACCCCGTTTTACGGGAATTATTAGAATTCAATGGAATGAGAAGTAAGTTGTGCAGAATCAATTCTGATGATGCAAAATGGAAAGTGAACTCCTCCAAACCCCATAAATTATCTCCAAAATCCCTGGGGTTCGTTGATGACATAAACCTGCACCTGTGGCTTGTCTGCCTCCAACCCTGAAAGTCCATCCTAACCATGCCATAAGGAACACTAGAAAAAGGAACATCACAAATCCTCCCGCCCCAAGATTGCTTGCCCTCAAGCAATCCACACCTGTGGACTAGTCTGGTGGCCCAATGCAACTGAGACCCAATGCCTCGATCCCATACAAACCACTGGGTGATGCTATGCCTCTGTGTCAACCCACCATGAACGGACCCCTCAATGCCTGGATCCAAGACCAACCTTTGACTATGTAATATCCCAGATGGGATATTTTAATTAAAAATGCAGGAAAATAACTAAACTCCACAATATGCCGTAAAATCACTATTTACTCAACAGAAGATTGCCATGTAAAATAAACACATAAGCACTGCAATCTATCAACACATCAAATAGGAAGAATCTAAGCATTTTATTATAGATAATAACAGGTGTTACAAATACATTTGACCCAAAGAAAGAGCTGAGATAGAGAACTGGCCACCAAGATGAGCTGTTGCACTGCGTTGGCCTCAAAACTGAACTGCTATACTCTCCCTCCGGCAACAGTTGTCACTGAACCCACTGAAGATGATGAAGCACAAGTTGAAGATCTGAATGATCCTCACACCAATCCCTGAAGCTCTGCGAAACTTCTGAGTGAAGTCTCCTCAAGAGAGTTGGGTTTTCGTCCAACACTCACAAATCACCCAAGGGTTTCCTTCCTAAGGCTACGGCTGAAGTAGAGAATGTAATATTCCCAATTAGCTTTGCTAATTGGAATATTTCATTTTTGTTTAATTTTGCCGCTTTAGCTAGAAATAATAAATAAAGTGAGAAATAAGAGGGGTCACCTCACTTTAGTCACCTCACTTTATAAAATAAAGTGTTTTCCTAGTTGATTGACGTTATAACTTAAAGAGGGGACCTTGGGGGTCCACATGAGTATGAGGGGAGGCCTCACGCTGACCCAAGGTTAACTGCGCAGGCCAAGGAGAGTGAAGGACGCAGTCAAGGTTTTGGAGGGAGTTTAGCACTATAAAAGGTGGGGTTCTCACCTCATTTTGGCATGTTGGATTTGATATTGATATTGAGAGCTAGACTTCTGTCTGCTTCAGCACGCCGGTTGTTTAGTCGGTCTGCAGCACTGTTTAGTGCAACCGAGTGTCTGCGTTCGGAGATCTCACCCTTAGCCTCGGGGGACTTCGAGTGCCTGCCCTGGTAAGGTTATTTTCTTGGTATCACCCTTAGCCTCGGGGGACTTCGAGTGCCTGCCCTGGTAAGGTTATTTTCTGAGCATCATCCTTCAGTTTCAGTGGTAATTAGCAGCAGTTTTCTGGTGGAGATTCGGAGAGGAGGTACCCTCTTCTTGAGACTGCGCAGATCCAGGAGATAGGACGCTGATCCAGAGAGGTAGGACGCAGATCCAGCAGGAGGGACTCAGATCTGAATAGTGAGGACGCAGATCCAGCTGACCAAGGCAGAGAGGACGCAGATCTGGAGGGATAGTAGTAGATCTAGCCTTTGGGGACGCGGATACGGAGAGATAGCAGCCCGAGATCCGGCCCTTGGAGGACGCGAGATGCGGAGAGATAACGTGATCCCGACCTTGGAGGGTGCGGATGCGGGAAGATAGCAACGGTCCACGGATGGGGAGGACTCGGGATCCGAGCGGATCTAGCCTTGGAGGACGCGGTCTGGAGAGATAACGACGAGATTTGGATAAGGGAGGACTCGGATCCGGCGGTCTGGCAGCAGAGTGAGATCTGGAGAGTTAGAACGCAGATCTAGGGGAGGACTCGGATCCGACAGATGCAGAGCCGAAGGGCCATGGCGGTCCCGGTCGGGGAGGGCCAGTCGATGAGCAGGGGGTCTTTGTGTGAGGGTTTGGCAGCGTTTTTCAGTGTTTCCAGCCCTGAGGAGTTGGTCATCTCATCTGGAGGACTTGTGGCCAGCGTTTCATCTGTCTTCTGCGCTGTCACTAGCAGAGACAGCGTTTTCACTTGTGAGGGCTTGACTGGTGGTGGAGCATCAGTTTCACATGTTCTGGGGTTTGTCTGGAGGATTGAGATCAGCCATCTTTCTAGTTTCCGGCTCATAGTTCCAGTGCATTCCAGCAGCAGTTCTTCATAGCAGTTCTTCAGCCAGCTAGGACGCTGTCCTTATTTGCAGCCATTATTTGTTCTGAGAGGGTCTCCACTTGCCTAGGGCAAGGATAGGTGCACTCATTCTGATTATCTTGTACTCCTATCTATGTGTTCTCAGATTAATAAAATGGCTTAGTGTTCTGGCATTCTATGTGTACTTGTTCCATTATCTGGTTCCAGCATTTTGTTTTATATATCTGTTTGGCATATTTCTGTGTATTACTGGTTATTTCCCTTTTGGGGATATTACAGTGGTATCAGAGCATAGTTCTGGCTCAGCCTGTGGAGCTAGCAGTCTATGACATCGGGAAAGAGATCATACAGAACAATAGCAGTTGCAATACCAGAAACGCAGTTGGAAAAAGGGCCAAAATAAAAAGGGTCAAATTTTGAAGTTTGGAATTAGAAGAAACGTTTTCTGGGTTTTTCTGGGTTTTGGACAAGGATCACCTTCCCAAATTCCTGGAATTTTCTGAGTAGTTTTCAATGGGTAAATCGGAGGTCGAAGTTAAGCAGCAGTATGGTTTTGCAGCAGCCGTGCAGTTTCTGAGGAGCTTGTAGGCTCAGAGCAGCGTAACCCAATGGCAGATGACGATGTGAGGTTTAAAGAGGCGGTCATCTGTCACATGCAGGAAACGTCACAGAGGATGCAGGAGATGTCACAGAGACTCGCTGCGCTAGCGGTTAGGCAGCGGGAAACCTCAAGGGGTTTTCAGATTGATGGGGGATCGTGACCTTCCCAAATTCTTGGAATCTTCTGAGTAGTTTTCAGTGGGTAAATCGGATGTTGAAGTTAAGCAGCAGTATGGTTTTGCAGCAGCCGTGCAGTTTCTGAGGAGCCTGTAGGCACCTAGCAGAAAATGCCAATGGCAGATGATGATGTGAGGTTTAAAGAGGCGGTCATCCGTCACATGCAGGAAACGTCACAGAGGATGTAGGAGACGTCACAGAGGCTCTTGGCCATGGAGATCAGTCAGAGAGAACTCCCTAGAGCTCTTCAGATCGGTGAGGGATCGAGTGTGTCTCGCCACATACCAGTGCCCGATGCTATCCCCATTATGACAGCTCAGAGATCCACTATGCCTACCTTCTTGCCAGAGGACGCAGGGACAGCAGCACAGCGAGAGATAGATCCGGGACGGATGGCTGACATTCTTGCAGAGTACCAGGCTTTCGGACCAGCGTTCATGAAGGCTCTCTCGTTCAGAAAATATATCCATATCCAGTATGGCATTAGACTCCGTGATCATCACCGGGGGCACCGGCATCATCATGAGGGAGACTACCACCGCACAGCTAGTAGAGATTATGTTCAGCTCCAGCGTGATAGTAGACCTCACAACTTTCACAGAGGGAACAAGCACTCACATGATAGGGGCTTACAGCGCACAGTGGACAGATTCCATCTACCGACATTTGACGGGTCATCCAGGGACTCAGAAAAAGCTTGGGTGGACAAGTTGGATGCCTCTTTCCAGCTTGACCGAGTATCGGAGAGGGAAACCATTAAAATGGTTACCTCGCACTTGGAGGATGAGGGCACACAGGATTGCAGGGAGTCTGAGGTTACACCTAGGGTGACACAGGACTCACCATCATTAGAGACCTCCTTGACCGTGCCAATTGATATCGTAGTGGAAGAGGTAGAGCCTACCCCAGTAGAGCCATCCACTAAGGTGATGACTGGAGCCATGTCTGAGTCTTCAGGTGGTAGCAGCACACGACAGATGGGTGAGGTATCAGGAGATATATCCACTATCGATGAGGCACTAGGAGATACAGAGGTATTGGATGATGGTCGCAGACAGCGGTATCATCGGCTTCGGACGAACCTTCGAGTTTTGAGAGAGAAAGGTCGCGTCAAGACGGAGACCATTTTCTGTCGTTAGCACCGGTGGAGCTAGAGGGTATGAGAGCGACTTGTGCGAAGTCGGCGGCCAAGTTGATCCTCATTGGGGAACAAATCGGATTCCTCGATGGTACAACCGAGCACATTGCGCATCGCATCATCTCCTTCTGCATACATGGATTGGACTAGCGTTGTTGTTGGACATCTCTTTCCGTTGGAGAGAGAGAGGCAGCCACCTAGTCGTGTCTCATGTTGACCAGGCGAAGGAGACGACCGTAGCCGCACAGGCGGGCAGCCCACGTGTTGAGCAAGTGACAAGCAGATATTTTGAGTTGGTGCACTCGGTGAGCGGGGCTATGGAGACAGGGGACCTGGTGTACGCTCAAAATAGGAGTTCCCAGGTGTCGAGCACAGGGACCCCGTACTGGGCATTGGGATCCGTGGGATCACCTATCATTTCCTCAGCAGTCGCCGACTATGCCTTGAGAGTACAGCTTCTGGCCTAGTAGCAGCACATGTGCTTTGGGTCAGCTCTGGGCACAACCGCCGAGGGCGTACCCCCAGATTGTTCGGGTACGATATTCACATCGGATTACGGGTGGCCGGTACACTGGGCGAGACCGTTCGGGAGGAGGTATCACAGCCACTAGATGGTAATTTGTATGGGGCCAAGGATTCTTCACCCTCGTGGGCACAGAGACGCAGCCGGAGCCGAGCGTTGGTGGTAACATCATCGACCCATAGAGATTCATTTTTGGACCCCTCGAGGAGGTTTTGCGTTGATGATCCATTTGTCGGCGGGTATAGTGATGCGACGGTGGACATGACGACACCGATTGGTAGTCCGATATGTAGAGGCACAGTTTCAGGACATCGTATCCATGGATGTGGTGAGCCCAGTGCTGATCGGCCGATCATCGGTAGACATGGAGCTACATGGTGGTGTGCTGGCAGGTGTGGGGTCAGTGAGGGGGAGTAGGAGTGCCCTACATCACATCGAGAGCACGTGGGAGGAAGGTATTTCGGGACACAGCTTCGGTGGCACTAGACTAAGATGACAGGTACAAAGAGCGTGATGGGGTATCCAACAGTGATTCGGCCGGCATGCCCCGGTTTTCAAAGCAAGTGTCGAGAGTGTATGGGTGATCAAAGTGGTACACAGGTTCACCCGAGATATTTGGATGACACCCAAGATACCAGGCAAGAGACTTCTCAAAGTAGCGTGGCACCGGTTGGTGCGCTAGTCGATGGCCCCCTGTGCTGGGAATGAGATGAAGGATCCTTTTCGCAGGGTGGTGCATCACCATTGCTGAGTTTATGTCAGAGCAAGTCGCGGAGAGACATGCATCATTTTTTCCTCGTGGCACGTCGAGATCACGTACGTACGAGGACACAGGTGCGGCAGAGGTAGTATCTCGTATGTGTCCGGGCCCAGACACCGTATCGACACTACGAGAGGGTGGATGGCATGTTCGATGCTTGCGAGATGGCGGAGGTGGCACGAGAGGGCATTCCTTCCGTATGCTGTGCAGGAGGACTCTTTTCACATGAGTCCAGGATCAGGCGGAGGTCGTTCGGGGGAGCTAGGCGCTCATGCATGGATGGTGATAGTAGACCCGAGTCATACTAGTGACCAGTGAGCAACAAAATCGGCATCGACACTTCTAGTACGGACAAATTATTGCTGCATCCACATTCCTCCGGAGGTGTCGGAGGTTGATGGGATTACAGGCTGGTGGCCAGCAGATGTCAGAGTTGTTGGAAGGCTATGTTGGAGCATCCATCTCCGGGTCGACACCGGGATGAGGCATGATAGATGTACCGCAACACGCAGTCACAGCGTTTTTAGTGGGTAGCACTCTGTGGGTACTCGATGGAGCTCGCGCATACCTTAAGCCCACTTTTTGCCCATTATAGAGAGAGGGGCTTCCCCACAGCACCATCGTACGTACGTGTAGAGCAAAGGAGTTGATTACGAGTCGAAGCAGAACATCCCGGGCATGTTCCATATACCGTTGTCGTTACCGCACCTTCTTCTAGGATGGACCGGCGGGAGATCATGAGTCGGGCACCCCCAGATGGCACGCATTATTCGTAGGCGCGCCCGAAGGTGGCCCTCGACACAACAGAGATTCCGACCGCGTGCGCACAGACATCATTTCTTCTGCGCACCCATCCCGGTTTTGTGAGCAGATCAAGATGTGATTGAGTCACCACTTGGACTGGAGAGAGGTGATGAGTCGGTATGCGCCGGAGGGGTACACAGCTTGCTGGTGCACGTCGGGGCAACAGGAGCCCGAGAGCATTGATGCTCACAGTGGACACCGTTGGAGCATTGGTCTTGTGTCAGAGGGCGGTGCTGGCCCAAGCTGGGACTGTGGTGACCATCGGCCACACCAACATGGGATCCGAAAGGACTATTGGTTACCGGTACCGTGAGAGTGTCAGCTTGGGATCCCGGCATTGAGATATCCTCTCACTGTGGTGATGCAGAGACAGAGAGGTCAGTGACCCACATTTTGGCAAGATCGGGTGAGGAGCATCACCAGAGTAGGCTTGTTCAAGTAATCGCTGGAGAACAAGCGATTTTTGCCGATGAGGATGCCACTGGGAGAGCGAGCAAGATTACGCGCAAACATCCATCACTTCAGCTTGCTCGAGGACAAAGCAACGTTTTGCCGGGGGAGATCGTATTATTCCCAATTAATACACTGGAATATTTCATTTTTGTTTAATTCTTACGCTTTAGCTAGAAATAATAAATAAAGTGAGAAATAAGAGGGGTCACCTCACTTTAGTCACCTCACTTTATAAAATAAAGAAGCTTTCTAGTCGATTGACGTTATAACTTAAAGAGGGCCCTTGGGGGTCCACATGAGTATGAGGGGAGGCCTCACGCCCCACCTGGTTAACCCATGTTGGTGCCAAGGGAGAGTGAAGGACGCAGCTTCGAAGGTTTTGGGAGTGAGTTTAGCACTATAAAGGTGGGGTTCTCACCCTCATTTTGGGAGGCATGATTGATATTGATATTGAGAGCTAGACTTCTCGTCCGTTCAAGACGCCGGGCTGTTTAGCTCTGGCCCCGCGCACCGTTAGTGCAACCGAGTGTTCTCGTTCGGGAGATCTCACCCTAGCCCTTTGGGGACTTTAGCACCGCCCGGTAAGGTTATTTTCTTGGTATCACCTCAGCTCCTGGGGGACTTCGAGTGCTCGCTCGGTAAGGTTATTTTCTCGAGTATCATCCTTCGCCTGTGTGAGGTAATTAGCAGTAGCTTTTCTGGTAGAGATGTGGAGAGGAGAAACCCTCTTCTGACCCGCGCATCCGGTGAGATAGGACGATCCGCAGGGGAAGGACGCAGATCCGGCAGAGGATTCGTATCTCGAATAGTGAGGACGCATCCAAATCGTACCGCAGAGGACGTGTATCCGGAGAGACAGTGCAGCAGTCTAGCCTTGGAGGACGAGATTCCGGAGAGGAAGAAAGGTATCTAGCCTTGGAGGACGAATATCCGAGATAGCAGCATCTGTACTTGGAGGACGCAGACCGTGAGAGGAGACAGCGCGTATCTAGCTTTCGAGGACGAGACCGGGAGAGACAGCGCAGTATCCACTGAGAACGCAGATCCGGGAGAGAGAAGGGCGATCCGGGCCGGGAGGACGGCAGATCCGGGAGAGACAGTACAGACCGGATAGGGAGGACTCGCATCTAAAGCAGATCTAGCCTTCGGGGGACGCAGTATCCGGGAGAGGCAGGGACTTAGATCCAAACATCCGGGCAACTAGGACGCGTATCCGCCGGTGAGGACGCCGATCCGATGAGCAGGGTCTTTGTGGTGAGGGTTTTGGCGAAACATAACAGCTTCACCGAGGAGTGGTCATCTCATCTCGGGAGGATTTGTGGCCAACGTCTCATCTACCGCGCCCGCGCTCAGCGCAGGCGTTGCCACTCGTAGGCCGACCGGTGGTGGAGCACCGAACACATTTTCCGGCTCGTCCGGAGGAGATCGAGATCAGCCATCTTTCCTAGTTTCCACCATAGTTCCGCTGGGCATTCCGGTACAGTTACCATAGCAAACACCAAATTAGGACGGCACGTCATTCTTATTTGCGCTCATTATTTGTTCCGAGAGGGTTCTACTTGCCTAGGTGATAGCACCATTCGATTATTCCCACCCTATCTATGTTCCGAGATTAATAAAATGCTTAGTATTCTGCTGTATTCTATGTGTACTTGTTCCATTACCTGTCTCAACATTTTGTTTTATATCCGTCTCGGGCATATTTCCGTGTATTATCGTTATTTCCCTTTGGGACACACAGTGATCCGAGTCCTCCCTATCCAGACCGCCGCTATCTCTCCGCATCTCTGCTTCTCCAAGGCCGGACCGTCGCTATCTCTCCGCATCTCGCGTCTCTCCAAGGCTAGACCGCCGCCATCTCTCCGGACCGCGTCCTCCAAGGTCGTGATCCGCCGCCAGTCTCTCCGCATTCGCGTCCCTCCAAGGCCAGACCGTCGCTATCTCTCCAGACCGCGTCCCTCCAAGGCTAGACCGTCGCTATCTCTCCAGACCGCGTCTCTCTCCGCCGTCGTCCGGATTCGCGTCTCGCCTATTCGATTCGAATCCTCCCTGGCCGGACCGCGTCCTTCCCTCCGGACCGGCCTCCATTCCCCCGGATCTCGCGCAATGCCTCGAAGAAGGGGGCTCTCTCCAAATCTCCACCTTAAAAACCGCCGGCTAATTACCCCCGAAACTCAAGGATGATGCTCGGTAAAACAATTGGTCAGTAAGGTGTACCCCGAAGTCCCCCCGAGGTTGACAAGATAACAAGAAAATAACCTTACCAGGCAGCACTCGAAGTCCCCCCGAGGCCAAGGGTGAGATCTCCGAACGGAGAGACCCTGCTGTTTCAACAAAGGTCGCGTACCGACTAAACAACCGGGCGTGTCGAAGGCATAAGTCTAGCTCTCAAAATCAATATCAAATCATGCCTCCCAAAAATGAGGAGAAATCCCACCTTTTATAGTGCTAAACTCCCTCCAAACCTCGATCGCGTCCTTCACTCTCCTCGCTCTCGCGGCAGCTAACCTTGGGCCGCCGTGAGGCCTCCCCTCACACTCATGTGACCCCGCGGCCCTCAAGTTACAACGTCAATCAACTAGAAAACACTTTATTTTATAAAGTGAGGTGACTAAAGTGAGGTGACCCCTCTTATTTCTCACTTTATTTATTATTTCTAGCTAAAGCGGCAAAATTAAACAAAAATGAAATATTCCAATTAGCAAAGCTAATTGGGAATATTACAGAGAACCAGGTCTCACACCTCTCATACAATAAAATCATACGATCCAAAGATATCTCTCAATGGCCTCCTCCCTTTCTTTTATAGATCTCTTGGAGCCTTCTATTATTTTATTATTATTTTATTCATGGAGCACTTTTCCCTCTTATTAAAATATTCCTTTTTAACGCGTAAAAGCGGTAACCGGGCTACCACGCCTCCTTCGTGTCACCGAAACCCGCAACTAACCATCCCACCATGTAGGTATCCTCGTGTCGTTCTAATGAGTCATTACACTAAGGTATTTCATCATGGTCCTCCTTAATACCACCTTGAGCATAATCACCGAGTTAAGCCCAAAAATAACTCAAATTTCTAAAAGTTATCGTGTACCCATCGGAACGAAAGCCAAATTGCTCGGATGATGGAATATATCACAAATGCCTCCTGACACCATGGAAACTCCTCAAACCTCTAAAAAGCTCCTAAGCCTATTGATAGCAGCAATCAGCACCGTGACCGTCTCGCTCCCAACTCGAAGTCCAACTCTAACCCCCGTCGTAGGTGACACCAAAAAGGGAATATTATAGACCTTCTGCCCCAATATTGCTTGCCCTCAAGCAATCCAAATATGTGGGCCACCTTGCCTACCGATGGAATCGAGACCCAATGTCGCATCCCATACAAACCTCTCGGTGTTACTATGTGCTTCGTGTCAAGCCACCTTAATAGACCCCTTAATGCTAGGATTCCAAACCGATCTTTCACTGTACCTATCATCAAACAATCCTCCCGCATCCCCATGCCACGATGGCCAATCATTGCCCAAGTCCCACCCGCCCACCGCGCACCCGTCCGCGCGACTACTGCTCTAAGAGGTGAAGACCATGTCTCCTATTGCACCGTATCTATGACGGCAAGTTGCCCCACCAATTGTGTAACAACTCATCACCTTCCGCCAATCCAACCCCTAACTAAATCCAATGATGATCCCTGCTTCTCAAAATCGGGATGTGATGCTGGAAGAAATGACGATCCGTGCCCCAACGCTAAATCGGAATATGTATCATCTCGTCATGTTTACGGGGCCCCTCGTCTTACCGTGCTCTACGAAGAATATCGTACCATCAAGAGGGTACCAACTCATGATTCCCCGCCAATCCATCTTGGAAGAAGAATTCAATGTAGCAACAAATCGCATATGGAATACGCTTGCAATGTTGTCGCCAACCCGTAATCAACCACAATCGTCCGCCCGTTTTCCAACAAAAGCTATCTGTGAGAAGAAATCCCCTCTCTCTATAATGGGCCAAAGGCGGGCAAGATATGCTGCAAGCTCCCATCGATGTACTCGGAGAGGCTAACGCACCGAAAGTATTGTAGCTCGGCCAACTCGCATGTACATCTATCTACACCCCATCAATGTGTCGGCCCAAAGATGGATGCTCCACCATCTCCACCGGCCTCATCCCTCTCATCGGGAGGTAAATGCCCCTGCTATCCCCTAGCTTCTAACTATCCCATCAACCCTCAAACATCTTCAGAGGACATGATCTGCAACCGGCCGTCACCGTGCTCGTGTTTGTGCATTTGACCTGCTCTTCCCCGGGTCGACCCCAAGGTTAGCCGCATATCCATTATAGACTCACGAGCCTTCATCCGGCTCTCCCCTCAAAGGACTATCATGCATGATGTGCATAGTATCTCCCTCTGCTGACTCAAGCTCCATCATATGTCGCTATGGTCGAATCATCACAAGTGACTCATCACCCGCAGTATCTCTCGTAGTAGTCCCCCGATTGGCCGACCTCGCACACCGGAATATAGCCTCGGCTCATCGTCATCATCTCCGGCATGACCCGCTCTCGCACCCTGCATATCCTCATCCGATCCCATGGACTCACCTGAAGAAGAGTCCTCATCCTGGAATACAAAAGGAATGCCATTCTATTCTGCCTCTACCGCACGGTCTACATCACTCAAGCATGAGTGATTAGGCCCCCAAGTTTCTTTGCAAATGAAGCAAAGTCCCTTCCTCCTCAGCTCATTTCTGCTCCTAGATCCACCAAACTGGAGCAACTCCTCCCTGGACAATTGTCTCCTGAATAGCCCAATATTCTGCTCAACTAGCCCTCGGGCTAGCTCGAGTAGCGGTGAGACCCCGAACCGTCTTCTCCAAATGATCAACAACCTAGTCTCGTATTTCTCGACAAATGGTCTCATGGTCTCTCACATGACGACAAGATGGATCGCATGTGTGCTATGACAAAGGCCGGGATGATGTCTCCCCACGTCGAAGAACATTGAACATCTCTAATAAAGTCATCACACTCAAGGTCAAACATGATGACATACGTCTCGAATGTGGCCACACTCCATAGAATCTCGTTTCCTCCCAAAGGTAGAGCTCGTACTATTGTCTAAATCGAAAAAGTCTCTACAATCAACTTACAATCCTCCTCAACATCATCATTGCATGGAGCTATAGGTGCGTCAACTTCATGATGTTACCCAGGCAAGTCAAGAATCGGAAGCGTGACTCCTTCACAAGGTTCCTCCAAGAATTTGGGCTATATAAGACAAGCATACAGGGCCTTAGAGCCCAAATCCGGCTTTCTTCCCTTCGCTGGTTTATTTGTGGATAGGAGTTCATTAAACTCTTCTAGTTTGACAAACACTCCATGACATCTTCATGTATTTCAGATCTATCCTAAGTGCAAAAATTTTGTGACCAATCCCTAATTTTCTCGCAAATCTAGCCGTCCTTTTTGAAGGATGGCATAAACTTTCTTGAAAGAGGTCCTATTCGCTTTAGTTTTCGGGTGTGTGTCATGGTTCAAGAGACCAATTTCTCGTGTTCAATCTTCTCACTATTTATAAATCCTCTGAAAGAGGTTTGCTATTCGCTAGTTTCGGTGTCATGGTTCAAGAGACCAATTTCGTGTTCAATCTTCTCAATTTATTTAGGAGTTCCTCCATCGTTCGAATGTTTGGTATGAGAACATTATTTTTTGAGTTTGCTATATTTTCCGTTGAAGTGTTTTAGCAGCTCGTATTGCTTGGTATTGAAGGTTGTAGATGCAATTTCGAGTTGTTTCAAATCCCGCATTGCATTTCGGAAAATGTCGTAACTCATTATTACATATGTGTAATGGAGCAAAGAACACTTCCTCCCATTCATACATTACATGCTTAGAACAAAATATAACGCTGGGATATGAAAAGAAATGGCAAGTCCATGATCAAACCCAGAATTGCCTATAAAATATCACAACTTAACAAAGAGGTTCATGGCCAATTAGAGCAAAGTACCAATAATATTGATTTTGTGAGAGAACCCGATTTAAAGGTAGCTACCCGTAAATTGCGAAGAACCATGCTCCCCGAAAAATTTGCAGAAATTTACTACTCATCTCCTCAAGCGATCAGTTTACAGCAATGAGTGCTAATTCTGGAAATACAGTGACTCGATTCCTATGAGGAAAAATGTGTCCTTCTGAAAGAGAAAATGTTCGCTCTTGGACCTTGGATTAGCATGCTCATTCTTCTCACGAGTTTTAGCAAGCAATCACGTGGAGAATTGAGACTCATTCGTTAAAAGTAATGGCATTCCCGCATGCAAGAGGAAAATAATGCTCACGCCGTCGCAACTCAATATCGACCTTCCAAAGGCGTCATCGTTTTCGACTCGTTCGATGGCTCTTCTCGGTTTTCTGCTTCACAAAGTCACACAGCCTCTCGCTCAAACAATCACACACGCGCTCATCCAACAAAGAGACATTATCCGCGTAATTCGGAGGAATTCGAGCACCCTCGACCGACTCAAAGGACTTAGTACATGAACTTGTTGTCTTGCCAATCGCACCAATCTAACGGCTCCTTCCTCGATCCCTCTGTCTGAATAATATTTGCGGTCCCCTTTTGGAGACAAGAAACCGATGTCACAAATTATTAGAGGTTTAGCTCCTTTAACAATTTTTCTCTCCAA